>VZTB01016677.1:1482630-1804114 GCA_013397245.1 Thryothorus ludovicianus | reverse complement strand
AGTATATAAGTGCTAGGTGGGAAAAACTGATCATCAAAACCAGAAGCATCTGTACAAAGGAGGCCTGTAATATACGGCAGGGCAGTTATTTTTCTGATGGCTGCAGAAAACTGAAGTCTAGGTAAGGGAAAACATGTTTTCTCCAATGGGTTGGAATTAGGACTTTAATTCCATGACTCAGGGCTATTGAAGAACATTTCATTCACTTTTAGGGACTTTTTAACTACACATATGCTTTTGCAAAGGAAGATTACCAAGAAAAGGAAGGCTAAATCAGGAAGGGAGATGATATCAGAAGTCAGAAACCCTATTGTCATTTATACCAGAACACAGGCTTGTGGGCATATGTTGTAGAAAGGTGCTGAAATCTCTGTTGGAATAGCTAAGTACCCTGCAAGCTGCAAATTATACCAGCATCCAATCTTCACATCTTCAAATTTTTGGCAACATGGGATCCACAACAATTAAGTGATAATTATAAGGAACTCACCACAAAAGGCTGTCTTGCAAAACCAGGCAGAATATGCTGATTTTTCAGTTTGCATAGATTTGCCTAGTGAATGTCACATGGCTAGGTCTCACTCTGGTGGCAATGCAGCTTAGATGTCTTTCTAGATCAGGCAGGAATTATAGGTAGAATGCAGGATTAACTGCATACTGCCTGTCCGTTTAAAGAACAATGGGAAAAAAAATGAAGGTGGAGAGACTGATAAATTATCTTTCAATATATGGCAAGCAGTTATAAAGAGGTTGTTAGTGACTCTTTTACTTAAGCAATTGAGTAAAGGATGAAAGGGAAAATTTGCAATATACAGCAAAGAAAATTTGGGTTAGAAATAAGGAACATAACTATAATGGGATCAAGAAATTTAGAAGGATATATATTCTCCTTTTTCTGTAGCTTTTTNNNNTCTCCTTTTTCTGTAGCTTTTTGAGGCTTGACTGCTGTTTATGTAATATATTCTGCATATACATCTGCCTCATTGAAATGTGGGAAAATTGCATTTTCCTTGATACCCTTTGCTGTTACACAAAGCTGCAATCTGTTATTTTGCAGAAAACAAATAATTATATCCAACTATTTGGATATCTAAACTGGGGTCTTGATTTGGCCCCAAAAATGCCAGACATAAAGGAGTAATTGTGAATATTAAGTCCAGAACAAAACCTCCCAGGAGTTTAGATTTATTCAGATATGGGACTTTGATTCCACAGGTATTTTGGCTGGCTAGGAAATTAGGTCATTAACTATCATTATCATTTTAGAAGTTGTTTATGGAAGCTCCCTAGGTGCTTTCCAGGGATTCAGCAACTCCTGCACACTGCTGACATGCTAGGATGCAGTCTTCCTAAAGTCTGGGGAGGTCTAGCTCTATGGATTTTACTATGTTTTGAGTAACAACTGTTAAAAAAATGCAAAATTGAGAATTTTTACAGCCTCTCCATCCTAGTAACAGTCTGAAAGAAGGACCCAGGGCTCCACTCTCTATTCTCCACAAGCCTACAACATTCAAGATTTCTGCAGTGTTGAATAGGAAGGAAGCAAATCTGTGCCAAGACTCACCTCAACAGTAGATGCATCTCAGCAAAATTAAGGGAAAGAACTTGAGTTGGGTATGAAAATCTCAGACGTGAGAGCAAGCTTTGGTCTCAGGTAGAATTTGTCTTACCTTTTACACACTTCCCATAACTGCTTTTACCACATTAGGTAATTACCTGGTCCTTCTGTGTTTCAGCTAGTTGTGGGCAAGGCTGCCAAAACCTCGGAGGTTATCTTTGCTTAAGCAGCCAAGTATTAAAAGGCTTACTCAAAGCTTATCTCAGATTCTGGAGGCTTCTGCACTGGCCTCTGCATCACCTTCCTGTGCAGGATCCAAAATCTTTTCTCTCCTCAGTCAAAGGCAGCCATGGACTTCGAGGAAATCCCGAAATGTCCCATCCTTAACCAAATATTTTCACAGAATTGTTGACTGCAATAGCAGTACTGTTACTAGAGACAGGCTTCACTTCTGCATCTGAGGACTGGATTGAGCCTTCCCCCAGTGAAGATCCTGATTCTTGATTTAAACAGATGACACAGTAGTGCCTCAAGAACATTCACACTTATACCTGAATGCTGCAAGAGTTCAGAACTGTTAATTTCTGGCTCATTTCTGGACACTTGTGTTCCTACCCCAGACACCAAATCGCACTGCCTTTATATTTTTACTGTCTCTATCTTCTTAGTTAACTGAAAAAATAGTCAAAATAGAACTGTAAAAAACTTCCTGGCTTTAAATCATCTTTCATGTGAGAATGAGCCAGGCACTTATCTTCAGCAACGAACAGTTTTGGAATTGTTTAAGAAGAAAAATGAAGCTGCCCGAGGATAATGGGAGGTGAGCCAAAGAGAGCTGAGTTTAGGTGGGAAAAAAAAATAATCAGCAGGGTACCAGTAAAGAGAGGCACGTCCAAATTTGTTTCTGGGTCTTCAGTCCTGCACTCGTTCCTGCTTGAAATTTGATATTGTAAAGTCCAAAAAATACCTACAGAGCTGAAATTCCTCCTATCGCTGCAAATATTTCCTGTTTTCTAACTGTCATAGATTCCACTTTCAGTATATATCTCTTGTGTAGAGGCACGAAGCCATAGAAATCCACAGAAACTAGGCCGGATTCCTTAAAACATTCAAGTAATACAAGTCTGAAAGTACTAGAGAAGCAGTTAAAATCTTTGTGAGGGTGGGTTTATTTGGTTGGTTTCCTTTTTCTTCTTTTGTTTTTTTTTCCCTCCCTGGACTTCTTCTGTTTCCTTTTCAATGTTATCTTAAGCTTTCAGGTTCCCTTTCCTAACCATCTTCTTGGAAAATGGGCTGTCGTTTCTAAGGCATCTCCCCAGTGATCAGTGGTTTAGAAATGTTTGTTTTTCAAATACCTTAATTGTATGGTCTACCCAGCAGTGATCAGCACCAAAAATTATATTTCAGAGCTAAACACAACCAGATGGGGAGAGAACAGCCAGCCATTTGAAAAAGTCTAAAAACGCTTTCTGAACTCCCCATGTGGTTTGGTTGATCACTGGTTAATTTCATAATGATTTCTCTTTCAGAAGGGTGAAAATAATCTAGGGTTATATTTATCTATCAGAAGAAAGGACCAGGCTTTCAAAGGCAACTCAAGACATATCAGTATCAGACAGACTGTGGAGCTGGTACAAATGCAGCTACTCCTTGCTTCAGGGAATCATAAAACCCATTTCAGAGGCAAAGTTTTTCTTTGTAACACACTCACATTAGCACTCACTCATCCTATTTGAAGACAGAGATTCCTTGCACCTTGCTTTTGCTTTCAGTTGGGTTGAATTACTTGCTTTTTTAATTCAGAGGGAAATGGAACAGAATAAAATATCATAGAAGATATTAATTATATTGAGGATAAATATTCTGTGCCACTTACTGTATTCACATGGACTTTATATTGAAATATATACACCCTGGACAGTGCCAGATTCGTCCTCAGGAATCATTTTACTGGCACAGGTGAGTTTGTTCTTTCCTCTTGAAGCTCGTCTGAGGACAATTTATGTTTCACTTTACTGAAGTAGATTCCTACTTCATTGTCAGTTTTCCTGTAAAGTCCTTTGACAGTTCAACAAGGTGATGGAGGACAGGTAGTTGAAGTACCCCTCCAGTGGTCCAAAACTGTCCACATTCTCCATTGTTGAAAGAGGGACACATCTTCTGGAAGACAGGGCTGACAGTAGGAAATAACCTTGATGATCTGATTGCAGTCCCTTCTGCTCTGGACAGTCAAAAGTATTTGCTCACTGTTGCAGTCTAGAAGGGAGAGAAGTTCGGGACCAATATCTTAATCAGGAGTCAAAAAAACCTCACTCTGTGGAAACAGAGTCATCAAGGGGAAGTCAGAAGAGGGAATGAAGGGCAAAAAAACTCACTGGGATTACAGGTTCTTGCATATATTTGGAGAGGAATGACATCTGCACCCCTATTACCATCAGAATTCCATGCTCTCAACTTGAAGGAATCACTCATCTCTTGGAAGCTCCCTGTACTGAACCTCAAAGTGGGCTTGTTGTGAAAAGCCTTCAAATCTGTGTCTTTTCTATAACTTGCTGGGAATAAAATGAGTTGGGGTAGTTGAATGAACAGGCCCGAGAATTAAATTACACCTGCAGAGTAGTTTAAAGACAAATAATTGTTTTTCATTTCCCTGTCTGTAGAGGGGAAGACATGTCCAATAAGCACTGGAGGAGGAACGTCAGCTTTGCAGATTGGCTTAGCTTGTTTTGCTTAGTAGGTACAGAGAATTTTTTTAATACTCCTTTTTCTGTTCAACCCAGTAAGATATCAAGAAAAACATGGGGTATGGTTCTGAGCAACTTTACATTGGTTTGATACCCTTAGTGCTTCCCAGCTAGTGTCAATGACACCCGGTGCAAGAAAAACCTAACTCAGACAGTTGATTTCACATGTGTTGCCTGAGAGAAGACAGGCACTTGTACTTCAAAAAAACCAAAAATAAATAAATCAACTGCTATGAAGTTGCCTCAAGCAGGAGCCCTATTTAAGGCTCATGTTTAAAGGAGCAAGTGAGCTACTGTAGAAGTAAAATAGGCCCCCAGACACAAAGCCAACACCCCGCAGGGTTTCTTACCAGAAAGTGACCCTCAGGAGTCTGCAGATGTTGGACAGTTTCTGATACCCCCACTTCAAAGACAGTTCTTGCTTGAACAATTAGCAGCCCATGTGACTGAGGGAGGAAAAGTCTGGTATCTCTTCATGGACATATTTGACTGAGAAGGGGGATTGAGAAGATGTAAATAGGTGAGTAGAGGCATAGAGGAGAGGGGGCTCAACCCCCTACCACATCAAGTCCATGAGCCCCACTGATTTAAATGTAAAGTGCAGGTGGGGAGCAAGAGGATTGGAGCAGTCAGAAAGGATGTAGAAGGGAGCTGGGTGAGCTGATTTTACTCCTTCCTGAAGGACTGGAGTAACACAAACCAGATTAGGCACAATTAATTGGAGGCAACATCCATAAGAAGTATATGACAGAAGAGAAAGAAAAAAGGAAAAGAATATGTTGGCAAATCATAGGTCAGTCATCTCGAGGTTTAATGAAATTACTGGCATGTTTCCTAGGTATCAAAGACCACTAAATTTTGTCTGACACTTCTTTTATTGGGCCATCAATGTCCTTGTCTCCATTTTTTAACAAATTTTTGTTGATTTTTATAACTCTACATGATATTAAGTGTAGAGGAATATAATAACTTCTTCCCTGGCTGCTGCAAATTACTGAATGAGAGAGAAAGTCTGCACTGTAGTCCCATGGAGAGACAGTATTCTTAATCAAGACTATCCTGAGAGAAGTAGTTGAAATGGTCTGGTGCACTGCTCCTATGTAGCAAGGCTCACAGTGGTCTCAAAAGGTTTGACAAATGCAGAATAACAAACCTCTTCTCTTTCATCACCAAACAAAATATTGCTGAAGAAAAACCCACTTTATTATGTATTGAGATGTAGTTTCTGAGAAAAAAAATCACAAAATTCATTCAAAGAAAATTATTAGGTTTCATTTTGAAATAATTCAGCCCTTTTAAAATCTTCTATGGAACTTTTATCTTTAAAAATATCAACTTTAATATAAAATATAATTTTAAAGCAAGAAATAAAATATACTTATTTGATAATATCAAACTAAATTTTTTCATTAATATAAATAATATTCCCACTTCCATTGACTGAAGTTATTGCTTAAAGGAAAACCAAATTTACATATATTCTACATTGTCCCTGCAAACTTGAAGCCTCAATGAAATGTTTCCTGCATCATAATTTGCATCATTCTGCTGAAAAACGCAAGAGCAGTGTCACTGGATACAAAGCTCATCCCTGTTTAAGTCACAACTCTACTTCTAATTAACACTCCTTCCTGTATTGCTAGAACATCTATTGAATTGTTTCTTTCACTAAAATGCTCTTAAATTAAAGTGACTTTAAGATTCCTTTCCAGCCTACCTCCCTGCCCAAATTCAGGACCAATTCCAGCTGTATTATCCCTACAGATGTTTCTCTAATTTATTCTTAAAGACCTCCAGAAATCCACCCAGGGGAACAACACCCCAGGCAATGCACTGGAGTTATTCACTGCCTTCTGCTTAGAGCTTTTTACCCTCATTGCTGTCCAGTGTCCTCTCCCATCATTTAAACCATGACTTTGGTTTGCCATAAGCATGAAAAAAGGAGCATCCATTTGCTTCCTGCAGCATCCTTTTACACACCTACAGTCTGGGATAAACATCTCCTTTCTAGACCTCCAACCTTATCACTCACCTCTCAATTTCCTCCAGCTGATTTGCATCTTGTTTGGCATCAGAGGCCTAAAGTTGCCCTCAGGACTTTGGAAGAGCCTCCAACTAGGGCTGTACCAATGTTGAACCCCAGGAAAGGATCACTGCATGCATCTTGCTGGCGACACCTGTGTTTATACATCCCCCACACTGTTTGTCTTTTTTGCAATATTAAGACACTGTTGACTCATGTTTAGATCATATTCTTGTGCAATCCAAGATCCCCACTACCCATAGAGCACTATTCATCCTGTATCTGGAAAAATTATAGTTGTTGCCTAAGGAATGAGTATTTATAATCATTCCTACTGAAAATCACCTTATTTTGTTCAGATTTTCTCTCCAATTTGCTATGATCACACTAAATGTATGTTCTTTTGCCTTCTAGCATCTCCAGTTACTCCCAGGTTGGTGTCATCTGCAAATTTAATACCAGAAGTCCATAATTCAGTCATCAATGAAAATATTGAATAGCACAGGAAACAGGAACAAACCCCTGTATCCTGATATCCTTCTATTTTGTCAGTGAACCATTGATAACTACTCTCTGAGTATAATTTTCCCACATGTTTCAATCACTTGCCCACTATGACCCTTTCTGAGTCACCACTTTTCAGAAAACTGTCCTCTTTATTGAGGGTGTCTCCAAAATTATTTGTTTGTGCTTCATTTAAATAGGCTTGGTTTATCAAGCATCTTGATCTTTTTAATCAATGTCTCTCTTCACTTTAGGGAGAGAAAAATTTTGGTTGCAGTAACTCATGAGAGGCTGAAATATTGTTTTTGTTCTTAATCAAGTTAAAATTAGGCGAAGATTAAGATTTTTTAACTCTTTTCCATTGCTTCCTTGCACAGCAGGAATATTCGTGTGTGGGAGGATTGTTCTGAGCTTTTAAAACATAAAAATAAAAGTATAAGTGAATACTCCTGTTATTTCTTGCAGTTTTATTTGATCAAGCTATTGGATAACACTGGGGAAAGATTTGATTTCCTCATCTCCTCATCTAACTTCTCCAGAAAACCCTCATTTGTAAAAGTGCTCTAATTCACAAGGTTTTTTAAATACAGCTGTTTAATCATCTCCAATTTAGCGCAGAATTTATGGGAATGAGACAAAACAACTTGCTTTTGAAATGAGGATATTGGGAAAGACAAAATTCTTTAAAGTCTGTTATCTTTTTACCATGGCATTTGCTAACAAAATTAGTGATTTCATCAAAGAATGAAATTGTCTTGGTTCTACATGGCTCATTGCTATTAAACCATATTGACTGGCAGTAAGTACAATTGTTCTCTAATTTTTAATTATTCGACTCCTGTTTTTGTGGTTTGAGCTTTTTTCTTTTTGCCTAAAATTGGTGTTAAGCTAACTGGCTTAAGTCGGGTCATCTTTCTTGGCCTTTTGCATATTGGCACAAAATTAGTTTCTAGATCTACTGGAATATACTGGTAGGCCAAGATTTATTCAAAACTAAAATAAGTTGGCCAGAGAGATCTTCAGACAACCTTTTTAGGACTCTTGGGTGCAAGTTATCCAGGCCTACTGATTTCAATATGTTTATCTCTTACTGAAGTTGTTTAAAACCATACTTAGTTACTAATGGACTGAGATCTGAGTTCACTATTCTTGTGTTGTAAGAGTGTAACATCCCACTTCTTTCTAAATGTAGAAACATTTATAAAAAATGTTTTATTTTTCCACGTTGCTGATTGCAAGAATTTTGCTAACTCTAATCCAGCCATGGACCTCTCTATCACTGTGATGAATCAGATGTGATGTTGTGAAATCTCTGCAGTTCCCAATGCACAGGAAAAGAAGTAAAAAAATGTTTGCTTTTTTGTCCAATAAGCATAATTTATGTCTACTGGATCCCATTTTCTTATCTCCATTGCCATTTGTTCTTTCTTAAATGGAGAGAGCTGTTGGACCTGCACAGTGTAAACATGTCACCTGCCTAAAAGGGACTTTTTTTACTCAGCCAAGATGTAATAACAGAGGGAAAAATGGCACTACCGCTCCCTGCAAGTGCCTTTTATAAATAGATACACATGATCAGTCATATCCAAGATCCAGATAATTTCTGGATATAGCGGTTACTGTAGGGACCAAATTTCTTCTCTCTTCTGCCAACTTGACCTCGTAAAGACATGCAACTCCCTTCCGTCTTTCAACAACTGAAATGCTGGGACAAATGTTTTTGTGGACAGATGTCTCTTGCCATGTTGCAAGATACAGATCAAAGCAAATCTTCTCACAGAGACTGTTCTACGTTTATTTCTGTTTTCCTCTCTGACCATTATAATCCAAACCAAAAACCTTAGCACAAAAAGGACAATATGCTGAATAAAACCAAAAAGTAGAGACACTAAGCTGGCCTCCACGTGTTGAGGGCCTTGGAAAAATCTGATGGTGTACCAATTCGGTGATGGAGACTAAATAAAATCATGTAACCAGATTAAAAGTGACCTGCTGATAAATTTGCAGTCAGACTAGCTCATGTAAAATCAGTAGCATCTGTCCATGCCATAGCAAACATGAAAAAGGAGTGTGTAACGCTTTGGTCAGCCCATACAGGGGAAAGTGCATGTCCAGAATTGATTTTACACTGATTTCTTAGTCTTGGGAGATGCTTTACTCCCAGTTACTGTCACCCAGAATACAAACCATTCTTCAACCTTTACAAAATTACTCTAGATCATAAGACTTTCTAGGGGCCTGATGTTACTAAAAGTAGATTAGAATAAAATGTCTTGTATTCCTTCTGTGTCTTGCATATCTCTTATTACTCTAGTATGCCCGGGGTATTCCTCTGTCCCAGGAGCAACGCCAGGTGCTTTTTTAGGGCAAACTGCCAGGTGTTTTGTGCTACCTGGGCCCTGCAGACAGGGCTGGAGGTTTAGTCCAAGAATTGTAATTGTCCATAGGGAAAGGAGGAGGTCTCTCTGGGTTTGGACTTCACATTAAAGCCACTGCTGAAGGCTCACCTGGCATTATTCAGCCAGACACAGTGTTTTTGCAGGTGCAGAGTGCTGAGCCCTGAAGGTTGGAAGGATAAAGGGTAATGGCTTTAAGCAAGGAAGTTGCTGCTTCATAGGGATGAAAGGGTTAAACTAAGCAAATTCCCACGGGGTGGGAGGGAAAGAAAAAGGAAGCTACATGCAGTGAAAGTTTCTCTTGGAGTTTTATACATGCATAATGGTTTCCCCAGGGGTTAGCTCCTGGGTTCAGAGAAGAATGTTATCTTGTCTAGACATACGATCTGAACATCCCCAAAGAGCTGGTGCCTGAATCTCACAGGAGTCACCCCGCTGACTCCCATGGGATGCATCCAAAAGATTTCTATTTCAGAAGCACCTGCAGGTAGATGAGAGGAGAAAGGGGAGGTGGGAACAAGAATTTAGTCTATTTTCTGTTGGTGTAATTGCTTTTTAATGTAAGTAATATCTGAACTCCTGGCTCCCTGCATGCAGGAACTCTGAAGCTCTATTGGCCTCACAGGTGATTAATAAAAGGAAACATAAAAGGAACCCAGATGCCTTCTAGGTAGCCTGGCACCAGCTTCATATGTGATCAGTTCATGTTTTAGGTGAGCTTGTGACAATGGGAAGAGTCCCTGGTGCAATGGGGGTCACAGGGTCTAAGGACTTTAACACTGACCTCAACTTTGTGTTACCACTAACATCCTATATCTGTCCAGAGGACAATTACTCTGGTTTTGGTGGATATTCAGTTCTGCTTTTTCACATCACCATCAAATCTTTCTTACAGATACTTGCAAGAGCCTGATTTGATACTTGAAGCAGAATTCTGATGAAATCAGCCAGGACCATAAAAAGCTTCTCTGTATGTGTGTCTTTATACAGCATGTTTCACCTCAAAAATTGCACATACATAAAGTACTTTAAAACTATGAGAAGAAATCTGCAGAAGACAAAAGGCTAAAATAAGGTAAGGAGTCTTCAATTACATCAGAAGATACTTTAGCATAAGGGAGCACTAGACATAAATAACTAGTTATTTGCTGCATAGAAGGAAATTTCAGTGTTTAGTATTTAGTGTATCCTGTGACTTCACAGATAAGAGCTTGATGCTCTGTGGTCTTCACATGACTCACGTAGACAGTTGCTCTCTCGTGCTTTCCCTTGTTCTGCCTCAGTTTACTAAAATGGACATGATAACTCTTCCTTGACTTTTTTTGCCTTGTTGCCAGATACATAGACTATCAAAAAAGGCCAACAAAAAAGACCAAAGTCTTTTCTCTAAAAAAAATATCAGGCAAATTCTCTGTATTCAGCCAATGGAATCACATCAAAAAAGTCATAAAAGACCTTTTGACACTGGGATCACAATAAAGTTCCTGTATATGTGACAGAATGATGGAACATGGATATAAAAAAAGCAAGAAATTCAAGTGAAAGGCATGGTATAACAGAAAGCAGTGAGTAAATCTTAGGAGTAAAGAACCAAAGAGGATACTAAAGAGATGTTGGCTGAGCAAGAACCTGAAAAATAATGTGCTAAGATATGATGGGAAAATGGCATAGTGCTTAGAGGGTTCAGGAGGTCTCACTCCATCTGAAATTAATACAACTTGGCTACCTAAATATATCTCAAAAAATCTGAGTCATCATGTGTATGATTTCTGCATCCCCCTGCTAAACAAGACAGTTCATGAACCAGGTACTCTTGCTGTGAAAACTGCTTTTAGCAAAAACACCAACCATAAAGTCTCTGATTGTAACTCACCATCCTCAAAGTCTTTTTACGACAATGACTAAAAAAAACATCTGCATGCACATGGCCTTTGTTACACATAACTTCCTACCAGTGATGCTGTGAAATGAATTCGTGAGCTCAGCACAGTTCTCACTGAGCAGGTGTCCACATCAGAAGAAGCATCATTACAATAAAATCACCTTAAGGGCAGATAGAAAGTGACCTGACAAAGGAATTTTCTCCTTTTTTTTTTTCTTTTGTCTTTTTGCTTCCTTTTTGATGGTGAAAACAGGCTTAAATTTTTTCACCCCTAAACTCACAGCAAGTTCAAGTTTGACCTTCCATGATTTTTCTCCCATTTTAGATAACTCCAAGTTGTTCACCCTCCATGAAAAATACAGAGACTATAGTTTTTGGCAGTGTTTTCTCCATTTGGTTGAAACCAACAGTATTCAACCATTCCTGTCAAGTCTCCTTTTAGTCTTCTTCATGATGATCAACACAACTTTCTGGGGATAAGGGCATTCACAAAGCTGATCTCCTGGAAACATTCTATATAGACTCCTGAACCAACATAAGGGCTATGTTCTGCTTTACAGTAGATTTTTTTCTTGTATCTATAACATGTATAATCTTCTACATAACCCTGCATATATGTTTGTGACTCTGTATCATTTATCTCCAACTATGCTGACTTTTCTTTTTCTCCCTTTTTTTCCTTTTATTCTCCCTTTCTTTTTTCTTTTCTTTTTTCTTTTCTTTTCTTTTCTTTTTCTTTTCTTTTCTTTTCTTTTCTTTTCTTTTCTTTTCTTTTCTTTTCTTTTCTTTTCTTTTCTTTTCTTTTCTTTTCTTTTCTTTTCTTTTCTTTCCTTTCCTTTCCTTTCCTTTCCTTTCCTTTCCTTTCCTTTCCTTTTCTGATCTTTTTCATCTTACAGTTGTAAGCTCTCTTTAAAGACATTGTTTTCAGTAACATGGGTACAGCAATTTTCCCCAGTCCTACGTCTTGCACCTTCACAAGGCATATCCATGAAGCTCGCATCTTTATGTGTTTGAAAGATATGAACCCAAAAGCAACTAGTGAGTCTGTAGCTTGTGTGTTACAGATCATTCTTTTTCTATCTGCCATTCTCTTTGCTAGCACAACCAGTCCCAGGTGAGAAACACAGCTACAAGTCCTTTGTTTTTCCTTCTTCTACTTCCTCTAGGTTTCTAATCACTTGTTTGTCTGTTATGAGTATATTTTTATTTTCTAATAATGTGGCTGAGGAGAAATCTCTGATAGCAGAGATTTATATGCAAACAATCCATGGCTTCCAGAACTGCAGAAATATGTAGAAGTGGTTTTGGTGAGAAAAAGCCCAATCAATCCCAAACCAAATATTGCCATTCATTAGTTTTGCAGGAAATATCTCTGTTTAGCTCTTTTCTTTTTCTCCTCCCTTCTTTGCTTGATCAAGCAAAACATTTCATTGCAAGAATATTCCAATCCTACCACGACTTTTGGAGATTTTACAGCACAAATGCAGATAGAATTTAAGTAAGGGGAAAATTCACTGTGATGAAGCTATTTTGCAGGAGTGGGTTTTCTTAATCTGTTTATGGTTTACAAATGCAGTCCCTGGAGAAGCTGTTCATGAAACCCATGGCCCCTGTCTAACTTTGGAATCTGCAAAGATATTGAATTTCCTGTCTTTGTTCCAAGAGGGATTATTACTGAATGGCTATTTTACTTCTGCGTTGTAGGATTAGTTTCTAAACTTGCCAATTAGTGCTTGCCATATAGTCCACAAAACCTTCAAGCTTAGTTGCTTAGTCAGAAAATAAATGTCTTTGTATTTTGCAAAAACTTCTTCCCATATCTTTCATCCTTTCAAGGTTCTCTGGGTGCTGGTTTACATTTTAACTCTGTAAAAGGTCAAAATCTGGGCTGGATCAATTTATTACTGAAAAAATAAA
Source organism: Thryothorus ludovicianus (assembly GCA_013397245.1). Lineage (NCBI taxonomy): Eukaryota > Metazoa > Chordata > Aves > Passeriformes > Certhiidae > Thryothorus > Thryothorus ludovicianus. The sequence continues at coordinate 1,791,090 of VZTB01016677.1, read as the reverse complement.
AAACAACCACAGCGAATTTGTCTTCCTGGTGAGAATAGAAATGCCCTGGAGGTCATGTTCAAAAGAGATTTATTAGAAGACAGTGTAAATGTCCATGTCGTTGTGCCAGCCCAGCCCTGCCCGTACATTATCACACACGTCAGCCCCTGTGTGATCCAAGCCCTGTCTCTGATCCAAGCCTATGGGACTCTGTGAACTCATCTCATCACAGCTTAGAAGTGCCCTAGGGAAAATTTTCCACTGGAGTTTATGAAAGGAGATTATCTCCACGGTCGACCCCAGTCCCAGAGGAGAATTATTTTTTTTGTCAGTGTGCAACTCATGATGAGAAGGAAAGGCTGGGCAGGTATCAATTCAAACAAGTAGGATGCAGGATCAAGACAAAAATAAGGTGGCTTGTCTCGCATCAGGTAACTCAGCTGTGCCCTGCCTCAGGACATCACATTTATCAAGTGATTGGATCAGTTCATGAGGGAGAAATCAACGAAAAGACATTACATACAAAGTAATCCATGTGACTTGAAATTGCAAGAACAGAGGAATGACTACTACAGGATTGCCTTTCTCTTCTTCAAATGACCCTTGAAAAAATCTCTGCAAAGGCATAAAACAAAGAGCATCCTAGCTAGCAAGCATAAAAAAAAATTAAATTAATTTTCAACAAATAAGGCAAGACAGAGCAGTTTTTGTTTTTCATGTTTTGCCAGAGATGCACTAGCATTCAAGCCTCACCTCTGACTACCCAGTCTTCTAAATCTTCTTCCCTAAACACTGCAAGAGACACTGTCACAAAGCACAGAACCAGTCGCAATATTAACCAGCCCAACCTTTGCTGCTGGTTTGTTCAAATAGAAAAATTGAGCTATAGCTGGAAAAAAATTAAAACCTCTGGGGCCTTTAGCAAAATTTTACTCCAAAGTTGTAATATCCCCAGTGGGCCAGGAAGTTTCAATTTAGCAATCTGGTTCAGCCCCCTTATTAAAACAAGTGTGAACCTGGGAAATTCTAATCTTGATTGAAATCTAAAGGTGACCTTTATTTTTACTTTTCTTTTTTTTTCCTCCAGAGGGGCCTGAATTTGGGTACCTTAGCTTTGAATCAGCCTGCAACTTCCTTTGCCTTGGCAGAGAGTTTTTCCTTTCCAAGACAGGCTGGACATTTGCTCTTCAAGGGAGGGAAGAGAGTGCTGGGTCACTATGATTATTGCATGGCAGAGACGTGTTGCTCAATGTGCTAGGGAGGGAATATCTCATTGAGAAGGAAATAATAGCACCAGATTTGATATAAAATTGGGGAGGGGCTTTCCCACTAGGGAAAAAAAAAGGACAAAAATTTTAAAAATTAGAGGAGAAGAAGAGATCATTAATATTCAAACAGTGTACTTGGCAGGTATTTCCCTGCATCCCCCTCCACAGCTAATCTGTGCGTGTGAATAAGTTGTTTTTTTTCTCCCCTGGGCCTACTGTGTCTTTTGCTGAATTCTGCACTGAAGTTTGAATATGAGATGGGCCCAAGACCAAGCCCACCACCCCTGAGCTTTGGATACAGATTCTGCTCGTGTGGCTCAGGCCCCATCTCTCACTATAATCCTGGACTAATGATTTCACCATCTACTGTCATCACGCCTGTGCCTGGAGCTCCCTCCCTCTCCCAGCGTGCCAGACACACATTCTCCTCCTTGTCACAGCCCTCCGGCCATAAAGTCCACGCAGGCAAAGGAGTGACATTAACACCCTTGTCACCCACACCCGTACCCCTGCTAGGGCTGCAAGGGACGGGGATTGCATTGCCCTGGAGCTGCAGACTGGAGCAGCATCTCTGGAGGCAGGAGCATCTCGGCAGCTCCCCGTGGTACAGGGTCGCCACTTGTGACCCCCCTGCCTGGCTGCAGCTACACGGAGGGGCAGGGTTAGGACACGGAGGGTGTGATCAGGGCTTTCATGTGCCCCAGGATCTCAGGTTACTTTAGCGTCTCCTGGTGGATATTGCTAGCCTGTATAATTTAAAGTTAAATTCAGGCAGGAAAAGGCACCAGGGAAAGGGCTAAAGGGTTTGCTACTGTCTATTGGAACGTGTAACATTTTTCCCACATATGGCTGAAGAGCAGATTTAAATGCAAAATCTGTGTCGTCCTTCTGTACCAGAATCATGGTTTTCAATGTATGTTCCTGTACAAGACCATTTAAGCAAGGTGAAAAAACATATGCCACACCATGACTGCTCTTTGGAGCTTAGAAAATAGAACCCAGCTGAAAATTAGAACTTTTCTAATAATAGAAGCAGTCACACCACAGAAAATCATCACAATTATCACATTTTGTTGCAATAGATCTGGGAGAGATACAAGGTGTTGAGGTGAGGAAATTGAGGCAGGGTAAAGGACTGACTCTCCAGCTCCTCACAGCTTTACAGACCCTTGCAGAAGCTGAGCAGCAGGTGATGAGAGCTGTTCAAGGCTTTTCACCTCACTCCAAAGCAGATAGAGGATGATGCCCTCACTTTGATACTGACAAGACACCACAGTGCAGGGGAAAACCATGGAGAAAACAACTCTCTGACCACCTTGTGAAGAACATCTCTGCCTGTTGTTTGGGCCAGTGGTGGAGAAGATGAAGAGGAAATAGATCAATCCCACATATATGTCTTCCCAGAGGATGGACTTGAGCTTGGGAGGGACAAGGAGCTTTCATCCTTCTAATCTTTGTCATTTCATGCTTTGCTGGTCTAATTCTGCCATTTACTGTTGTCCCCAAGGGGAGGTCTGTTTCCTGCTCAGCCTTGAATCTGGTGTCATGTGGCATCTGTTTTGTCAAGAAGTTCCACAAACCGTCAAAAGAGAATGAAAAGGGCTCTGCTGTTCATGAACTCACTTTTCTCTGGATTTTGTGCCTATGCAGGAGTCCCTGGTCCTGTGAGGACTAAATCTCCAACACTCAGGGCACCAAATACTGTAGGAGGGATGTTTTTAGCCAACAAAGGATGAGCTGAGTAATCTCTTGGGAAACTAGGGCTCACCAAGTTGTGTTTACAGAAATGGGCATGGAGTTGAACTGCAACATCTTGGTGCCTTATTACAGTAAACTAGTGACTACAGTAAACTACACAGCAGCCAAGCAAGAGATGCCCACAGAAATTTCTCCTCTTTGTCTGTGATAAGTACAGGGCTGCAGGTAAAACATAGGATTCTGCAGAGTTTATAGGACCCATCATCTCAACCATTTCCTCTTCAGTAGGAGAAGTCAGGAACTTCTCCAGAGGGGCCCCTCTACCATGCTACATTAACAATCCTCCATGTGGAGACTTCTCCACTGGTTGGATTTTCTGAAAATCATTGTTCATTGCTAGGACACCAGTTCAGCTCCACTCAGAGTGAGTCAAATTTCTGGTGACTGAAACACATATGAACCGGAATCACAGCCTGGTTCTGAGAGTACAAATATTCACCACGTCAGCCACCCCTAGGCTGTCAGACCAAGGAAGAGGATTTCTCTAGGATTTAGCCTGAAATATGAAAACAGTTCTCATTGTTTTGTTCTGCAGATAAAATTGGCCAAACCTGCAGGATCTGGGGTAAGATCCACCAGAGACCAGATGTGCTGTGCGTGACAAAAAATGCTCAGATGTCTGGACTGTCATTCTGTGCATTCTCCATGGGCAATCCTTCCACAAACATCCCCCAGGTACAAAGTGAGCTGCTTTCAGATGCTAGAACAACTCTAGGGGAAGGCAGCACTGCCAAGAATTTCTTGCAGATATTTGGAAACCAGGGAACAAGAAAACTCTCCAGGAATCTCCCCAGTCTAATGAGTTCTACAACCTTAACTGAGGTCCTACATTAGCCATATCTAAATCTGGACTGAATTCCTATGAAAATGCAGGCAAAGGAGGTGTTGAGAATCAGAGAACTGCTCTAAAAAAAACTCTGTAAATAGCATCAAGCTTATTAAATTAGAAGATACAGCTGAAAAGGGGACATACAGAAACTGCTTATTCTAATTTCAGCTTTGTAATTCTGCTCTGAGAAATGTATATACACACACTTTTATATGTAAATATTTACTTGTGTGATGCTTATTTGTTTATTCATATCACTGGATGGTAACCCTGCAGTGCCTTTGGTAGCAATTCAGCAGGTTACCAGCATCAAATGTCTTCCTAAATCTGCTCTTCCAATAGAAGAGGTTCCAGAGAATGCTTTGCTGCATGCACATATGTTTGCATCTGTTTCTCATGCCTTTCCAAAATGTAATTCCATTCATTTATGTCTCTGTTAAGGAGATGGTAGAAAGATAGTAAAAGGAATAAAATAAAAATAAATGTAGAAACTCATTCAGAAGTAGTGTCAAAGATTTTGATTTGTCCTCATGTGTATTTTAGAAAGGGAAATAAAAAATTGCTGCAGTTTTGAAAAAAAGTCAATAGTAAAAAATAAATCCTGCAGATCCCATCACCTGCTGATTTCTGCCTCCTCCATGAAAAGAAAAAGGGAAAGGTAGAGGGATTGCAAATCAGCTCTCAAACATTTAGAATAATAACAGTAGTCATAATATTGTCCAACTCTTATACGGTGTGTTGTGTCAGCAGATCTTACAACAGACTTGCAAAGGAGATTCCAAAATAATTTTGTTTATTTTCTAGAGGAGGAAAGATCTTGGCACAATATCACCAGCCTGGTGGGAGAGATAGGAATAAAATTACAGCTTGTGAAGGCTGAGCTAGCCAGGTTGGCACAGTGTCATATTAGCCATCTCTAGCCCTGAATGGCTATAGGAAAAATACTGAAAATGAGACAAGATTAGTGGGGAAAAAAGCATTCTTCTAGCTATAAGCTGTTTAACAATTTGTGGCAAAAGGCTGAAAGTTGATAAGAAACATAATGGCAGGAGCATTGCTATCACAGAAAAGTAATGCAACTGCCCCTTCTTTCTTTTATCCCTTCCCCAAAAATACACTAGGATAGCTGTTTTCATGACAATTGTAACATTATCCTGATATTTTAAAATCAAGTACTTGTGCAAACCAACACCAAATGGGGCTGTCCTCTATAAAGAATTTCATCCTCCAGAAAGTATGTCCGTATGAGGAAGCAATTCAACAAAGGATAGCCAGAAGAGTTTGTACTTGTTTTTATACCTACTGCTGTAGAGAGATGCTTTGCAGACACACAATCAGTGATCTAGATTTTCAGAAGAAAGTTTAGAAGAACTGGTGATTTCATGAATCTGGATTCATGTTTAAAAGAGGAATAAAAAAGGGAAGAGGCTAAAGATTTACTGACGATTGCAAAGACCTGCTTAACTTTCTAAATCTGGAGATGTCTTTTGCTGCTGGGGAAAAAATGGAAGACAGATTCTCCTGACAATTTCAATCCTTTTCTTTTTTTGAGGAGTCTGCCCACATTGCCAGAGCACTGCTGCTACGACTTGGATATGAAATTTGCCTTGGTTCAAATATAAAACATCTACATTATGCTACCACATGCCTGGCAAATAAATGCCTAATTCAAACAAAAGCAGAGGTGAAAAATGTCCTTAGTCATACCTGTAAAATGAAGTTGTAGATTGCTATATCAATCTATTATTAACCATTAATCTGTCTGGGTGACAACAATCCTGGCTGTGGTTAAAGTGGCTCTCTGCTACCAGATAAACTGCTTCTCTGCTATGTTACTAATGAAACCTAGTGAGCAGGGATTTCAATTCCACAAATACAGTTTTGATAAATGCATAGCCAGGCACATGGGGATGGGACCATTAGTATCAGATGAGTTTAAATCACACAGGTGTCATGGCAGGACTGTTAAGAGGAGGATCATGATGTATCTGCCTTGTTTTCTATACTTCTCCCCTAGATTTGCCCTGTGTCCCTTTCCCAGAGGTGGACTGTGATTTAATTTTATATGACTGTTGCTCTGTGTTGTGTCCAATGTATGCTGTTGGTTCCAGGTGGCACCTTGGCAAGAACCCAAGACCTGTGCCAAAGTTATGTCAGTGCAAAAATATTAATGCACATGACCCACATTATTTGCTGTCTCTCCAGGAAGAGAAGCCAGCAGGGTTTTTTTAAGTTCACCAGAAAAGGGTGCTTACAATTAGTTAACTTTATCTTTTTGTCAGAAAACACAATTGTTGATGACATTTGAGAGACCTCTTGGCAGGAGTTAAACTTGGTATCCAAGTGGAAGATTGCTTTAGAAGAAGGGATCATATAATTAACATGGCAGCCACTCAGCAGTGCCCACGGTATGGAAATGCTTGCAATTAGAACTCCCTTTTGCTTACAGCTTACTGTAGCAACAGCCTCTGGCTTGATGTTTCCTATCCATTATCTATTCTGGAAGGTAGCCACTACTGGAAAATATGTAGATAGATCATTTTGTCAGGTTCAAATCTGTCAATGAAATGATATCATATTTATCCTATTTTTAAATATCTAACACTGCTTCTACGTCTAACCTATGCAACTGTAAGTGTTCTTTAATCATACAGCTAGCCTGAATTTAGTGTGACTTTGTTATTTGTACTTGAAATTAGGTTTGAAATTGTCATTCTAAATCAGGTGCTATTTCTTGCTCTGACCAATAAAAAATGTTTTTGAACAAATGTGGCTGTGACTATTCAAAGAATAAATAAAAAACTGGTGCAGTAGAACATATTTTTTCAGTCACTTTATAAGGAGGCTTTGGGGACATGTGTGTCTGTTTAACACTGCACTTTCTGAAGAGGCAAAACCTTTGAGGATTTTTTGGGTGCCTGCTTTTGCAGACAAAGATGAGCAGCGCTGCGCTATTGGAACTGTAAAGCAGCACTTGTTTATGATCTAACAGACAGCATCTGGAAATCCACACATAGATACTCCTTGCTCGCATGAGATTTTGAGTGAAGTCCTTTTGCTCACTTGTATTGGTTCAAGGAACTCTGTCTTTAGAGATATCACCTAGACAGAGGTGAAGAAAGGAATTCTTTAGCCTCTGGTAGACAGAGTGAGACAAATAGTTGTTCCAAGGCAAAGATCCAGCAGAGAATCTTTGTTTCTTTTTATCTGCTTAAATACTTACAAAATTAAAAACAAATGATTAGAATTCCAGCAATCAAGAACGTGATCTCCTTTATTGCTGGAGGTGCTTCCCTGCTGTTCATGTAATTATCAAGGTCGATGCGATATTTTGGCTTTGGAAGCCTCACATATTCGTAATGTTGACAACTAAAGGAACAGCTGTGCCATGAGTTTTCCCTGACTGAACACACTTGGTTTTTCATGTGCTTTTCTTTAACTTACTGCTTTTTGTTAGAGATGCAAACAAATGGGAGAGGCAATGCACCGTGCTTCACATTACCAAAGGAACCTTTGGTTTGGAAATTGGACTTCGGAGCCAATGACCCTGTGAAGCCAAAATTGCATCAATTATGGTTCAAATGTTTACTGAGACAAAAAAAAAAAAAAAGAGAAAAAGCAAAAAAAAGAGTGAATTGCACTCAGAATTTTCAGTCTCAAGTTTTGGAAACACTTCCCATCCGTTCCTGGATGTTCCCCTAATGGAGCAGTTAAACCAGTAATCTGGGAATGACAAGATCAATCCTACTAAATCTGAATGTGAACCAGGGAGCTCCTGTCCAGCAAGAAAAGATGAGCCAAGAATAATCAGTCTTGTGCTCTCTCTGGCCAAGGGAAGCCTCTGTGATAGATGATGAGGAAATAGCACATGTTGTTTATGACTGTGCTGGTTATAGGGCAGAAGCCATCTGGGCAAGCTGTTTTAAACCCACATGGTCCTAACACCCAATGGCTCTGTGCCAGTACCTTAATGCCAGGGAGTCATGTCTTGGTTCCAGGCTTTCCTCTGAGCAATGTCTCATGGCTCTGTGCAAGACAGGTCATCCTCTGCTGTGCCTGCTGGTATTTTAGCAGCTGTTACTCTCTTATCAGTTGTACTTGAATGCTACACATCAGCTAGTCTATTGCTTCCAAACTCCATCCTCCCTTCCCCATGTGTTTCTCCTACACCTTTTGGAACAAGTTCACCTCATGAAAGCAAAGGTTGCATGTCTTGGTCTGAGGACTATGCAGTGGGATGCATTCCCTCCTAGATGAATCATTCAAAGCCAGCCTAGTTTATTAATAAATGCAATCAGATAAGGCTTTTGCAGTAGCTTCCCTAGTGGGGCCTCCTTTGCTGGCATTTATCAGTTAGATCAAAGAATGAGCAATGCCATTCAGAATGAACTTCTGGTAGATTCCTCCAGGCTGGAGCAGAAGTACATTTGTAAGTGGCTCGGGGGGCAGTGGTGGTGCCTCTGTGTGTGTGTATGTGTGTATGTTTCACTAGATTGCTGTTCTAGCTGTGAGGCCTCCAGGGCCCATACCAGCATCAACTCACAGACAACATCAAATATTAAGACAGATAAAAAATACCAATCGTTCCACCTTTCTACTGGGAGAATTTCTTAAGGAGGGTTCTGCCAGAAATTGTTCTCTATAACCTATCTGATTTAACGTTGGACAATGACTGTTAAAGGAAAGTGGCTTACTAGACTAAGTTCATATGAAGTGTTACCATTGACAGCACACCAGGGAAGGAGTCTGGACCAGTTTTGCTTTTGAACCTTCAGCTACAAAAGGGAGGGCTCATGCTGAGGGCACTGTGAACATGATTCTCCTGGAGGACAATCCAGTGAACTAAGGTGGCTGATTAAGGGATATCAGAGACTACAGCAATGGGAAAGAAACATATGGGTAGAGTTTGAATCACATCTTAAGAATATCCTCCCTCCTTGCAGGAAATCCATCCAGCACCAGTTTCTCTTAATATTTGTCTCTCAAGGAGCCAAAGTTTTCAGGGAACTATCACTTCTGTCTCAGCAGAAGTTTCCTTTTCTAAAAAATAGTCTGGCTTGGCCAGCTTTTGCTGAAAAGGCTTCACTCAAGAATATTTTGTTTTCTCAAGGCAGGTGCTATTTTGTTTGTTGTTCATTGTGGATAGCACTTCCAGCTACACAGAAAAGAGGCAATAGTACAGTCCATGAAATCAGATCCCTAAAGAATGCCCCCAAAGTTTATTCATGATAGTCCATCACTACCAGGTTAACTTCAGCACCTTTAGAGGTCCTTTGAGAGCACTTTTGTTGCTCTTTCAGAGCTTTGGAGCATGGCACACCACATGCTTCATTTTCTACTCCTCCTGACACAGTGATTCAGACCCCCAACCGACTCCCTCTTGGACAAACCATCTCCTGGCTCCCTTCCATTAAAGTCAGGATTGTCCCCAGTAACAGCTGTTGCAGTAATGTCTGAGTAAGAAAAATCCAAGTTTAGTGGCAAGAAGTGTCTCAAAGCCCCTTACAACAGCCACATACTTGTTCACATTATAGCACAGTGGTCTGTGATCCCTAGTATAGATATATAAAAATATAAATAAACATCATTATTCCAAACTGTCACTCATCCCATAAATGCTATTTGTCTTCATGAAAAATTCCTTATGCCCCTATGAGTGGCTGCTGCAAAGGAAATTAATTTCATTTGACAAAGCTATTCTGATGCAGCAGATATTTCTTGCTGACTTAGATACAGCTTCTCAGGGTTCACAGGCTGTTCTCCAGCCCTTCTCCCTCAGCCAGTCCTATACTTCTGGGTACTGGCTTATTTAAGCCTATTCTCATGGCACCTCTCCCAGCTATGCCCTCCAGGTCAGACAACCACCCTGACGCCAACCAAATGGCCTGAAATCCCTCCAGTCTGGATTCCTGTCTGGAGCTACACTCTTCTACTACATCAATCTTTAAGGACATTCACCATGCCTGGCCCAGCTGCCTCCGCATTTCCCAGCTGCTCTTTTGGCAACTAGTGTTGGACAAACAAGCCCACCCCAGAATCCACTTTAGAAGAGGCCTGAGATCATGTGCCCCAGAGGCAGATGGGATTTGTGGGCTGGGTAAGCCCAGACTACACTTCTGCAGTCACAGGCTATCTATCAGCCAGAGAATGGATATCTAGAAATGTATCAGAGGACAGCACCAGAACTCAACCGACTCCTTGGCTTAGTCTCCCTGAAGAAAGTGTTAATTTAACTTCACTTCTTCCAGCCACATCTTGTGATGCTCCGCCGTTTCAGGTCTGCTCTTTGCCAGCTGAGAAGACACCATGCTGACAAATGATCCACTATGACTCTGCCAGAGTGGAGCAAGAGGGACTGGGAAAAACCAACGTTCCTCTTCCATTCTGGACAGCAGCACAACAGGAGGCATATAGGCTGAAAAAGGAAAAAAACAAAAAAAGTTTAAAAAAAGTATGTTTTTGTGTAAGGTTTACATTTGCACAGCTGAACTTTCAATGGAATATGAGCTTCAAATCCTCTTTCTCTGCAAAATTCTTTCTTTTACTTTTTCCTCCTATATTTTTTACTATTTCTCCTCTATGTCTTCTTTAACATCCTAAAGCATGTAGGTTTGGATTTAATATACGGGTGTGGATGCCTTTGATCCCCTACCCACCCTTTCCTTTCCCCTCCCCAGAAATCAAAGCTGGAGAGTATCAAATGAAAAATTGCACAGCACAGGCCCTGATCTGTCAGCATTCGGGTTCAGATCAAACTTGTCCAAAGCCATAGATGCAGCTGGAGATTGCTGGTTGTTTCAGCCACTTTTTCTCTTCTCCTCTCAGATCACTGAGTCAGAGTGTTTTACAGGATACACCTCAGGTCTCAAACATCCCTGATCAGCAATCATCTTAAAAAATATTAATCCAAATATCTTTAAAAAAATGGAGGAAATGAAACCAACAGAGGGGACTGTAAAAATCCTTCCTGAATTGTACTTTACTCCTTGTCTACTATACTTCTGCTAATAATAAGTGGGTTTTGTCCAGCTTACCAAAATAGTAGACCATGAGAGTCTTCTGTTTTGGCTGAGTTATTATTTGTTAATACAATAAAAGGCAATGGGAAACCAGAAATTGTTGGAGAGCCATTTTCATAACTGTGACAGATAAAACTTGAAGGACATCTGTGCCAATGCTCAAACAGACATGAGAAACAAGAGATAGGATGAAGACTTTTTTCTTGCCAGGCTCTGTCCTGCAAGGAAACTGTTAGTCCCTTGGTCATCACAACTTTTCCATAATTGGCTGTGTTATTAAACACTTTCAAGTTAAAGGACCATTCCTGAAGTCCTGTGTCATCCCCCTGTCCCAGACTTTATGGAGTGCCCAAAGGGGACTGTGTTCCTTGTACGCTCGTGTAACCAAGCCTGCTCATGGAGCTGCAACACGGGCCCCTCATCTACAGACCACTGAATGGAGTCCTTTCTGCTTGGCAAAAAGGGGGGCAAGGGGACACAATCTCTTGCAGAGATCTCAGACCATTGGGGCCTGAGGAGATTTGTAATCTGGGGTCCTAGGTGGAGTTGAATTTGGAAAAGGTTCCCACACCAGAGCCAGCAAGCCAGGCTCCACATTCAAGCTCCCCTCCCAGGGCCTGTTCAAAACCTGCACCAGGCTTCTCTCACTCCTGCTCTATTTCCATTCATTATTCCAGGTGTGCAAATTAAACCACAAGAGGAGAGAGAAAGGTCCCTGCCAGTAGGGAAATTAATTAGGATTTGGGAGATAATGCTTCAAATCACAGCTTTCTTTGGTGATCTTCCTCACAACCTGAGGCAGAACACTTTGGACTCTGTCCAGCCTCTATACCACAGGGATTATGGCAAGCTCAGGTGGCTGCAAATGGTGTATGCGTTCAACAGAGAGTCGAGGGACTCCAAGACTGCCAGACAAAGTCACTGGACACAGACAAGTGTGGCGTTTCAGATAAATACCTGTATGATGTGACCTAGACCCAGCCCCTTCCCCCTCTTATTGCTTATTGAGTAGTCAGTACCCAAGATACACCACACTTGGAAGATCACACTTACGCCCCACATGCAGGTGTGAGTCTGAAATTGTCAAGTCTCAATTGCTTTGCCTGCCCCAGGCTATGCAGTCAGCACTTAACAAACAAACACAAACATGTGTGGGTGTGATTAAAGGAACTCCTGGCATGAATTTGGGAAGTGCAACTACATGACAACAAATACAAGACAGGCTTGAAGATTATATGAAGGGAGTTCTGGATAAAGTTCATTTTCCCCTGTAGCTCTCAGGTGTCCCATACTAGCCCCACATGCTCCAAGTGTAAAGATAAATGTTCATACAATACTCATGCTCGTAGATAGCTATAGGCAAGTCTTTCTGGGAGAGCTTGTTTCAGAAAGAGATATTCTGAATTGTTATGACTGTGACCATCATGATGACATTCTCATTTTCTAAAATGAAGCTTTGAAGTGTTGGAAAAGAAACTATGAGAAACCATTTGATTTTGTTCTGTCCTGGATCTTATGCATTTTCAGTGCCATTGTTTTGAGCCCCTGCCAGTAGGGCAGAAAACAGCACAGCTGCCATCTGCCTGGTGTTGTTTGTGCTGCATCTTATTCCCTAGGGGAGATGCACATAGAGAAGAAGTCTTTGTTTGTGGTCGGTCTGTTTTGCTCTGGGTTTGCTTTTTTGGGGGAGGTGGGAGAGGGGTTATTCAACCCTTCTCTCACCCTGGTTATTTGGACAGCTTAGGTCACAGGTAGCCACCATGACGGAAGGGTGGATAGACAGAGCTCAGATAATTTAATTGAAGGGAGACGCTAATTGCTAATTCAATCCACCCCTGGGGCTATACAGCCTTGTGTGGTGTCCTGACTGTAGGTGGTTCTTCAAGGTATTCACAAACCAAGTAACACCTAATTATGTGGCACAAAACTGAGGCAGGAGAAGAGAAACAGTCCTAGCTGTGGCCTTTGACACTCCACAGTAACAGCACAGGCTAGTACCGCAACATCACTGAGAAATAAATCTGAGTGGATGATATATTTTTTGCTTTTCCAAAATTATTTCCTGAGATTCTACTCCAAAAAATCATTGTCGCTGGCTTAACTGTAAACATTGTTTCATGGAGGCATATGTGCTTACTTGGATTCTCCAAGAGTCTCATTTAACATCTTCGTTAATCTCTGGAAATGGAAATAATCAGGCGTTTGATGAAATTTACAAACAATAATTTGTGAGGATTGGAAAACAATCCCAGCAGAAAAATAGAAGAAAGGCAATTTGGGGAGCATAATTTGGGAGTAAATAGCATAAAGAAAGGTTGCAGTCTAATTGTATTCATTGGTGCCATAGCAAAAAAACTCCACAAAGAACTAATGGAAAAGTATGTTATAGGAGGCAGATAAAGAAAAGAGAGCTGAGGGTTTATGGCACAATTTTGGGGGGGCGTAAACTGGCAACAAGACAGGTCAGTGGAAATTGTGTGAAGGGATTAAGTCAGTGAGCCACAAAATCTAGAAAGACCAAACCCCAGAAAATTTAATTTGATTCCTGAAAGGAAGACAATGACAAGATCATGAAATTCAAAGAAAACAACTTTAAATGATGAAAGAACTGGAACATGTGATATATACAGAAAGGATAAAGATCTGAAGATGAAAAAAAAACAAAACCCCCAAAAAACCTGGAAACCAGGCATTGAGTAAGCAGGGAGGAGAGATAATCATCCAGACTTCAGAAAGTGGGAAGAGATTTGCTATGAATAATGTAAGAAAACATAAACAAAGTAGACATTTAGAGCCAGTTTTTTTTCCTGACAGTGAGACCAGTGATACTATCATAAAGTCTTCAAGGTTTGCTTTGGGAAACCCAGGATTTAGGGGTGTCAGACCTCATCCTGAGAAAAAGTATGGATAATATCTATGAGCCAAAGAGTCTTCTGAAGGCAAGAAATCTGCCAGACATCCAGTGCTGCTTTTCTAATTTCTGTGACTTCATATTTGATGGAGCATCACCCATCTCAATCTTTGAACAACTTGCAGCAGATATTTCCTTCTCATTGTATTCTGGAGTAAAGAAGGATCATGTCAAGATGTGATAGGGGCATGGTAGGGCCAAGCTGGCTGGTTAGTTACACTCATGTAACTAACCAGTAACAGATCTATTCCAGCTGGTCTTATCTAAAAATAACTTGTTGAAATTTCTTATTTTTTGCTGCATCTTTGTCACTACACCTAGTATGATGAACCATGCATTGAACTAAAATCTTTCATTAAAGTGTCAATTCACACGTGTACCATTTATGGCTGGAGGAGACCATGTTAATAATCTGTCTGCTGTGCTGTACAACAGTGCTCAATTCATTTCTCCCTTTTAGTCAAGCCTGTATTCCCAGCTTGAGCCAACTCTTCTTTGTACGTATTAAATAATGACATGGTAGATGCAATGTTGTTAAGTCTCTGAAAAGGATATTAGGTAGATGGTGTTCAGAATGGCCAGAATTAAGGCATTTATATTTTCATGAACTCCTCTGTACAAACACTGAGCTTGGTGCTATCTTTCTGTCAAGGGCATACAATAAACTCAGTTTTGGCTTGAAAGCCATTAGATAAATAGCAAGTCATTTCCTCTTGAATGTCTCTAATTCTTGATTATGTGTGTGTGTCATTGCAAGTCTCTGAGCATGCATTCTATTTTGTTGGGGCTTTTTATGCTCTGAACTTCCAGAGTTCTTCCCCCCTCCCCTTTTTCCTTTTGAATGGAGGCTCAACATTTCAGTTGCTTGTTTTATAAGGCAATGCATCATCTTTTCTCATTGCCATTAATTAGCCAGTGTAATATTTTCCACATGAAGTCACAGGACTTGAAATGAACATATTTCGGCATCAATTAGGTCTCTGCTCATGTGAGGGCCCAGCTGCACTTTAAATACTATTTATATAATGGTAATGAGCCAGTCATCACCACTGCTGGCTTCCAGCAGGTTTTGTACAGTGCCTACTTGAATATGATTAGAAGAGTGTGGATCCTTCCCCCAGCTTTTATTATTTTTTCCTTCCCAGAAACTATGCTGAATAAAACCGACTGGTTTTTAAAGTCATAAAAAGGGCTGGCAACAGAAAATCGGATGTTATTCTTGGTGTCTGTTATATTTTCTTCTATTTTCCTTGGAAAATGCACCCATTAAAAGCAAGAGTTTCTCTTTTTAACATTCCTCAGTCTTCCCCCTCATCACCCTCTTGCCTTTTTTCAGGGTGTAGGGATGGTTTGTGTTTGACATCTTTCCTCTCATATACCTATTATTTTAGAGAAAAGAACCTAAACTCATCTAAGTAACCATGGTAGATGGTGTTATCAGAGGGACCAAAGTTAAAAAATTAGTTTAAAGGAGCTCTGGCAGCACTCAGTGAGGATTAGGTAAAATCCATGGAGATAAAAAAAAAGACCTGACCCAGATCCCAAGCCCTAGACTCAGACACAGTCAGACTGAGCATTCAGGAAAGTTTCTTTTGAAATAAAACTCTGTGTTATGGTGTCCACAAAAACTTTTCCTAGTAAAGCTGGAGTTAAGAGTGATCATCGGTAGGTAATGCAGTCAAACTGAGCCATGCACTCCATGTGTATGTCCTGCAATCTCAAAAAAAGGAAAAAATCCTTTGCAGATATATTTTAACAGTACTATCTCCTCTCTCACTTGTGCTCTGAGTAGATTGCCCCATAACATGATACTCTCATTCCTCCCAGGAGTTCCCAAGGGATAACAGTGTTAGCAGCTGCCCCATATGCCATTTCTTGGTGCAGGAGAATGACCTGATCCTCTTGCCTGTGTCTTTGTGTGGGTGAACAACAAATAAGGGGAAAGGCAAGTCCCAAACTCTAGTTTTCTTTCTGGTATAGTGAGGTGCCCAGTCTCAGCTGAGTAGCAAGAAGTACCAGATTCTCAGTTCAGTTTTCAGGAAGGCCTTGCCTTCAGCGGCCCTTTCCTGTGAAATGACAATGTCATAGTCCTGGTGAACCAAACTATGCAGGTGAGATGAACAATTAGACTGTAACAGATCAGGTGCCCTGGGAAATTTTATATCTGGGTAAGACATAAATGGGTTCATCATCTCAGCCATTGCCTCTGTTGGCTGGGCCCTAGCAGTCCTAACACCCTGGCAATCTCTTGTATGTCACCAGCTCTCACAAAATAAACCACAAAAACTACTTGTTCCTGTAGCAGACTATATCAAGTTATTTTCTTTATGTAAAGGACTACAGGCCTTCATAAGAAAAAAGAGCCACATCATCTTTTCTAATTAATGTAATCAGAAGTAAATGGTCTAGCCAGATGCTGCATTTCATCCTCTTGTGGGAGTGATGGAAAAGTGGTTGCTGTGCTATGAGTTTTCACTTGTAAATATTAGCAGGATCCTAGAAAATCTCCCCTCAAATGCAAATAGATATCATCACTATAGATATTCAGGGCATGCTTTTTTAGAAACACAGAAAATCTGTAGCCAAGCTCAGGTCTGGAAGTCACTACCAAACTGGTTGGGCTCTGAAGCAGGAGAGGACAGGAACAATGCGGTTTTATTCTGCTCTATTGGAGCATTTCCGGAGGAGATCTGCTGTCCAGTCTCCCAGCCAGCATCTCCACTTGTGGAGATGCAGACAGGCACTGAGCCCAAGAGGAAATAACATCTAAATGTGTCCTCCCAACATCTTGTTGGTTATTCCCTCCAAGTGTTTCATCTGCCTGTAGTGAAAAGAAACAAACAAACAAAAATTGCTTGCTATATCCCAGCCATCAGCCACCAGAATCTAAGTGGAAGAGTAGGGTTTAGGACACTTAGGTTTTGGTTTCTGATGAGTTTTTCCCCTCTGAACTCAGACATTTTTATTTTCATTTTCATTTTCATGCAGCTTCCCTGGAATTTCAGGAAAGACTGCTTTTTAGCAAGGGAAACATGTAAAGCCTGAGATGTGCAAGGAACATGCACAATACAGAACAACAAAGGCAGCTGAAAACATGGGGGCTGAGAGAGGGAAACCTCAGATTGTTGTGCATCAGAAATAGCTGCTAGTTTTGATTCTCATGGAGGGGAATGAGGTCTGCTGATTTATCAGCTTACATTTCCCAAACTGCAATGTCAGCTTTATCTGTTCTCAAGGCTTTAATCACAAATTCTCAATAACATGAGTATCAAACCTTCTTCCTCATCCTCCTTGTCTCTCAGCCCAACTCCCAGGAAAAAAAACACAAAGGCCAATGTGAGATACAGAAAAAAAACATCTCAAAGATGGAACAGACCTAGTGCAAATTCTTAGAAAGCATAAGAGAGCTTTAAAAAAAAACCAAGTTGTTTTATCCAGCTCTAACTGAACAGATTTCTGGGCAGATGTTAGCACTGGTGAAAACAACCCACGTCACTGACTAACCCACTGGTGACTGTCTCCATACCCCCAAAAAAGAAGAAAAACAGAGGGCAGCAGCACAAAAGAGACCAATCTGGCAATCATTTTGTGGCTCCACTCAGAGGAAAGAACTCAAAAGGAAAGCCAGCATTTTGGGATGGGTTTGACCAAGATCCAAAATATTATTATGTGGACCATGCTCTACCATCAGCTCATCTGAATAAATGGGGTTTTTTACTGTCATAATTCTCTAGCCTTTTTCAGGGTCTGTCTCAGAGAAAGACCACAACTGGGAAGGGTGGGGAGTTTAATTGTCTATGAACAGCTCCTGGAAGGAAGACATTTACATTAGTCTGGCTGTGATTCTATTGCTCTTTCCTTTCCCCCCATTCCACAGTCCTTCCATCTGTAAACAATATTTTACATCTCTGTAAGTTACAAAGACTTGTGTGTGATGCTTAGGAGATCTTCAGTGCATAAAAAAAGTCCTAAGTAGAAATTTTTTTTAATTTTTATAGATCCCTGTGAAAACTAAGGGAACTCCATCCCATGGTGGTACAGATCTATAGGGTATTAGACTCAGCAGTAACAAAGCATAGTGTCTTAACTTCTCAGCTGGAGGAAAAACCCCAAACCAGTTAAATCAAAAACAGCTGTTTGACACATCCCAACTCCTTTGGACCATTTTCACATTGTGGTACAATCTATGTTGATCTCATAAAGAAGATGGTCATATTCCTCACAGCACAGTGTAATGTGGAATTTGTAGGGGGGAAACATAGAATGATAGAATAATTTCATTTTTCATTCAAAAAGATCATGAAATGAGTAATAATCAATATTAATGAATAGTACTAAGAACC
Organism: Thryothorus ludovicianus; assembly: GCA_013397245.1. Classification (NCBI taxonomy): domain Eukaryota; kingdom Metazoa; phylum Chordata; class Aves; order Passeriformes; family Certhiidae; genus Thryothorus; species Thryothorus ludovicianus. The sequence goes on along the minus strand of VZTB01016677.1, from coordinate 1,772,983 downwards.
CAAAGCTGGTCAATTTTCAAAGTAAGAGCTAAAAGGAGACATTAAGAAAGTATAAGGAATGCCTGAGAGGAAACTCAGTGCCTCTTTCCTTATGACAATTCTGTTCTTTCACTTGAATGAACAGTTGAGTTTGTCTGAGCAGCTGTACTGTTCAAAAGCCTGGGAAGGAAACAACCTTCTCAAATACCACCTGACACGATCTTTAAACACTGAACAAAATAAAGTGTCCCAAATGAAAAAATATATCTTCTATGAAAATAACATTTAGAGTTCTATTTTCCTACTATAGGGATGCTCTATCTGTAGCTTACTATAGAGGATAATCAGATATTTACATTATTTAACTTTATTCTATGAAAAATCAAAACTGCATTTAACTTGGGCAGCACAGTTAAGAATGAGTCCGACATTTTGGTTACCATGGGAATAACAAAATTCATAGTTTTTAAAGTAGGGTGGAACCATTATAAGCTCCAAGGATTCTTAACTTGTGACTCCAGGAAAGCTTCAGTTATCTTTCTTTTCCGTAATGCTAAGTGGGAAAGAGATCATAGAACCACAGAATCATAGAATGGCTTGAGTTGGACAGGACCTTAATGTTTATTCAGTTCTAACCCCCACTGCCATGTACAGGAATGCCTTCCACTAAGCTATGTTAGTCAGAGTTCCATCCAACCTGGCCTTAAACAATTCCGGGGATGGGGCATCCACAACTTCTCTGGGCAACCTGTGCCAGTGTCTCACTATTCTTACAGAAAATAATTTCTTCCTAATATCTAACTTAAACCTGCACCCTATCAGTTTAAAACCATTCCCCCTTGTCCTATCACTACAGGCTCTTGTAAAAAGTCCCTCTCCATCTTTCTTGCGGTCTCCCTTCAGGTGCTGGAAGGTCACAATCAGGTGAGAAGAATACCTGATAGCAGGGTGAGTGTGGCTTGTTTGCTTACGTGTTCATACATACAGAGGCAGTAAATGTGTGAGTACACAAACAAGTATTTTACATATTTAATGCTTCAAATGGGCCATCCAGCCAAAAGTAATTATTAGCTGAGTCAGTAGAGATGGGGAATTTATAGCAGCGGCAAAAGTATAAAGAAATACTAATAAATTCCCCCAAACTGAAATGATGTAACTCTAGATGCTGGTTATAAAGCAGCACTGGCTTAGCAGGGCTTTTGAAGGTCTCATACGGTCACTTATAGATGTAGGTACACACACGCTCACACACTGGCATGTCCGCACTTTATAATGCAAATAAAAACTACCAAGGTGAGTAGAAAACTGCAAGGAAAAACATGTGGCAATGAGCACTGTGGACAACACAAATAACTTGTTTTAAAATAAGTGGCACTAAAGGAAAACTAACTGTTACCAGATAGGATGTGACAATTCAGTGTGGAAAAAAAGTGTTCAGAAAACCTGTCTCTCTCAAGTACTTGACAAAAGGTATTGTATGAGGTCTGTACACTACATTCTAGCTAGAATGAGAAGGATACTAAAGAGCAAGGCCAAAGGGTAAATATTATGATCAGGAGGCATACTCCCATAGGATCTGAAGACAGTAGACTGGGCATGTCTCTTTCAGTGGGATGATTTTCACCAAATTTCATGAGTCCCATAGTGAGGATTCTTGTTTATACCAGACTTTGATGCTGTCTATAAGACAATGAATGTTAAGGTACAGCCAAAATTATTTATCCCATCCAAAGGTATGTGCAATAAGCCCTTCTCAAAGGTATTTCTCAATCTTCAATTACAGGAGAGAGTGTGGAGGCAGCGTGGGATGCATTTCTAGTTATTAAAGTATCAAGGTATGTAATATAATCAACAACAATTTTTAGTGTTGCAGTTTTTAGTGAGTTTGGTGCTTCAGTGAGCTTTCAAGGGCTGGAATACATTATGTACAGTGGGACACAAAGCAAGATAGATTTCTTCATCCTGGAGAGGGGAAGGCAAAGGGGAACATATTTCTGTCTTCAGCTGCCTAATGGAGTCTTACAGAGAAGATGGATCTAGAAAACTCTCAGACATTCATAGGAAAAGGATGAGAAGCAATGGGCCCAGTTCATCTCCTGGGAAATTCGTCTTGCCAATCAAGGATGAAATTTGTACAATGACTATATTAAAGCACTAGGAGCACTTCCCAGAAAGGCTGTGGAATCTCTGCCTTCATAAAGACTCAAAATTGGACTGGACAAGGGCCTGAGCATTTGGCCCTCCCTTGAGCTGCAGGTATTGGAGGAAATGACATCCAGAGGTTCCTTCCAAACAAAATTTCATGGTTTTGTGTTTTCTCATTATAGCTGTAAGTCTAAGAGCTTGACATACATCCCGAGAGAAATCATGACATGACATGGGTTCAGCTAATAAACAATTACATTAGGAAATATAAATTAGTCAAATCAACAGGGTTTTATGGGAAACACATCCTGTCAAACAGACTTGATATCTTCATTTGATAAAATTACCAGTTTGGTGTCTAAAGATAATCTTGTTGATGTAACAGACTTCTGTAACACATCTGACTTTGAACTGCAGGATGTTTTAATAAAGAAGCTAAAAAGACACAGAATTCATTTGGCTTTCATTCAGCAGCACAGAAATGGCTGACTTGTGAGAGTCAAATCAAGTTGTAAAAGAGAGAACTCTTATGAAGCAAAAGCATTTATGAAAAGGCCCAGCTGGCATCCATTCCTGTCCCACTGCTCCTCAAGGAAACTGGAAGGAACTGTAATGCCAATACCTAGAGAGTTTTCATAGTGTCTAAAGTCTCAATAAGAAAAGAAGTGGAATGGGGAAAAAAAAGGCAGTAAATAGTGAAGACTGCTCATTGGAACCGATTGCCATGGGTCAGCCAGCAAGCTCAGTGCAAGAAAATGCAATGCAACACAGGATAGATGCATCTAGATGTAGGCATCCAGCCAGACAAAAGGGTAATGGAGTTTATGTACAGGATAAAAGACTCCACAAATGCCAGCTCCAATTTAGATAGTTATTTGAGGCTGTCTGCATCAAGAAGAGAAAATGAGATTTCTGGAAAAAGATACACTAGGAAGAAAGAGAGGAGGCAATATGCAATAGCCTTTGCCATTGGTGTGACCACTGCTAAAGGACAGTGTTCTTATCTAGCATCAAGGATTCAGGCAGCACATAGACAATTTGCAGAGGATTGATGGTAGATCTGTTTGATTAGTTACACTGGAAAACATTCCTCAGAAGGAAATGATTAACACATCAAGAGACTTCCAGAATCCCATTGAAGGGGTAGCACGATCCTTCAGACACATCCTCATCTGTTCCCTGCTCACTGTGGGATCAACAACAGCCATGTTATTTCTGACAGATGCTGCATAATCTGCTCTTAAAAACCTTGCATTGATCATGTTACAATATTTATACATAAAAGGCAACTGTAGTGAAGAAAGAAATCATTTGCGCTATTTATTTGCTGAGGCAAAACAAGAAATCATGGTTTAATGACAGTTATTCAACCTTTCCTCAGACTTCTCTTATCCAGGGTGAAAACTCCAAAATTTTCTCCTTTTGCCTGTAAGTTTGTTTTTAGAAGACTCTGACAACTTTCAGCTCTTATCTCTGGACTGTCTAAACATTATTCACTTCTTAAATGTACGATACCTAAGAGAGGAGACAGATCTCTGTGTGGCTTTACCAATTAGGTAGAACAGAACTTTTATTCCACACATTTATAGGTAATAATCATCTCTATACAGCCTAATGTAGTGCTCCTATTTTTCGTTGTGGCTTCTCATTGACTTATGTTGACCAAAAACTGCAGTGTCACATACATCAGTAGGAAAAAGCTCATCGAGAATGGACTTTCTTTTTCTTTCTTTCTTCCTTTCTTTCTTTCTTTCTTTCTTTCTTTCTTTCTTTCTTTCTTTCTTGCTTTCTTGCTTTCTTGCTTTCTTGCTTTCTTGCTTTCTTGCTTTCTCTTTCTCTTCTTCCTCAGTGATGTTATTTAGTACAAATGAGGATTAACTCGGACAACTCAATGATATATATTAAATAACATGTAGATAGTAACATGAGAGTACAGGAAATGTAACAACAGTCATGGCCACAATAACATCCATTTGTTTAACCATTGATAACACTTAAAACCTCAGGACTGGTGTATCTCCAACCCATGAACAGAAGGAGCCGTACATAATAACCATGACCTGGTTCACATTTCTCTGAGCAGCCAGATAGAGAACCAAAGGCCACAAAGTCAGCCCTTCACTGAGCTCTTCTCCTTTAATGTGCTTTTCAGGAGGAAATCTTTTTCTCTATGCTTCCTGTGCTCTCTTGGCCATAGGTGTGTTACAAATCAGAATGGAAAATTCATATGATGAGAAGATATACAGGCTTTTCTGCTTCCAAGAGTCCACCCAAAAATACAACTCAGGGACAGGAAAGGGATGATATCATGCAAATGAAAGGCTGATACTTCTGAAGATATGGTAAAAAAAAAAGGAAAAAGTTATTATTTCATCTGATCCAAATGTATGGTGCATGCTCAGAAGTCAGAAAGCAAATAAAAAGAAGGAAAAAGCCCAAACATTTCTAGCTCATAAGTATATACATTTCTTTTTCTTTATTTCCCCTCCTTTGTCTTAATCCTGTCAGGAAATTGAGACAAGCTGGAAGCATTTTCTCCTATCCTCCCTCTACAACACTTTAATCTGCCTGATAGAATCTGTTTCAGAGCTGTTTAACCTCTGAGGTCTTCCTAAGGGGCACTGTCACCCCTATTTCTCTGAGCTCACGTCACCTTGCTGTTTGATGTGCACGTGTGCCCCTCCACACTGAGGCACTCACAGGCCTGCTCCCTTTGGCAGAATCTGCCTCCTCACACATCTCTCAAGGGGGGAGAATTGATACCATATCTCTGACGCACACCTCAATTCTCCCCAGCAACACCCGCCAGGAAACCACGCAGGCATGAGGAAGCAAAGGTCATTTTGGATGTGAATTCAGCGTGGAGGAAATGTGGTCAAGCTGATTCAGTGAGGAGTAAGCCGTAACGAGTGTCTGACTGTCTGTCTGTGTGACTGATCCTGAAGAGACCTGTGGACATCAGGAAGGCTGTTCCTGCTGTGGAAATGTGCTTGCAGCTTTGTCAGATTTTCATCATTGATGTTGCAATTGCCAATGGATGTCCTGTCTCAAGCTTACTACCTATATGTCTGCATCAGTGTGTACCTGTGTGAGTGTGTATATGTGTAGGGATGTAAATGCTTATGCATGCATATAATTGTGTGTGTGTGTTGGCCAAAATATCTTACTTAACCTTGCAAGGCTTGTTGGGCTAAATACTTTGATTCACAGTATTGATTTGTAATGTATCTTTATTTCTAAGTTACATGACTTAAACTAAGCTATTCCAAGAGTCTCCCTTAAAAGGATTAAAGGCCCTATTGGCGATAACTAATGATGTGAAGGTGCTGATAAGTAACACTCGATCTCTGACAATTTTAGTGCCAAAGACAAAAGGGCAATTGTTCTTTTGAAAGGCCTCATTTTCCGTGCTACCCGTCAGGCTTTTGAAGTATAGAACTAGAGATTATTGTTGTGTCAACCAACACTCATGTCATTTTTTATACCTGTGAAAATCCCCTCAAATTTGCCACATTATTTTAACAAGACCCCTGGAGTCTATCAGTGTTTTGTCAAGATTTCTTAAATTTTATCCTCCAAAATCTCCAAAATCCTTACTCCCTGAGCTCAGGTCTCTCACCATCTAGCATGATTGTGCTTTTCACATGCCATCCCCATAAACCAGTGGTATGTTTCACCTCCCTTCCACAGTCTCCTCATACATAGCTGAACTGCACATGTGCTGTGCTCATGAGGAGCACAGGCTAAGACTTTCCTGGAAAATGACCACTCAAATGCATCTGTTCAGGGAATGGCCATGAATCAGGCAAGAGAGAGCTGGAGTGGCATGCAGTCAGTAATGACCAATAAAGCAAAAAAGGAAAAGAAAAAGCTCTGTATTGAGCTAGTCTCTGCATAGAAGCATGGTGCACCAGAAGGCAAGCATTAAAGACCATGTCTGTAAGGCAAAACCATAAAAGAAGGACTAAAGATGGCCATTCACTCCTGCCAAGTGAAGAAGTTTAAACACTCCTCTCTGTAGCTGGTATGACAAGAAAGAGGAGTGTCATTTGTCTAAACACAAAGCCTCAAAGACTATTCCCCCCAGTTCTAGTTTCTGCTTACCTCAAGCAGTAAAATCTTAACTATTTTAGGCTTACTAGAATTGAAAAATGTAGTCCTAGTAGGTGAATTAAGCAGTTATTAAAAACTTGGGTAACTCTTTCAAAGCACTGATTTATATTTATAAAACCCAAATTCACTACTGGAACTCTGCATTGGATTATTTCACTTTTCTAAAATCTCCCTCAATGATGCATGTTTTGGGCCCCTTGCAGTTCTAGTGGTGAGAGAAGAATCTTGCAACCCACCATCTACTGCATTTAGGGAAGACGCAATAGTCCAGTTGGTGAAATGGTCCAGCTGGACTTAGCTCCTGTCTCAAAGTCACGAGTGAAAGTATCATCTAACCTAAAATCTCACCTGCATCTAATCTTTCACATGTTTGGAGACTTTGCTAAAATCTGAGCAGCTACAGAGTAGAGAGAGAAGAATGTCCACCAAAATCAGCCTGGAGGAGAAGGGGCTCATTCAAGAGCAGCATAGAATTGTACAGGACAAAATGCAGACCAGAACAGCTAATTTGACCAAACCAGCTTCAGACAAGTCCAGATTTTAACATATTTCTTGAAAATTTCAGTAGGCATCTGAAATCCATTAGGACAGAAGAACTGTATTTGTGATTCACTTGAATCTGTTTTTGTAAGATTTTTTCACACTACAGCTCTCTGCGCACTGATATGACCAGTTAAATGCTGATAACTGTCTCTAAACAGATATTGCCTTCTCTAAAGCTAATTTTTTAAATTATTCTGTGTCCCACCACCTCCAGAGAGAAGGTAAGGACCCTTCACACACCACCCCAGAAGCTGGACTGTGTTTGTGGTGCGGATAACCCTGCCACTGGGTTTGTTATCCCTTTGCTCAGACTGGCTGCTTCTAGTGATTTGTCACTGAGTGTCACAGATTTTTGCAACTGACTCTATGCTACCACCTTAACCCCAGCAGAAAGCATCTCAGCCACTGGAAGTCACAAATATTAGTTTTATAAACCTCTCTGCCTGCATACCAGGCCAGAGATACCAACCACTGCTTAAACAATGCACAAAGGATTTAAGTTCCTTGCTAAGCAATCCACAACCTTCCCCTCTCAAAAAAGTCATACCTTTTCCATATGTGTGTTACGTGTTTCATATAATTTATTGCACACATGGTAAAAATATATCTGACAATATATAAAATGCAATTTTTAAAAGACGAAGAAAAAAATAGAATTGGCCTATTGTTCTGCTGCTTAAAATGTGGGACACCACACGATATACATTAAAATTATAAGAATATGTTGAAAATATTTTATGTCATTCCATGTAATATATTTGAAATATCATGACAGCTGCTATAGGCTGTAATATGTTCCATATTGTCTGCTATATTCTAAATGTCTGTGTAATATATTTCATGAAATACATGGCACTTGAAAAAATGAATCAAACTTTTCCCTTTGCTTAATCAGAGTGCATGTAATAAATAAATTTACATGTATATTCATGAAAGAAATAAAGAAAACAACTTGTTTATTCCTAACACCTTTTATGTTCTTATTAATTGACATATGGGTAAACAAGCTCTTATTTATAGTAAACAAGGATTTCACAGGAACCATAAATTTACTCCAGTACACAAATTCTTCAATTACAGGTTTGAAATGATCAAATGCAGAGTATACATAATACTCGGTGATTTACATAAACTAATGAAAACAGAATATAAAATTAAACTAGACAATCAGTCACACTTGCAGAAGCCACTTTACAAATATTTCATTGAAGCCATAAAGCTGTTTGATGAAAATCATCCTTCACACAGATGCCACAAAAGAGTGTCGCCCACCCAAAAGTCCAATGTATTGTTACCAATTGCCTGATGTATTGTTGTGCAGAAGGACTTAGAATATTGTGTTCCATTCCAGGACAAAAATAGAAAACCATAGAGACGGAAAAGATTTATTAGCTTCCCTTTCTTCTCTCTCCTAGCAGCCTGATCAGGATGACTTCCCATTGTATGTGACACTGAAAAAATTCCCTGTGTTCTTATGCTTGTGGCGCTTTACAGTGGAGGGGAAAGAGGAGGACCAGCTTCAGACCTAGAGAAGGTGGTGTCACAGGAAGGCAGCAACATGTTCTCTACACACACTGGAGACAGGAGAAATCAGGAGCTCACCTTCCCACAGAGCTAAACACTAGGAAACTCAAAAGGGGCAGGATATGAAACCTACAGGGAGATTTGGGGAGGTTTGGGGCATCCCATTTGTTGGAGGTTTCATGTGCCCAATAGAAAAACACCCATCAGAGGAAATGACACATGGGAATGGGGCTGTGATATCACTAAAACCACTTTTCCCTCTGGCCCATCCAGTGATTACATGATTTTATAAATGTAATAATTGCTATGTCAAGAGAATACCTTAGGCAGCTTAATATGCAGAAAGACATTTTTATAACCATGGTTTCTGGATAAGTGTGCTACAAACTCTTTTGAATCTAGACATGATGCAGAAAAGCTGCTGGATATGAAAGGAAATAACTGCTCCAACCCAGAGGACAATTTTAAGGCTTATGCATTTGGCCAAAATTCAGGTAATCTTGGCGCACTCCACAGTTTACTCCCTGTTTGCTTGCTTACTTGGTCTTTAAATTGCAGTTGCACTGTCGACCTACCCCCAACCTCTCCCTTGTTTAATTATCAGCACAAGGATTTTTCATTGCCATGCTAACACGCCGTAGTGGCCAGCAGGGCTGTGGATCTCCCAGGTTCTTCTCATACTCCATTGCAACACAGTTCTCCATTTGACCACTCCTCTAGTCCAGCTTTTTCCCAGTGCCCAGACTTCCAGGGTGTTTTTTAAGAATGTAGGTTACAAATCTGCTACTCATGTGTCTACACATAGTAGTTAAATCCCCCTGTATCCTCCTGAGAAAATATGCCTTTGTGGATGCTGGAAATGGACTGCTGTGGAACTATGTGCACCTACATGTCTGCAACCAGAGTTTGAAAAAAACGTACCAAAATGTCTTTGTGCCTCGGTTTCCCTACACATGCCAGAAAATGAGAACACCAATAACTCAGGTGGCAAGTGAAATCATAGAGTAATGTCTTATTTCATGGTCTAAGACAGAGCCATGACCAGCTCAATACTTAAATGCAAAATACTCTAAATGTCTGAATAGAGCAAATATCCCAATTCTTTTTGCAGTGCAGTAAAAATCCAATGTTGAATTTTGTCCAGATTTAGCACACTTTTATGTGTTTATAGCTCATAAAAACTAACAGGGTTTATGCACACATTTAAGTGCTTTGGAAGATAGAGATAGGTTATGTACATGTGGTGATACTTCAGTGACAGCCCTTCCCTCTCTGTGCTATGATAGAATAGTCAGGGTTAAGCAACTTTGAACCAGTTCACATTTTAGGGGCTGGGATATACTTATCTTCCAAGTGAGTCATTATTTCCTTGCTGCTAGCTATTAATAACCCTTAGAGGAACTTTTCAAGCTGATAACCATTTCCTATCATTTTTGGCATTTTGAACATGTTTTTATTTTATTTTCCCATTTCTCCCAGTCTCCCAAAGGCAGCCAAATTCCCAGAACCCTTGTGGAGTAAAGAGATCACTTCCTGCCCTTCCCATCCTCCTGCTTCCTCCACCATTTCCAGGCCAATAAAAGGACTTTAAGTTATGTAGATCATCTTTTCCTTTTTTAGTTCTGTTCTGATTTGTCATTTTTAATGTGGTCCATTATCGAGTACTTTCTCATTTTCTGGCCTAGACCTTCATCTCCTCTATAGTCTAGATGTAACATGAACCAGTGAACTTCAAACACTTGGGGCCAGCAAGAGATCTTAAAGCAAGGTATATTTAATGAAGCAACATATATTTAATTATATTTAACCTCCCACCTGCTGAGGGTTAAAGTTCAAACACTGGCTGATAAAAAAGAGTTTCCCCTCTAGCTTACTAAATTGCTGATTTTATTATGTCCTTGCTTCTTTAGCTCAGAAAGGGAATATAAGCAGTAAGTGGAAGTGCCAGTCCATGAATGGGGCAGAATTGAGAGTGATTTCACTTTGCAGTTCCACTTCTAAATTAAGCATGAAAGACGGGGGCTAGGGTAATCCTCAATACACTTTGTTCCTGCTCAGGATCAGCTCACTTCCTGGAGTTAAGTCTTTTTTACAAAAGGGAATTTCAGCATGTGGACATGTGCAGGGTGAGATAAAATCTCTGCTATTTTGCACAGTCTTGAGGAAAGCAGTGATGTCTCATTTGTCTAGAGCAAAAGTGGGAAACATGTTAGCACAGATGCCCCCAGAAAGATGCAAAAAGGGGAGAAGAAGGTCTAGAGGGATTATCAGGGTTGTGCTTTAAACACATTCCACCTCACAGATGCACGAGAAAGAGAGAATGTGGAAAAACACCAGGAAAGTTAAAGATAAAATAACTTCCAGATGCAGCTCTTGCCCCGATGCAGCCAGATCCCTGCTGCCTCTCCAACACAACATTTCAGCCTCTCAGAGCTCATTAGGATCTAAAAGAGGGTCATAGACAATAACTGTGTGCCTTAAATCTTGTCCATCTCACAGGCATCTTGTCTCAAGCAATCAAAGGCAGCCTATGCTGGCACAGCCCAGTAATTAGCCGGCTGTGCTTCCAGCTGGTTTGCAGGCACATGGCAGGTTAAACAATAAATAAATCAGATTAGGCTGAAATCTGTTAAGCAAGAGTGGTCCTGGCATTCAAAGCCATTTCTTCAAAGCATTGCAGATCAGTGCTCGGGTTTTATATCCCAAAGCCTGTTATCATGGGTATGGCTACATGGTACTTTGCAGACAGACACAAGTTCATTTTGGCTGAGCTTTGAGTAGGAGCTATGGCTTGGCTTTAGACCAGCCACAGCATAACCTCCTGAGAGGGCAGGTATAGAACTCTGGTTGGCCTGTGGCTGATCCAAAGCCTGAATAGAGAAATCTTCTATCTTGTGTGGAAGGATTTTTCCCTGCATGTCCTAGGGTAATGCTCATGCTCATTTGCAAACCTCACAGCTTCCATCCAAATGAACATTACCAGCTCCAACTGCTCTGTGGACTTTCCTGTGTGCTGTAAAAGTGTTTCATAAGGAGCTCAAGGTCTGTGCATAAAAAGCATAGCTTATTTCCTTGTAAAAGTCAAAGACTCACTGCAATTTCTAAGATAAAACTTTGGGTTTTTTTTCAATAATTAAAAGTTATCTATTTCTCTGGGACCTAAGAATTTAGGAGCAAGTGGACAGGAATATTTGACTGCCTTCCAATGAAGCTGACTCTACTCTCAGCTCTACCACATGGCCTACCACTCATGGATGAAATGCTTCACCCTAAAGAAGAGCTCCAAACCACCTCCACCCTACTCTCCCACAGCCCCTCCAGAAATCTCTGCCTGTGGTTCCTTTTGCCTGCAACTTTGCCCAAAGAGTCTGAGATAACCCAGGTGGGCACATCAGTGAGCAACAAATGACAGGGCAAACTCTGTCCAGTCACTGGGGCTTCTGGAGAAGGAGTCTGTGTACAGAGAAGCTCTTGGGGAAACCCTGGGGTTGTATTAAGTAGAAAGGGAGCACTTTATCTCTGGAAACACTTCAGAAATTCTAAGCTATAGAAAATGCCTTTTTACTCTGCTTCTACAGAGTTTTAACTGTGGTAACATCTACCAGTCCCAGCTCTTGACATCTTCTGCTCAGCACCATATCATCAAAGCTGAGGAAGCTGCTCCCTGGCCACAGAACATACAATGCAATACCACCATAGAAAAAGGGACAAGCGGTTCTGAAGTGGAAAAGACTTTCCTGACACAGTCCATGAAGAATTATTTCTGTAGCAGTCAATATTCTCTTGGTCTTATCTCATACCTGTCATTTTCCTCATGTTCTCCCATGTCCTTTTCCACCCAGGCTTTAGTGAAATTCTCATAAAAATAACTAACTCTCAGAAAGACAAAATGACAGTGCCATTAAGCAAATATTTTTCAATACCCAGGTTGCAGGCACCTTCTAAAGCATTCAGGTTTTTTTCCCATATCTCCTGGCTGTCCCTTTGCTTTGGAGGAAGAAGTCAAGAATCTACTCAAATTAAAATATGCAGGTTTTTCCCAAGAGTAAATACATACATCACAGCTAGTGGGTTGCTTCTAGAAGCACTTCTGAACGTTTTCAGGCTGTGTTTTGCCTCCCAGAGTGGAGGGATCTTCTTTTCCTCTTCACAGTACCTCGCTGACCAGGCTCATTGCTTTAGTTAGGAGTTGTTCTACCCGGTGGAATAAATAACCCTTTTAAAATTATTTTCAGATGGAAATAACCGATTTTCTTCCACTCTCCCATCTTCCTCACTCCCCCATCCCCCTGTGGAACATTCACCATGGGCTGCATCAAGATTTTTTTTTTCCCCATAAAGCCTCTCCAAATCTCTACCTCCCCCCCTTTTCAAAAAACAAACAAAATAGCTTCCTTGGAGGAGAGAAGGTCAAAGCTCAGCTGCTTTGAGAGCTCCTTCCCTGTCTGTGCCAGGATGGCTGTAGTCCTGTGAGTCCAGTGAGTGCAGGAAAGGTCGGCTGTCAGCAGGGACATGCTCAAAGGCACAAGGCCATCCTGATGTCATGGGTACTTGGCAGCTGGAAAGCTGGTGTCTCGCTTGGACTTGCTGCTCTGATAACTGGTGACAGTTTGGGATCCCTCCCATCCTTCCTATTGCCGGCTGATTCTGCACTTATCCCACTGCATTCAGGACGGCTGCTTCAGTTATCTTTATCAATGACAGATCTAACTAAGGGTTGGTGGAGATACTTCATGGGTTTGACAGCTAGAGCTGTGGTGATGCTACATATATTCTCACTCAGCTGACCCCAAGAAATAAAACTGGTGAAACACACACTCACAAATCCCATAACTAGCCGATGTCAATGTACAGCATTGTGAGTGTTAAGAGGAAGATGTTAAATAAGGTTGATTTTCATCTGAAGCAGAGACAATGCCCAAATTTTCAATTTACCCTTACTCTTAGACATTAAGTTTATTTCCCAGAGGTATATGAAAGCATGCATTCTTCCATCTAACCTTTAGATGGAGGTTTTGTTTACCTTTAGATGTTGTTTTAAATCTGTGGCATAATCTTATATTGCTCTGATTTCATTTTGTTTTCCCAAGTCCTTGAAGAGCATAAACTGACTTTGGGTTGTATTTGGCTGGAGGCTCTACTTGCAAGAAGCCAGATTTGCTGTCCAAACAATTGGGCCAAAGATTAAGGACAGATACCTTAGCAATGTCATATCAGATCTGTTGCTGCTCATTTCCCACTTCACCCTTTTCCCTGACGTCTCAAACCAAGATGAAAATCAGCTCCTAATCCTGACTTCAGGTAGGCAAAAATGGGATGGACTCCTTCGTCAGCATCCAACTGCTTCTGTGCATCAACCAGCAGGAGTGGTGTAGGATATATCTTCTTTGCCTGCTCTGGCTCTCATCTCTGCCATGTTTTCCAACCGTTTCTCTTGTGCCAACTTTTGGAAGGACTCAAGCAGGGTGGTAGGAAACTCTTTAGTAGAAAGAGCACTTCACTATGGAATTCTTATTGTGTCATATAAATTACTCCATGGATACCCCCAGGATTATTGTCAGGAGTTACAGACCACTAGGGTTTCCTTCTTCTCTAAGATGCTTTTGCTTTGGCCATGATTCTACATCCACACTAGAGAGTGTTTCCATTCAGTTCCTGACTGAAACAGGAATGAGGAGACAGTCTGAGTTTAATTCCTTGATCAGAAAATTTCAGGACAAAAGGCCAATTTCTTTTAGTTCACACAACTTGCACTTCGGGTTTTCTCCTCCACACCATGAAGCAAAACACCTACATCGCAGTACAGCATATGTAGCAAGAAATTTTAAGGAGTTTTTTGTCCGAATTCATCAACCAGAGGTGATTAAAATACATAGTCATTTTTGACACCCATGGCCAGAGCACACTTCTAAGATGCAGAAGCAGTGACCGACTTTGCATGAGCTTCATGTTCTTTTGGCAACTTGGAATATTGCTACAGCTGCTAGAAATAAATTAATCCCTCCTTCTTTTTTTTCTTTTCTTTTTCAATTTTTTCTTCTTCATATTTTAAAGAGGAAATTATATTTGGATATTTTGCCAAGGTCTAAACTCTTCTTTCCCGTGGCTCTTTGCATTTTCCCAGCCTGCAGCTGAGGAGTGCACCATTGTTTAGAGCTTTTTAGTGAAGGAAATAAATAAATAATTATCACCACAACAAGCATGCATCTCCCATGTATGCTGCTCCACTCACTCATTGCTGAGAACAAAACCTTAGTTGTTCTGTGTCATCTGACTGATCCTCTCCTTTTGCCTCCCTCTCTCTTGAATGCATGTGTAATGTGGCTTTATTTGCAACTCTGTCAGCCTAAGCAAGATTAATGTTTGCATGGGGGTGCAAAGCTGGCTCATAACAATATCCTCTTTGAGAGCCTTGCTCTAGAGATGGGTGCAGGAGGCACTTGGTATATCATTCCTTATTTATTTATTTATTTATTTATATTTGAATGTCTTAGTTCTGTAGCAAGTGTTGGCTGCAGGCCCACAGCCAGATGGAACTGAACTGCTTTCTAAGAAAAACATGAGAAGGGAATTGCATTTTGATGTTGTAATTTCTTCATAGGGGTATTTATTTCCAGCGAGTTTTGTTCCCCTCTGACTCCTCCCCCTCCTCTGGAATTTGATGTACAAAAGTCAAGGAAGCTATCAAACTGCTGCTATTGTTGCTGGTTTTGTAATACTGAAAGGTTTGGGGCAGACAGCTCCAGAAAGGGAAATCCACAGACTGGACAGTGAAAGCAGTGACAGATTGCATTATGGAGTTCTGGTCCAGTGAAGAAGAGGTGTCTTTTGAGTGGCTCTTTTCTCACAGCTTCATAGTCCTTTTGCTAGTGGTGAGTCTGCAGAGACCCTGAATGGTCAGGATCCATTAACTCATTTCATCCATCTAAACTGACCAGGAGCCATCAAGTGGTAACTTCACGTCATTACGGTGTGGGCTAAATTAGAAGTGGATGTCGAAGGCTCTACATGGAGTTTTTACATCCCATAGAACAAATTCCAATTTACTGCAGCTCCATTCAAACCAGCAAAACTAACCTGTTTTTCACCCAATGTCCCTGCTCTTCTCTTTCAGTAGATGTGTTTCAAATGCCCAAGCAAATCAGGCATGTTTTCTGAGTGTCACATGTTCCTTTTTCTGGTTGAAACACATCAGTCCCAAATGCCTGCAACTCAGTTCCCTCAGCACAACAGCTGACCAAGGCAAAATGCAGTTGTTTAAGTATTCTGTCTTTTCAGAGCACAAATGAAATATTTCATTCAGAATCATCCTGAAGACGTGTCTTCTTTCTGACAGGGAAAAAACAAAAACAAAACCTGAAGATCAAGTATCTCTGGTTTTGTTACTCTTTAGCAACAAATAATGATTATGAAGTATGCCTTTTCAATCTTTGGTGCTGCTTGGAAAGGGATTATTGGTGAAATAAAATACTGTGCCTTTAAGATGTACTTTATCTAAACTTACTGCATGAGCAGGCATTTCTTCAGAATTTCAATGTATATCCTGACTTTTTAAGGACCCATAAGTCCTGAGCATTAAAAAATCATCCTCTTGCTCATTTTGCATCTGTCTGGACATTGGGGAGGAAAGATTAAACAAGAATTATGGGCTGATTTATCTGATTTTCATCATGAGAGGGATCTCTTTCACAGAGAATGAGGAGGAGCAACTTTGCCTCTAAAAACAATACACTGTATTTATGACCACTACAAAGTGCTTTCTGACCATCTCATGGAGGAGGAGCAGAGAATGACAGAGCACAGAATTTCTTTGCAAAAAAGATTAAACTAACTTAAATTATGTATTTCTGCAGTTCTTTCTGGGACTGAGGTAGTCAAAATGATAAGCTGAGCTGAAGAGGTAATGGATCACCAGAGCTTATATAATATTACAAGTAGAATCAAGACATTTTCCTTACTGAAAAGAGTTGAGCAATGAACCTCACACTCAGATTAGCTGACTAACCTCTAATCACCCAGAGACTGTAGAAGAAAGAATTGAGAGCACTCCCTTCACATCTTCAAAGGCACCAACCTTAAAAACTCATCCCCTACTGATTTTGAGAGCTCAGAGGCTGCAGTGTAACCACTGCTATAGAATGCTACAGCTCCAGCCAGGCTGCTCACTCCCAAGCTTCTGTTTCACTTCCCTACTCATGAGGTTGCAGGAATAATGTACAAGAGGTGGCTTTAGGATTTATTTTGATTTTGCTTCAGGCACGAGGTATTTGCTGTTGCAAAGTGCATGACCCCAAGGAATGCTCCTCACCACTGCTGTCAAATTCTGTGCTAGAGAGTGACAATACAGTCTGTAAACAAGTTGGAGCGTAGATGACTTGTCAGAAGAGAACAGGAGGCATTCATTTCGTAAAGGTTCCTCATTTCCAAAGGTCACCTTTTGCATACCATTTGCTTCTAATCTCTTGGTTGCTGGTTTAGAAACAAACAAGTGGCAGGAAAGAACAAGGAGACAGAGAAGTTTGAAGGTAAAAGGGCAGAATGAGCTCATGAACTTAGAGTTGAGAATGGTTTCTGGTGCTTTGGGACTGGAGTCATCCAAGTGCAGTACAGTTAGTTACCTGTGCATGTTCTTTCCTCAGCAATAAATAAGAATATGACACATCAGGAAAAAAAAAGAATCTAAAATACTTTTTCAGTGTTATTTCCTCTGGCTCTTCAAAAAGAGAGGTGTTGCTTTCCTCTCCCCTTTGTCTTTCCATCTATCTGATTAATGTGGAATTTGGGAGAGAAAAGTAACCTTTCTTTGACACATTATTTAGGGATGCCTAAGCAGTCCTGGGATCAATGGGGCTGTTTCCCCAACAAAGAGCTTGTTTTTCCCCAGGTCTCCAGCTTGGGGAAAATAACTCACAGAAACTATAACCACAGGCAAAAGATATTACAACAGTGCTGATGAAACACTCTTCTTGTGAGAGATTAAGAAAAATAGAATATCCTTAGCACTGGGCATTAATTTCTCTCAGTAAGAGGGACTGAAGATCAGATTTCAGAGATCCTTTTCGGGCATAAAGAGAAAAGTTTGGAAACTGGGTTTGTCGGTGGATGATGCCAGTAGAAAGCATTAAGGACAGTCATGATCTGTTCTAGGTACATATTGGTGTCCTTTTTTATGCCTGTGTACCAGCAAGTGAATGATAGCATTATCAGAATATATTCTGTATATAATACTAATGAATTACATGCAACATTTTTTCCTCAGCAGATTACTTGTAATTGCATAAAGAAGCAGAAACAACTGCATATGATCTACAGTCCTGTGAAAACAACAGAGGACAGAGGATTAGCAAAAATTTCTGACAAACCCAAGAAAAACTCCTCCCAGAGTGATTCAAAGTTTACAGATGTCTATTCTAAGATGCATTTTCAGTGCTTAGGACTAGCAAGGTGAGACTTTACATCTCAAGTCTTGCAGACCTTTCCTGATGTTTTACTTCTGGGAATAGAATGGTAATTTATTATCTCCTCCCAAATAAACTGCATGAGACTTCTCTGTTGCCTGCCAGCAACCTCAGCAGTGCAGTGTTCCATGTGCCATGGCCACTGCTTCCCCAACACCTTTCTAGATGTAAACCCTCCCTGCAGATTTCAAGCCAGCTGCCATCTCCTCCTGCTCTTTCCTGTCCTGCAAATGTAGTGGCCATTCACATGACAGCCCTGCCCAAGGGCTGTGCCACAGCAGGCAGCAAAGAAATCCTTCACTGTCTCTTTCTTCCCATGGTGGAGCACCATTTCTGTGTGAGAGGTCTATGACGGAGCCATCAGGTTAGAGGCTGTTTCTCATAGAGATGCAAAGTCACTTTTTCTTGTTCACGTGGGAGGAATGCTTCTCCATCTTCTGACAGCTTCAGGACACAAGTGAGCCTGTCTGCAAACTGCACACCTACCTCTGCATTGAATAAAAGTGAACCACTGAATGTGAATACCTTCACATGCACTTACAGGAAATTTGCTTTCTGCATGTCCACACAGTTGTATCTCCAACATGAATTTCCTCAGGCATCATGATGTACTAACTGCACAGTGGTGGATTAGATAGCCTAGCTGTCCAAGCCTTCTTTCTCATGATCACTTCTTATCTTTGCGGAAATCTCCAGACATGAGGTTTGAGGCAGTTCCTGTTCCTTCTTGTATCAAGTCTGTAACCACAAGATGCCATATCCATTCTTTTCCTATGATCTGTCTGTATTTCACATCCAGGAAACAGTTTCCAGCATCCTTGTGTGAGTGAACAGACCACACTTCCTTAGGTTCTCCATGTCTTTCTGTCAAGGAGAAAGATCCGTGGATTCATGTTTCTGTTTTGATTTATTACCCTTAAGATGAGAAGTGGCAAGAGAGCTAGAGCTGAAAAATTACTCTATGGTGAATTGCCCATAGCAGCTTTATTCTCTCAAGTTACATCAGACTGCAGATAAGGGTTTTTCACATTTGTGCTGCATTTTTTGAGCTAGTTCAGAAGGATTCAACCATGTAGTTGAACATGTCTTTTCCCACCAATGGCAGAAGAAGCTGTGGGAAACATAGGCAGGAAAGTCTTCACCCAGCTAGAAAAGGCAGAGAGTGGGCAGGAGAAGTTCAGGGATCAAGGGAAGAATAACCTCTTCCATCTGGAGAAGAATCCCAGAAATAGACACTCTTGGGGCCACATACCATCATTTCTTTTTTCCTGCAAGGTAAAGTAGGTTTTATGGATGGCAATTCTATAAATCCAGTGGATGGTACTGTTGATTATGGTCTATATTGAGGTTGACCATTCCTGTGTATGATTATAGATATTATTCTATTATTTCAGATAAATTCTGACACCTTAGATGTATTTTCAATAAAAAAATAGAATTTGCATATTTCTTAAAAAACAAAAAACAACAACAATAAACCAAAACAAAACCAAAAAAATCGCCCAAACACTTTTATTGATAAAGTCAAGGAGTATGTGGTATTATTCCATTAGGAAAGAAGTTTCACATGCTGGCTTTCTGATGACACAAAGGGAAAATTCCAGACTAGAACTCTCAAAAAATACTATTTACCCTGATAAGAGTGAGAGATTCACATATTGCATGCAAAGTCACTCTTATAAATTGTTGTCATTCCTTCCTGCAAACAATCAATTAAAAGAGAAACACAAGCAAAAGAAAATGTTATATTTTAATTATCACAGCAGCTCTTGCAACTTTGTGGCCTCAGGGAAGCTTTAAGATTCAAAATTCAGAATATATCTTAAGAGAATTATCTTTATTATTACTATTTTTAATATTAACATTATTACTATTTTGACATGGTGCTGCATGGGTTTTTTAATGCTTGAATCTGTCAGAACCCTATTTTCTATGGAATGCATTGTTCTGAGACAAAGAATAAAAGCTTCTATGTTTATAATTTAAAATAATCAGAACAATAGCCAGAAAATAATCCTGACCTGCAAATCAGGAAGGAAATATACCATACAAAGTGCTCTATTTTAAACCTCTAGAGCAGGTAAGATATACAAGAGAAAACCCACTTTGTGAAAAGCTAATACAAATGCTGTAATTGCTTTAAATTGCTTCCTTATTGCTTTTCCAGAGTTGTTACTAAAACAGGAAAGGATTTTTCAGTGCAGTATGTTCATCTTGAGTGTCCTTTTTAATCTCATTCACAAACCTCATAGCTTTCAGCTCCAACCAAGCTCACCCATATGGTTATTTCAACTTTAGTGCTCTTCATAGAAATAGTGTGTGCTCCCAGCATCACAGCCACCAAAATATCAAAAACAATCCACTTTTAGTGGGGGAAAAATGATAAATCAATTGTGAACCATTTTATTTAGTAGAAGTGTCTTCTGGATTCCAGTGCCAGGTCTAAGCTCTAGAAGTAGTAGAATAAAATGGGAGAGAAAATTAAAACTACGGATGTTTATTATAGTTGTCTGGTACTAGTCACTATACTCCAAATGTTAGTTGTCTGTGACTACAGCCACCAGAAGAAAATAAAAGTCAGCATGAAAGTGCTAAATCTGCTTAAAAGGTTCCCCTTCAATTTTTGGGTATGATGCTCTCAATTCACATCAGTTGTTTCTTGAGAACAAACTTCTGGAAGTGATGTGAGTTCATTTAAGAAAGATTTACATACAGGCTCATGGTTCTGGCAGAACCTGTTGCACTTCTAAATGTTATCTTTAAGAACACAAAAGAAGACAAATGTATCATTTAGCACAATAGATCCTTTCAATGCCTACAAAGCAGAACAGAAGTTTCAGAACAGTGGTTTGCAGTTTCTGCCTTGTCTGTCCATTCCACACCATGCTCACATCAATGCATTTGCTCTCTCCCCATGGTTGAAGTGATGGGCATTTAGAACTGAGACAACTATGACTTTCTGACCACACATTGCATGAAAGAGAAACAATGGGAGCTATTGCCCAGAGGCAATCAGACTATTTTGACAAACATCAATTTACAATCTCAGACAGAAACTAAATTGAAGTCAGATATTTGCCAGTTTTTCCCTGTTCTCCATCTTTTTTTGACTAACTGTGCTATTGATCCAACCTCTCTGGAGCTGTCCACAACTTCACTTTCCACATAGCTTTACCTAATTGATATTTATGATATGCCTTGAGACCAAAGCTTACCAGAGAGAGTTATTTGGCCAAATGAGTATGGGAGGACTCTAGACCATGACAGGTGCATGCAACACAAGGTAGCTTTCTTGCCAGGACTGATTTACTACTGAGTTCATGATTCTTCAATGAATTCATTTGAAGGTGTCTTTTTCTTCTTATTGCACAAGGGCAGCCTTGAGGACAGAGAAACTGGTGACTGAAACCTTTCTGAGAGAAAAGTTTTTTGTACATGAGAGACAAAGCTGGTATCATGGGCTTTGACCTGTGCTCTCAGGAGAAAGGTGGTCTGCAATGTTAAATAATACCCTTCTGTCAGGGCTGCATTGCTGCTATTCACATCACTCATTCACAGGTCAAAAAATGTCTCATTTGCTCTGGATGATTCTGAGTCACCAAGTCCACTTTGAAAATGGCAGCCTAAAAATAAACTTATAGATTGAAAAAAACAAGGACTAGAAGACCTGATTTCAGAAACATAGCAACCACCCAGAACACTCCTTGAAATGTGTAATATTCAGCCAAACCTCCAGACAGTATCAGATTGGCAGTGAAGAGAATACTCTTGATAACTACAGTACCAGCCCTTAAACATTCAGCAAACAAGGTAACTCCTCCACAGAAATCAGAAATGTAAATGTGCCTCCTGAGAAATATATGCAAAATGCACTACAATATAATAAAAATCCTATTAATGGTACACTTTGTTATCACATTTCAAACTAGATTGGAGTCTGTCCAGAATATCGTGAAATTGCAGCCTTTTCCTAGCTGATGATCGCTTGACAATTGTCCTCAAACTTTCCCTTTGAACTTTCCAAATTGCCCTTTCCTCACAAAATACTTTATTGGAAGCAAAATTTCTCATGGCAAACATATCCCAAGCAGAGCCGGGCCATGCCAAAGCAATAGATTTAAGACTTGCTGACACATGTATATACCCCATAGAATGAGAGCCCCATTCCCATCCAAAAGAAACCATCAAAGCCTAGCATCCTACATGTACTCATACCAGAACGTGATCTATTCTATCCAAAGCACCAAATGCCCTTGTGGAAAGTATGTGGGGAAACCCATCAACCACTGTGTGCCACGGCATTTTCACCCAGACACCCAGTGAAAGACACAAACAGCCAGTGGGAGAACATTTCTCACAATGCAACCACGCTCTGTTTGACTTCTTAGTCTTGATCTTCAAAGGCATTCCACAATACACCTTCAAAAGATGAGCTTTGGATGTCAAATTCCTGTCTCTACCTCATTCTCCAAATTACAGCACAATGGAGATGCTGATTTTATGTCACAATTTTTCGATGCTACAGTTGAAGCAATTTCCATCTGTCTCTGTGACACAGAAATTGTTAACTTGCTACTTCTGTTAACAACACTTTCATTTTCATAGGTACATTATACCCTTGTCTCACCAAACATCAAACTGATAATCACAATTCAGCCCAAGCTGCAAAGCAAGTTTTACCCATCTTTGTTAGCTGGAATGTTGCTACTTCAGTTTCAGGCCCAAGAAATGCCTGGTCTTTGTTTCTTATCAGTTGCTCTAACAAGGTTGTCATCTCTCCCTACAAATCTCTCCTTGCTTACTTCATTAGTGATGATGTTATTGCAGATGTGGAGCCAGTCCCACTACCTACACAAACAAGAGACAGATAATAGGCTTGAGTCAGTCTGTTTCTCCACAAAATATATGTATCACAAGCAGTTCATGTTTTTCTCAGAGCAGCTGGTTCGATCCTTTGACTCCTTCATGGGTTTGCTAGGAAGAATGTCACTTTACCCAGAAATCCTCATTTCCAGTGGGTTACACTGCCCATGAGGATGGTCAAGTTATCCTTGCTCATAAAAAGCAAAGTCCAGATTGGAATGAGGGAAGAAGCAAGAATCAAGTGTTGGGGCAATCTTAACCTTCAGCAATCCTACACCCTGAAGAAACACCTCTTACTTAACACACATTTTGATC
The DNA here is from genome assembly GCA_013397245.1 of Thryothorus ludovicianus. Lineage (NCBI taxonomy): Eukaryota > Metazoa > Chordata > Aves > Passeriformes > Certhiidae > Thryothorus > Thryothorus ludovicianus. The sequence goes on along the minus strand of VZTB01016677.1, from coordinate 1,750,043 downwards.
AGTGATGACATAAGCTTTTGTTTTGTAGCTGCTTCCAGCACCTGTGAGCATCACCTCAAACTGCTGGCAGTTTTACTAACACAAACTAAGGGAAAATAACTAACTGCATGACACTGATCCATTTACCAACACAAAGAAAGAGTAAACAAGACAGGGCAACTCTTGTGAGCTGCAGCTTGGCTGGACTAATGGGTCTCCATAGTCTGAAAGACCCAACGGGACTAGACAAAGGAAAAGATTCATTAATTTATGCTATTTTGTCATATAATCAGAGAGCACTCTGCATGTGTGGGGGAATTATTATGAGATAATTCTTGGAAGCTTGTTAATCATGTCATTGTTTTTCAGAATTCAACTTATTTAAATCCTCCTGGAATTTATTAAGATGAACGCTTTGATGCTTCAGGTTCCTCCGCTCCAAGACAGACATAGAAATTGCTATACCAGGGAATTCTGACAACCTCTCTCTCTTGACAGCTTTGCTTTAAGAGTGGCTGGATGATTCAAGAGGAAGGATAAGCCTCTCAGTGAAACACTAACTGTAGAAAAGAAATTTTTTGCCAGACAGTCTTATATGCCATGCATGCTGCAGCACTGGGCTGTGACTCACTTATAATTTTTCTAAACCATAGAAAACATAAAGCCTAGAGTTTTAGACAGTAAAAGCTGTCTGTGTTTCTTTTATGGACCAGCTGGGACCTTGGGAGGTTTCTCAGTGTAAGAGATGGGTCAACTTCAACTCCAGGTGAATGTCAGGGCCCTCACTAGGACACCTGAATCATTGGCTATTTCAGAGACTTCATAAGTCTACAGCACAGGTGGCTGTATGAGACAGAGTCCCTTTCCAAAAACAGAATCCTCAAAACAAGTTTGATTAGTCCGTGATCTGTTGTACATCCTCAAAAAGGTTCCTTAGAGTATCCAGAAATAGTTATACAGTTAATATTTATACAGTTTGCAGGCACAAACCTTTCCTCTCTGCTGTGGAATCATACATCTTCATTCTGCATGGATAAGGTGTGTTATTCCCATTTTAGAGCTGGGTGAAATGAGAGATTATTTGCCCCAGGGAAACCAGAATTTCCAGCTAAATATAATTTGTCCCCTTGAGTTGCAGAACTTCGCTTTTCTTTTTTTTTCCCCTCCAGGCTTGGCATTATGACAGAAAGACTCCTACATTCAGCAGAGCAGAGAGAACAGCACTGTTCTTCATCCATCGCCTGCAATAAAGATAACCACTCAAGCAGAGCTGTCTGCATAGAAAGGGATTCTGTGGACTCAAGTCTCTGTTTCTGGCAGGTGCAGCCCAGGCTGCTAGGAAGGGTGCAAAGGGTTAAAATAGCAATTGGTTCTGGAAGATGTACGGGGATTGGAAAAGACAGAGGAATTTGCTGGATCCTGGAGTGTGTGAATGTAATAACTTAAATTATTCCATTCTACCTAGAGAGGACAGGGCCTGAACTGAGCACGTGATAAAAGAGGGAAGGGATGACTTAACCCAGGCTTAAGTGGACAAAGGTGCACTGGAGAATTGCAGCTGATCTGGGGAAGTGAACTAAGCTTTTCCTAAGCTCAAATTCACTCTTGACAAAGAAATATCTGAAAAATATTCCACATGGAAACAAAATGTTTTCTTCCTCTGCTGCAAAGGGAAAGTGAAGAGAGCAGGAGAATGTTTTCCACCATATCCCTTTCTTTTGCCCTGCAGGTTTGTGTGACTTCAGTTTCTCCCAGCCCAGAGGCAGAGACCATGCAGAATAAAGATAACCTTTTTCTGTTTGCACATTGCAATGAGTGACATAATATTTGAGAGAGAAGCCCCATGAGGCAACACAATTTTTGGTGTTATTAGTTACTGTTTAGTAATTTTCTCCTTGCTCAGGGAACAGAAAAAAAAACAAAACAACAGCAGCAGGTCTTCACTTGTGAGTCAAGAAAGGGATATATCAACTGAATTAGTTTGGTTTTGTTCATTATCTCCAAAACTTTTAGCTTAAACTCATGCTCAGCTAATCCGTGTCAGCTGCATCTTCCCTTGTCAACTGCATCTTCCCTTGCCAATACAGAGGTGAGTGTGAGGAATTTCTGTGTGTTACTTATTCAGCTGTTACCTTTTATGGGTCTCTCTGTCTCCCACTGACTTTCCTGCTGCAGACGGGTTGGCAAAAGGAAAACTTCAAACAATACTTTTCTGAAAACTTTAAAACTTAGGGAGAGGGAAAGAACAGAGTCAGACAAAAGAAGCAGACACCTGTGAAGTCTGTGCTTGGACCCAGGCTGCTTTCAGGGATGGAACCACAAGCACAAGCGTATTGCCTCTGTTTAAAACAGTGTTTACTTATCTCATTGAAATTTGGAGATTTACTGATCCTTTTATTTTTAATGTGATCTTTTTTTCAATAATTTTAAGTCCTCACTTGCATATTTATTATAAAGCTTATGTGCAGACAAGGAAAAAAATCCCATTTTTCACAGAGTGTTCAAAACCAGAGGTGGAAACAGTCCTGCTTCTTGTAGACTGTCTAAGCAGATGAAGAATAGCCATAAGTGGGGAAGAAAGAGATTCCCATTTCACAATAAACAGTGACCCTCCAGAGAGAGGTAGGCAGTGAGGTGGTCAGTGGTCAATTAACAGACAGAAGAAGGATTACAGAGGCAAGACAGAATCTGGGAGAGTAAATCTGAAGTGAGCATGCTCTGAGGGAACTGAATGGAGCAAGGAATCCATTTATCCATCCCAGAGAAGGGAGAAGGCAAAATCAAATTCTCCGATTGCCTGAAGCACCTGGCTATGGCTGGAGCACATGCTGGCTCAGTGTAGAACCTCCTGCCCATGAACATCAGATACTTTTCATGTTGGGCTCTCCTCCTCCAGGAAACTAATTCATTCTCACAGGTTCCAGTTATGTTTGTGAAGTTACTACAAAACTGTTACTGCTATGCAGTGAATGCTTCTTTTCTGGTGTTTATTTTTGGCCAAGAAGCATACTTCAGTCTGGGAACAACGAGGAGCATTTAAATTTAATGATGGCAATGAAAAAGCTAAGGAGGCGATTACAACCAGAAAAGCCATTTTTTTTACTTACTTGAAGGAGAAAGGTTGGGAGCAATGGAAAGAATGAAAGGTGTCATTGCTATGCCCATGGCAGGAAGGGAAGAAGGAACTTTAGAGAAAGCTATGTCAGAAGGAAGAGGTAGGCAGCATTATTTTGTCATGGAGAACTAGCTGTGAGAAAAGCCAAGCCCAGAAAAGAAACCAGAGGAGACTAACAGCAGATAAAAAAATGGAGGAAGACCTTGAATGGGTCAGGAACTGCTAGGAAAGACACTGGTCAGGAAGTTCATTCTCACAGAAATATTAAACATTCAATGATCTTTGGAAGTAAAGTTCTGTTCTGAAATAATGAAATCTTGGAAGTTCAGTTCTGAAATTATGTTCAACAGCTTTCCACAAGTCTGCTCTTTGCAATGAAAGGAAAAACATAGACTTGTAACTCCAGTAGCAAGATAGGATTCTGCAAAAATGCAGGTTACAATAATAGGAAAGATGAAGGCTACTAATGGGACAGAGAATCCTGACAAATGAACCTCAAGATAAGAAAAAAAAAAAAGGATACATTGAGGTGCAGGTCATCAGCACCTATTAGATGCCCTAAAACACTGAAATTTCTGGAGACTGCTCAGACTCCAGAGGTATAAAGATACTTCTGTACCACCAGCAGGACAGCAAAGACCATGATGGAAACTCCTGCAAAATACTTTGATTCTTCCACTCTATCTCACCTGGCTGCAATGTAGACCTCTGAACAGTCCCCTCCAGCCCTTGTTGACAGTGTTGACTCCAGAAGAAACATCTACACACCAGATCTGGGACATTTCAAAGCAATTTTTACAGTTTGAGCTATTTCAGTATTTTAGGATGAGCTGTGTGAGGAGTGAAGATTGTAGCCAGCACAATGATTCATGGGGCTTACAAACAGCACATCCTTCATGTGGGCCAGAGAAAGCCATGTGTTTTCTCCATTGACAACAGCTTGTGAGCACAACTGACACCTCAGTTACCAATCCCAGCACAAAGTGAATAGGCCAGAGACTGAAACTGCAGATGCCTGTCTGCATGGGTCTGGGATGCGATGTGTATCCTTGGGGAACAGGGCCAGACCATACTTATCCAAGGTATAACACAGTGGTCTTTTTCCACATCAGCACCATCATTCCCAATGCATACACACTTCCCAAAAGACAAGAGTGTCTTAGAAAGTCCAGAATATAAAGTCTTTCTCTGCTGTTTCAATGCTAAGTAAGATCAAGTGCTTTGTTTGGTACAGCATTCATTGAGCTGAGGCCATGGCTGCACATATCTAGAAAAGACTGCACCACTCCTGAATTTGTGCTTGCAGAAGGAACTTCTGGCTATTTCTATTTTTCCTGGAGCCTCCAAGCAGTGAGGAAATTCAAATGTGTGGAAGCACACCCAAGAACTGACAATCTCTTGAGCGAGAGATTGGCTAGAAAACTGGAGGCTCAGTTTGGCCAAACCTCATCAGTCAGACTTTGTTTTTGCCAAACCAAACCCCACACCAGAAAAGGGTTTGGAATCAGCTTCCATTTTCTTAAAGCCACCAAAGTCCTGAGGTTATTCAGAGGTCTCTCTATCACCCCTCTGCAATCGAAAACTTTTTTCTGGAATGTGTTTTCAGATTGACTTGATATGTAAAAAAGGGTAAGAGGCCAAGGTTGTCTGCAAGTTTTTCAGTGTTCCCCTGTTCTGGATGTGCCCTGGATACTTCAGGAATAGCCTTTCAAGTGGTGGTTTGGCCGTTGTAGGCACACACGGTTCTGGGAGGAAGAGAGTCTCATGTTCATAGAAAATAAGATTAAGAAACAAAAATATTGAACAAATGGCTTTGAATCTGGAAAAATATGCTCAAGTTGGGGTGAAAATTCCAGTTGGTTTTAAATGAGCTAATTTGTTCTTTCCTGTACATCAAATGTGGGAAGAAAAGAGGAAAAAGAGAATAAAAGCAAAACAAAAAACTTTACTTTTTAATCTGCCAGTTGTTCCTTCTGGAAAATCTATGTTTCTGTGCTTAAAGTGTTAGACTGGGGCATAAAGAGGGCTGGGTTCAGCTTGCTGATGTGCCAAAAAATCCCTGCGTGACCTTGGGCAAGTCATTTAGCCTTTCCCAGTGTGCTTTGCTAATACTGGGCCTAAGACAACTTCCCTTCTCCTGTTCATATACTCTCACTGCAAGGTCTGTGGAATAGGCCTAATTCTTTCAATAAATTTGCTCAATAGAGCATAAAATATTGCTGTTCTTCTAGCTAGAGTGCAGGAGCAAGTCTGTGATCCAAATCATGTTAACATCCATTATAAATCCCTCAAAGTCCAATTCTGGACTGGTTTCCAGCCAAGGCCAGTCTTAAGGCAAGAGGGGGATAATATCTTTTGAAGAAGTCTGTAGATGTCACTCTCCCCAAAGAGGCTTTCCCTGTCTCCGCCTTGAGCTGTGTTGTTGGTTTAGGCTATTGTCAGAATGCACTTGCTCACACTTGTGGGATGTTTAGTTTAAGAAAACCCACAGGTGGCCCCAGGTTATTTTGCATTCACAGTGTTTCACACAAAATCCCAGGGATGTGAAAGGGACTCTCTACCAAGCATCACTGTGATTTCACATGAGGCGCAGGTCAAGACATTATCTGGAATTCAAGATTTACAAAAAGTTTTTTTGTGTTGTTTGTTGGGGTTTTGTTTGGTAAAACACTTGAGTGTGAACTGGGAAGACCACACACATGCAGCAGTTTCTCACCACCCATGATCTGACAAGCCGCTTAACCCTTGTGGTTTGCAACCAGCGCTCACCACACTGCTCACTGAGAGCCCAGAGCCTCGGCTCCTACTGGAGGAAAAAATCCCCAGGGAATTCCCCAGCTCACAAGATCTTGCCCATCAAAATTCAAGTGAAGGACTTGAGTATTGTGTTTTAGGAATGGGCAGACTTCAAGTGGGAAAGAGAGGGCCCATTCCCTTTCCCTGACCCCCAAGACCTGTGTTTTCCAGGGCTGTCTTCCAAACCCAGCCCAAAGAAAGAAGCAGAAAGGACCACAGGAGAAAGCCAGCTAAGCTTCCCAGGCACTGGTGGTTTTGACAATTCAGGACCAAAGAATTCAAGATGAGAGAGTTGCTTCAGTCATCATAGCTATTCCTTAACAAACACGACAGCCCTGGAAGGACTTTTATTCTATATCCTCTGAGCACAGACATTTTGAAGTCCCCTTTGACAAAGTGCAAGAGTGTGATTAAAAGCCAAAAAACAGAATGTATCTGCAGAGAGGGAGAATGATGGTAAAGATCACCAATCATTCCTGCAACTGCAAAGAACTTTACAAACTTCTAAAAGCAGATGAGGCTGAAAGTGGTTCTCTGGGCTGTTGCTGCTGACATAATTGGGATCCTCTTTTCCAAAGTTCATATTGATGTCTCCTCTGATAGAAGCTGGAATAAACATGAAGAGACTTCCTTGGATGTTCTCCATGAAAGGTCTCTTAGAACTGCTGGTCCAGAAGCTGCTTTTGTTTCCCAAACTGCTACACAGTCCAAGGAGAAATCCATAATGCTTTGGACCTGGTGAACATCAGTGTTCACAGACAGGATTTCCACAGTCCTTGGAGACAAATGTCTTGTGACTCTGGACATAGATTGATCTTTCATTGATGCTGGTGGTGACAGCCATGCTGGACCTTGCATGTGTGTAAGTGAATATTAATACAATTAATGCAATTAAAACTGACTATTTAATACAATCAAATAGCTGTTGGGTTCAGTCAGCTTTGTGTCAGATCATGAGGAAATACAAACATATGCCTTAGTTCCTTGAGAGAAGTTAGCTGGTCAATATCTGAAACACAAGCTTGACTCTTACGCCCTGAGGATGTTTGAAATGTCCCATGCAGAGCTACTAAAGAATCAAAACCAACTTATCCTTCTTCTGCTTCAGCCTTTTCTCCTCTGCGTTTCTATCCATTGCAGCAAGACTTGCGAAGAGAAGCAATGTCTTCTTTGAAGCCAATCAACATAGCTGGGAAAAAAAATCCACTCTGCTTTTAGGCTGGCTGGCCCTTTGTCAGTCTCCAGCTGGGAGGATCAGCCTAAGCTTCTTGAAGATGAAAAACAGCGAAACAATGATGAGTGCAGAGAGCTCTGTGGAGATGCAAGGATCATACACTGATGTCAGCCAGGGGTGTTTGGCACTGAAGCATGACCCTTCTTACCACCCCACTTGGTTTTACACAGAGTAGCTAAATTAGTGATAGCTCAGGGCTGTTACCATGAGATCATTTAGCAGTTAATCTTTTATTTGGAAAGCTGTTCCTTCCCATAGAAGTAAACACCCACCTTATCAGGCTTGCCATGGCAAAGGATGTTGTCCAGCTCCCCACCTGCTCTCCTTCCTCTCATTAGTGGCTTCCCTCCCTTTGTAGCCATTCCCACCCACCCTCTGTCATGGAACATGCTGCACACCCACAGCCCCACCAGTGATGCCCATGGACGTGGCCTGGCCACAGCACCCAGCCTGCATCAGGAAACAGCCTGTTCCCAGCAGGGATGGGGACATGCCTGGCAGACATGAGAGTGTCTGACCCTCTGCTCCGAGGCACTGCAGTGCCTGGCCACTCCCTAGAGCCCCTTGCATCTCTGAAACACCATCAGTGTAACCACAGGTGATTCCTATAAATCCTGCAAGGAAATAGAGAGCCTCAAGGCCAGAGAGAGCCTTTCATTGCCATAGGCAGAGAACATTTTGCATGTTCTATACATTGCATCTCCACCATAATCCCTTTTTCACCATCCTCCATTAGGTCCTAAAGGAACCTGCTGGGAGGAATGTATATGACTCAATTATAATTCCTCTTCCCTGCTGGCAAAAATCTAGGACCTGTTGTTGTTTTTAATACAGAGGTTTCATTAGAGGGCCCAGATGCACTGGTTGTGTAAAGCCACGTAAGTCCCATTGAAATGGTTTCCTGTTTAGCTCCAGAGAATGCACAGAACGTGCTGTGATGCCGGGCTTCCTTCCCTGCTTACTGCTGCAGACTATGCAGCAGGGAGATTATGTGGTAGAAAAACATTCTTTCTGACACTGAGGTCCAGAAATGTGCATTTTCTGAGGATATGCCTCAAAAATTGCAGAACAAAAAACTCTGCACCAAAAAGTACAACAGATAGCTTCATGCACAGCAAAGGGTATGTGTGTTACTAGTTTTAATATCAGCCATATAGTCCATAATCTCAAAACCCTGTGCACAGTAGATGCTGTGCTTTTCTCACAGAGGGTCTGCCACTACATCAAGTATAGTGCTCAATTTCTATTTGTTTACAGTCAGTTCTTCAGCCACAACAGCACTCCCTCACTACTAGACAGAGTGCCACCTCTCCAACCAGGCATATGGAGACAACTCAATTTCTTCCTCCAATATCAGTCAAAGCCACTTCAATCTTTTACTGTTAGAATTTCATGTTACTTTCGTGACATTTGCATCCAACCACTTGGATTTTTTCTAAGGCAGAGGAGGAGGCAGGGAATCCCTCTGAGGGCTCACACACTCCCTGCCACCAAACATCTCAAGGCCTTCCAGAGAAGAAAAGCTGTTTTTACCAGTCTCATTTCTCCATAAAAACCCCATATTTGTATGCATAATTGTAGATTTGCTATCCTCCCTCCTGATTGTCTCTCTGTTTTCCAAAGTTCTGCTCAGATCATATGTTTTCTGCACACAAAATCCCCCATCACCCTTGATTCTCCCCAACACAGAGGGAGCATCTGAGCAGAAAATAGTCCCTGACTCGTTCACAACCTTCACAGGGTTATCAGGGCATTTGATGTCTTTGTCACTCTGACAGAGAGAGCTGCACTGTCACCTACAGCTTGTTACTTGCTCAGAGCTGCTGATCAGGGGCACTGGTCTCTGGCAGCAGTCAGCTCCTGGTAGCAACACACAGGGTGCGAGAAGGAGGACCAAAGGTTCAGCTCCTTCTTCTCCCAACATATTCCCACATGGGACTACTTGGATATTGTATCCCATGCTCTGTTCCTAACATGTTCCTGTTTCCTAAAAACAGTAAGGTTTTGGGGGTTGAGGTGGGGTTTGGTATTGGTTTTATTATTTGTGGGTTTTTGTTTTGGTTTGCCTTTGTTGAGTTTCTAGGTTTGTTTGGATTTGGGGGTTTTGCACGTATGTGTCCTATCACCAGCCCCTGTGATAGAAAAGGCTGTAAATCTCATAGGCTGCTTTTTCTATCCTTGATAAAATCAGTGCTGCAAGTCCTGGACATCTTCTGCAGGGCAGTTTTTCATTTAAATGATACACCTCAGCTCTAAAGAAAAGGTAGCTGCAGTTGTCCTTTAGGGAAAAAACTCTTTTAGATAACCAAATATTTATCCTTCATCCTCTCCATCCGGTCTCCAAAAGCTAAATTCTCTGGCAAATTCCTAGAAAACCAATCAGCCTTTAAAAAAATCACTGGAACAGCTAATCCATAAATCCTGCAAATTAAGGAAAAAAAAAAAAAGGGGGGGGGGAATAAATATTTTTTAATTACTTTTATAGAAAAATCAACAATGTATTTCACGAGAAGTTATTGTTCCAGAAGAAAAATCAAGAATTATTTTGAATACATTAGGCTAGATGGGTTACAGCATGACACAAATTCTTCTGCTATTTTGAAGATTTCTCTGACATAAAATATAAATCAGAAAGCAAACAGCAGTACTGTGTATGTCTCAGCTTTCCATGTTTTGAGATATTACATCTCACTGTGCAGTTTTTCAGCTTTCATTGTAAACACTCATTGTCTTCCTACAACACAGGAGAAGTCTCTCAAGTAACCAGTACCACACTGCCAGAGCCAGCAGTGCCAAAGCAAACAGAGGTAAACTTTTCCCAGGAACACCTTCATGTCTTATGGACACAAACACAGAGTCCTGGAAAAAGGACAGTCAGAAAGAAACAGACAAGACAGTCAGAAAAAACAAACAAACCACTGGTTAATAACACTCCGACTGCTTATTGGTGAAATCACTTTCATCAGCACCTTTAGGAATTGTCTGGGACCTATTATGATATTTGGACTTCTGTGCCATGGTGATTACTTGGAAATAAGTAGCCAAATTATATGAAATGAAAGGATTTACAGTCCTACACCTTTCGTTTTATACTAGTTTTTTGACTATTTTTTCCCTTGAACAGTGATTATGGGTCTTTATAATTTGTGTGGTTGAAGGCTTTGTGGAAGAACCTCAAAGATAACCAGAGCACCCACCACTACTTCTGTAGTCCCCACATCCCATCCCAACATCCTGCTGACACCAATGTTTCCTTTTATTCTTCCCTTTAATCTCTGTGGATCCCAAACACTCATGACTCCATTGAGCAAATACTGAGATTCAATCTGGATAACCCAAGTGTTGAATTGAACCATAATTGTTTGGGGACATCTGCAGGCAAAACATTTAATACCACAAATTTCACACACACACACAAGCCTGTTCTTTGAAAAATAACCTAAATTACAAAAAGTCAATTTTCAAACCCTTAATTAAGCAGACAAATACAATAAACAAATAATTTCTCCTCATTCCTTCTTGACAATTCAAAAGTACTATCCCAAAGGATAGTCACAACTGGAACTACACCTAAAGCAATAATTAATATACTGAAACCATCCCTTCTCAAACATCTCAACCTGCCCTTTTCCATTGGTGAGCAGAGCTGTGCCAATGAATTTGTGATGTGATTAAGTGGCAACTTTTGTATTTACATTCATTGTTCAATAAGGTGCTCACATCTCTTCTCTAACCCAAACTTTATTAAAATCAAAAAGATATAGTCGAGTGTTTTTCCAGACAAGAGAGACTATTCAGACTTGATACTGAAAAGTGATTCCCTGTGGTAAGGAAATGAAGAACTGCAAAGTGCTTAAAGAGACGTAATGCCTTAAGCCCTCATATTGAGTTAGCAACTAGCATGGTCTTGGCTTTGAGGATATAGATTGATACTCAGGCTCTCTTATTTAAGTAATCTCCCAAAAGAAACTCAGATACAACTCTTTTTCTCTACAGCAGATGATATAAGGAGGATTATTTAACTATTTTATTTCTTTTAATAAGATGTTGCAATGGCTAAAAGATACCAAGATGTTTTACAGAGCACTGTGTAGAAGAGTGTCACTGTCCTCATGAGAGCACACAGGTGTGCACTGTCCCATGAGGAGAAAGCAAAAGGATGTAAGGAGGTTATTGCTCCCATAAAGGAACAGTCCTGATGCTCAGGGAAGGAGAGGTGGCAGAGAAATAGGAGGCCCCAGTGACACAATAAAGGAATAGGAATTGGAGAGGGCAGAGGTGGACTGGACATTAAGAAAAAGATTATCTTATGGCCAGGAGCTCTAGAAGTTAATGAGGAAGGTGACAATTAGACTGACATGTGTCAGGAGCAGGTTAGGGAGTGGAAATCTAGCCATGTGCCAGTGAGATACTCTAAATATCTTTTTAGGTCCCTGTTAGCCCTGTTTCCCATTTCATTCTCAGAGTATGAAGTTGCTTAGCTGTGATGGAACAGCAGGAAGACATCATAGAGCCTTTTTATTTCATATCAAGCTCCTTCCGGCTTCAAATCATCTGTAGACCCACTCAGGAGCACCTAAATAAACTGAGTAAAGCTCAACCCTAAAGCTACACTTATTACAGATGAGGATACTTTGAGAAAGAACTTGTATGCATAGAGGCAAAAACAGTCACCCTTGCCTGAAACAGCTTTGGGGGAAAACTTTGGCCCTTCATTTCTGACTGCAACATGTCTGAGCTTTTTCTTATTACAAATACAATCCACCCTTCTAGAAAAGACAGAGATAAAACATGGAAGACTTGCTCCAACTTGTTCTATTTACCTTGCTCAGTTCGAGAGAGTATTCAGACGTCTGAACAGAATATATAAAGGACAACACTGACAATATCTTTAGAGTTATACTCACCCACAGATATTCATCTAGAAGGTACTTGGAGGGTTCATAAATAAATAATAATAAGCTTTGTACTCAGAATAGATATAGATTTTATACCAGGAGTGAAAACATAAGCAAGCAGGCATAAGCTGAATCCAACAAGGGCTTAGATGAACTGAATAATAGTGAATTTTAAAATCAGAAGGGCACCAATGAGCTCTCATTTGATCTCTTGTGTATAAAAGCCAAAAACTTCAAAAGAAGCTTTTAGCATTCAGCTAGTAAGTTCTATTGACACTAAGGTTGAGATTTTAAGAAGGTATTCATAAAATATTCCAAGTTTGGGAAATCCCACCACAGGCCCAGAGAATTTGTTGTAATGATTAAACTTCTTCCATTGTATAAAAAAGTATTACTCTGAAATTTATTTCTAGACTAAATTCACGTAAAATTTACTTCCAGCTGCTAAATCTCATCATGCCTTTTCTGCTAGACCAGGATTATCCTAAATCAATTGGGGCAAAGAAAGCACTCAACAGCTTAATAAGGCTATACTGTAAAGAAAAAAAAAGGTAGTGCTAAAGAGAAAACACATCTTATCCCACCCACTTGCTGAGCTGTCTGTGGTTGCAAGCCCACCCCTGGGGTCTTGACCAGCTGGAAATACCTTGTATGGCCAAGTGGGAGTTGCCCCAGGATGATTTATAAATGACAATTGTTTCAACAGCACCACCTGTGATGAGCTCCGAGCAGGCTGCCGGTGCACTTAGCCGGTCTGGTTTATAGCCCCTCACATCCAGCAGAGCCTTTGGGAGGGAATCACCACCACGGTACTAATGGCTTCAGAAATGCTATTTTACCTTTTTTCCAGCCAAGGGAAAATGACTGTTCAGCTGCAGAGATAACATTATCAGGTGCCCCTTTCCAAGGCTGCTGCAGTCATCTCTTGGACAAAACTGCCTTGAAAGCACTTGACAAAGAAGAAGTAAGAAATGACATCTGGGTGTAGAATACAATGAACAATCATTAACACCATAATAGTTGTTGCCTTTAGAATTGGGGAAGCATTTTCCAGCACTGAGGAAGTTTGGCCCTCACCTGTGACAGAAGTGTTCCTGTTCTGAGCTCCCACACAGCTCTGTCACCACCTGCCCCTGCTTCCCTCCAGGGAGATGTCCAGCCAGCCATCATCTAAAAGAATCATCTGATTCTCTGAGATAATTTCTTTCTCTCATCAGGAGGCTAAGGAATAAGGAATGAAGCAAGAAGGCTGGGAGAGAATACAAAAGATATTGGCTATCAATATTTAGGGAGGGATAAGCAAGAAACTAAGACTGAAGATTATGTCAAAATCTTGATTTAAAAGAAAAAATGCTGGGAAAGAGATGAGTTTTCTTTTAAATCACATGGAAAATTCATCTTCTATGTGTGTCCCATGGGATAAGAGACCAGTAAAAGAGATCTATCCTGCTCCAGAGTTTGGCATGTATCTGAATACAGATTTGGACTGAGCTGATCCCTGCCAATGACACTTGAGTCAGACCAGACTTAGCTCAATCTGTGCCTCTGAAAACATAGTTCTCTGCAAAGCCTGTGAGCACTCATACTCTGACTTGTAAATGGAACAAATTTCCTTTAATATCGTGAAGAAAGAACTGTGGGTTGTGCCTGCCTGCATCCCCTTCATGTCGTTTTAACAGAGTGGCTTTTAAGAGCATAAACACCCACTCAAAATTAGTACAAATGTTTGCTTCATCGTCTTGCTCTGACACTAATGGGTAAAACATATTTCCACAGTGCACATCCAGCGTTCTCACTGCACAGCTCTCCTGTCACTAACAGCAGCTGATGCATTCAAATGAACAATTGGCAATAAATAAAACTGACAAGAGCAAATTACAAAAGCAGGAGCTGTGGCGTGGGGAATACTCACAAGCCAGAGAGGCATTACAGTCCTTTCACCTTTAGGTCACTACTATCCACTAACACCCAGTTTGTCAAGTTAGGCTGACTCTTTCTTGTCCTTGGGCCTGGAAGATTCCTACAGAAATGCAGGGCTGCTGGCCAGCAGGAGATCCCCCTCCTCTTTCCGTGGGCTGGTGTTTATTTCTTTCCTACAAATCTACTCCTCACTCACATAATTTTTCCTCACAGTTTTCTCATCTGACCTAATTTGTGAAAAATGAAATAATTTTCAGTGCAATCAGTTCTTGAGCTATCTGTATAAGCAACTTCACAGGACACTGCAGACCATGCATATCTATTTGACAATATTTCTATTTGTGTTTGGCTTTACACATTAATAAATGTATCTTCCAGCGCTCTGGCCAGAATATTCACCAGGAGAAATTTCCAATCAGTCCTTCAGAGCTCCATGCAAAAACTATCCAAAACAGAGGTAAACTGAATGTTGTCATAACAGGACTTTTTAGTCTCAATTGATGTTTTGAGTGCTGAGTTATGTGGGAGATTAGAGCAGAATTACTTGTTAACAAGTTTGGGCTCAATTTCTTAAGGACTCTTTGCTACTCTGGGCCTGAGGTCAAGAACCAAGGTGCTCCCACCCATCCCTCCATTATGGCCAAATATTCCCAGAGAAACAAATAGTGTGTGATATGTCCAAACAATTGACTTTCACCCACATATACTAGATTCTGCTTTCTCTCTAGCTCTCTTTGGGGAAGGAACCTCTCTCTTGAGACAGGCTGTCTGTACTTCCATCTTTTTGGATATCATATAAGTGATAAATATCAATTGTCATCATGCCAGGGATAAAGTGAGCATTCCATGTACGACTCCACAAAATCATGTCTTAGCTCCCTTCAGGTTCATTATGAAAAGTCTGTCTTTTCATAATGCATACGCAAATGTGAATAGCTAGCTGATGCAAGGGAATATTTTCCGTACTAAAGGACGAATATCATCTTTGTATCCTTTCTCCTTTTGGAGGATCCAGTTGTCTCTTGTAGAAACTTGTAAGGTTGGGAGCATATAGGCTGATTTTTTCTGCTTCCCTGGAAAAAAACAACCCAAGGCTCTATGGAGCTCTCAGAGACTGCAGAGTGTTATCTGCCATTGCCAGTAAGAAGCTCAGTAATAGGCAATAAAAACAAGCTACTAAGATCCAGGCTCACACAGACATATGAGTACCCTTTTTTAGATGCTCATGTCAACTAACATTAAGTACCTAATGTTAGCCAGAACAGTTTTAAGAAGAAACACTTTAATGAAACCTGATATCTGGAGGCAGGTTGTTAAGTGAGTGCTTGCCATTTGTAGGAAAACAAACAAACAAAAAAAGATAATCAAAAACCAGATGAACCAGTCTTAATGTTCTCAATAAGAAATTCATTACATTATTCTGCATATATATTGTAAATGCAGTTACTTATCAAGATCTCAGTGAAGATCAACTTTTCGATCCTATTTCTGTGTAAATTACTTAATTGTTGTATTCTATTAGGGCAGTGTTGAAGTAATTTTAACTTGTCAAATTTTGACATAGCATTTCAACAAAATTAAGCAAGATTCTTTGAAGACTAATGTGCCTTAGTGTGTCTTCTGCATCCAAGATTTGTGATATTTTATTATGCCATATGCAGCCAAATCCCCCAAATAAGTGTGAAAATGTACTAATTAATACGGGGGCGGAGGGAGAAAGACAAACAGCGACTCAGAGGACAATACCTCTGCATCAGTATGTTCCAGGGTAAATAATCTCCTGTTAAGCTTGAGAAATATTTATAGGGGTTCATTTCCCACCTAGGAGATGTCAGTGAGGCCTCAACAAAAGCTGCCAAGGGATGAAGTGAAGAAGCATCCAAAGAGATTAGACTGCGCTTCATGTCCTGGAATTCTGCCTGGCTTGAACAACACTTCCTTGACTCCTTTCTAGGAAAGGGTTAAGAAAAGAGATTGAGTTTGGACACATTTATTATCATACCTTGAAAGTGAACTCACCAAACAAGAAGCAGGAAGAAGGGAAGACTAATATGTTCACAAAGACTTTTTGATTAGTACAGATATTTTCAATTATGTATGATTGTTTTATCTGAATATTATAAGGATCAAAGTCATTTAATCTGTCAGTCAGATCAAGTCTCCATCTCACATCTGGAAGAGGAAAAACAAACAATTGAATGCAAGGTGCTGTTCTCAATTATAGTCATCTAGGTAAATAATAATTATATGGTTTGCTCTTGTTAGGGATAAACCTCAGGATGATCCACACAAATGGTCTATTAGAAACACTGGTTTTTGAATTTAAGTTTAGACATCAATAAGTTATGTTTCCTAAAAGAAATACCCTGTCAGAACTGCTTGTGTTATCTTTTAACAATTTACTTCAGTCCTAAAAAAGAAAAAAATAAGATCTCATATTATTTTTTACTCTCTTCCTATTTTTATTTTCTAGAGAGGAACCAAATGTTTCTACCAGAAATTAGCTTTGTGATTGTCAAGTTTTTGGCAGTAATTAATTTATAATTTTTGATCCTGCCTAAAAAGTATCTTGAGCCATAGATCTTCAGTGTACCACAGGAACCTTTATGGCTAAGCTTCAGATTTATGGTTTGTAACTTATATTCAGCTTTGCCCCTGGTCAGGTGTTAAGATAATAAGACGTGACTGCTGGCAGGAAGAGAAGGTGCCAACTTAGAAACTGTCTCCTGCTCTATTGCATAAGAGTGAAAGCTGGCAAGAGTTGTCAGCTAGCAAGCACATACCAGATGAGTTACAGCAGAGAACTCTACAGGAGGAGAGGTTTTTATGTTACTTTCATAGCACTTAGAACCAGGATTTAATGAAATGGAGCTTTGCAGGGCTCTAGCGGTTTTCAACCAACCAGTAGGTTCAGTGGATGACTCCTAACAAATTAACATAATAAAACTTGGAAAAATGACTCATTATCATTAGATTTAAGTAGCTGTGATGTACTGTCAAGGGAAAATATGAAGGGGTCCACAAACTCATGAGGCTGAGGATCTGAGCAACAGCCTCTTGAGTCAGAGTAGAAGAGTGTAACCACCTGAAATTAATCAATCACAGCCTTGGACAACTAGAGCCTTCTCCTCCCTCCTCTTTCATATTTCCAGAGCAGACTTCTCTGGACTGCTGTCAGACAATCAGAGATCTTGCCATTAAATACTTTCTTTCTATCATGGCAGAGATCTGCTCAGCAGCCTCTTCAACTTGGGGCTGGCAAAGCAGTTCTGACAACCACATTCATCTGACTAGATGAATGTCAAGACTTTGCTCTACCCTTGTGTCACTGAATGAACAAACAGCCCTTGCTTCTGCAAAAACTACCAAGGGATTATGCAGGCTCTTGGGAACACCCATTCTTCACATCACACAGTCCTGCTAAGGACGGCAGCCTAGTGGAAAAGAAAACAAAATCAAACACTCCACCGTTTAGTGAAACTCAAAGGTTTCAATGTGCCCACCCACAATGAGGCCAATCCAAACTTGTCTGAATTCAGGATTGATGTTGGACTCACACAATGAGTAGGTAAACTTGGCACCTCTCTGTTTTCCAAAGACTTAAGGCAATCAGCTGGATACTCTTCCTGGGAGACCATGAGGCATCTTCAAACCTGTCTATTGGAGCAGAGGTCACCTTGATGTGTAAATAGTCTTTCACTGCCTTTCAGAGTTTCTCTGTCCCAACCTATTTAAAGAGGAGTTAAAGATCTGTTCTGATCCATTACTGCATCTTACAGCAGAACATGGACTGTCCAGCTTCCCCACTGCTGCTTCTGTTAAGCCCAGTAACTTCAAATCTGAGTTGGTAGTTACTAAACTTTCTGTTCAGATGTCAAGTATTCTGGATTTCCTACATCTTTGTTATAAAACTAATTTCTTTATGAAACTTTCTAAGGAAAGAAAAAATTGAAAAAGAAACTAAAACCAACAAAAATCCAAAACCAAACCTACAGCAACAAGGGAAAAAAACCTAACAAGAACCAAATAACTCCCTGCAATATGATAATCACAGATTTCTGGCTTCTGTGTCAGAGACTAGGTCTTGCAATTTCTTCAACTACTGAGTTACATATCCAATTTTTCTGCCTGCACATCTGTTTATTGGCAGTACTTAAGTCACCCCTTAATCCTTTTTGTCATACAGTAAGTTTACCTAGCTCCTGTATTATCTGCCTGCAAGGCGTATTTACCATATGTGAAACTGAAACCAACTTTAAACTATAATGGTCAGTGTCATCAGAAATTAGGCCATTCATATGTAAGATGCTTCTAATGGTTTAAAGTTATGCCAGAAAAAAAAAAAAAAAAAAAGAAAAGAAAGAAAGAAAAAAGAAACCTACTTAGCCATGTAGATTCATTCCTGTGGCAAAGTTTGTAGGAAGAGGTAAACTTTTTAATTAGACCAACTGATATGCCTGGAAAATAGCAGGCACGTGCTTCCAGGCACATGAGCCCTTTGTCAGGTCTGAAATACAAGAAAAACCCTTCAGGCTAAATACAGGTTGAGAGCAAGCTGCTTTGAGTCTAACTTTATTATGTTAATCAGTCAATTTGAGAGAAAGGTGTGCTTTGTGTTGTAATTCCTCAGCTCATTACATGTGGAAGAGTTCTTAAATTCCAACGTGCTGATATGCTTAGGACACATTTTATTGTACAATTGGCTCATCATTCAGCCTAATAAGGAAAACATCCAGGAAATGAAACTGAGTAAGAGCAAAGGGCGCTCTATGCCTGTGTCTGGTCACTGACACTGTATTTGGGAATGTGGACCAGTTCAGTGACTCCAAACACCTCTCCTCCCCTCCCATAACAACATTGCCTTTATTGGAAATAAAAGAGAGGTCAAGGAAACGATTTCACCAAATATCAGTTTTGTGATAATCTAAATGGACAAGCCTACATTCACTTCACTGGCTCCTCTGGCATTAATTGCACAGCAACATATTCTGTATATTTCAGGGGCAGGAAGACCAATTAGATCATCTGCTCTGACCTCCTGCAGAGCTGCACGTTGTATTATTTAATAAAAAACAACTGTACAGAGCAGGTGCTCCAAGCCAGATCCCTTTATTTCTCATTCAGTTTTTAAGCTTCCTATTATTTTCCACAGTTACTTAAATCTTTGCATGTTGCAATGCTATAAAATAGGCAATGTCCTGACCTGAACTCCTTCAGGTTGTCAGTATCAAAAAAGCAAATATTTAGACAAATGGTTGTGATAGTTAGTGTAAATAATGAAGCAGTAACAGTGAAGCAGAGACGTTTCCTGGAGGTTTAATGCCTGGCCAGGAGGAGCTGATGCTCTGAACTGATTTTGGTCAGTTAATAAATGTCTTGCTATTGTCTATAAGTAGATTACTGTTGCTATTTTTATATCATGAAAACAGAAAATTAGGTATACATTTAGAGTCCTGTGGCATATGGATTTGTTTCTGGATCACAATTACCACATACATCATGCAGAATAAATGTTTGGAACCCTGACTGGTGAATCATTTCTCCAGAATCCATCATTTCATGTCAAAATTCCTCATTGCCTCATGAGTCTCTTGTTTTGCATGACCTGTGGCTTTCCTGAAAACAAGAAAAAAGACAGCTGAAGGAAGGCCTTTGTCTTGAGGTCCCATTTCTGACTCTCTGAGAAATGTTACTGTGGGACCCACAGGTCATCTGACAACATTACGGGAATATTCAATTATCCCTGGGAAATGCCGTGTCCCATTGCTGTGGCACTGATGAGCAAACCACATAAAACTAAAAAATTAATTTGAAAAGCAAACCCTTAAAGGCTTGAACACTTCTGTGAGTATAGTCTTGAGAATTTTTTAGTGCTTCTGCCAGCAAAACTGTTTTACAAATTTTCAGTGTTCTGCCTATTCCTTTGATCTCTTTTTCCCCATCTCTGCCTAATCTTGCTGCTCACAGGAAGCAATGAAACAAACAGAAAACCTTCATTGTCTATTAAAGAGGGACAAACTACAATCGTTATAAATCCCTGCCACAGTTTTCGAACTAGTGCATTTTTGCACTTCACTTGAAAAGTGGTCCTGGAAAATCTGGTAACTTCAGGTCCATTTGGATTAAGACAAGGCCAAGCTCTTCTACACCTTGACCTGACCCAATACTGCACATCACAAATTGGAAGAACCAGACTCCTTTTTCTGCACAGCTTCCCTTCTTTAGACTGCTGAATGATCTGTGACTAAACAGGACAATTTTGAGCCTATTTCTTGTCCTTTTCCTCAGAATTGGCCAGTTCAGTGCAGTGGTTTAACAGTAGCTGGCAACTAAAATATCTTGAGCACCTCACTCCAACACCCAGTGGATTGGGGAGGAGAATTGAAAAAGAGAGAAGGTAAAAATCCTTTGGTAGAGATAAGTGAAGTTTTGATAACTTAAATAAATTAAAAATATAATAATAATTGTAATGAAAATGGAGGAACAAAAATGAAAGCAAAATAAAACTGAAGAAATGCAAGTGATGCATAGTACAAGTGCTCACCACCTGCTGACCAATGCCCAGCCAGGCCCTGAGCAGTGACCAGCACCTCCTGACCAATTTTCCCCAGTTTATATACTGAGCATGGCATTCTGTGGTATGGAATATCCCTTAGGTCAGTTCAGGTCAGCCGTCCTGGCCACACTTCCTCCCAGCTCACTTGTGCACCTGCTCACTGGCAGAGCTGGGAAACTGAAAAGTCCTTCACTGAGAGTAAGCACTGCTTAGCAACAGCTACAACATCAGTGTGTTATCAACATTATTCTCATACTGCATCCAAAGAGACAGCACTGTACCAGCTATTAGGAAGAAAATTAACTCTATCCCAACTGAAACCAGAGCATCCAGCTCCAAAGCTCAAAGGCAGATGGGATGGAAAAGAGATGCAGTCAACACTTATCTCTCAACATTAAGACAGCAGTTCTCAGTTTAATTTCAGGATAGCACAACTGAGCTCTTGGAAACATCTATGTTCCTATCCTGTGGGCACAGAATATTTGTCATTTTTATAGATGGCTGAAATATATTTGGAAGCTCTAAGACTGTGGCCATCCTATATCAAAGGCTGTTTCATAACAAAACACTGCAGCAGTCCATTTATAGAAACAGCATACTGCACTCTGGCTGCTGTGGGTAAAACCAAACACCCTCCCTGCCTTCCTAAAACAGTAGAAATAACACGACCTTCCTCCAGAAGGGCCATTTCCATAAAAGAAATAAAATTAAAAAGAAAAACCTTGTACTGAAGGAAGAATCTGGGGACACAGAAGCAATGTTTTCAACCCAAAATTGTCACGTGAGCAGGTGGTGGAGGGCAGAAGGCAGCAACCTGGGGAATACTCTGTGGCTATGTAATTTGCTAAACTGAGGTGGACACAAGGAAGAAGGTTGAGGGAGAACAGGCATTTATTTTAGAAAGGAAATTTGAATCTCATTAGAATGACCACAGTGGAATGAATCCAGCCAAGAGAAGTGAAATGGGGGTCATAAATAAGAGGAATCACAGGTCAAGCAGCAAGGTATTGCTGCAAAACCCATCTGAGCAGTAGCTGGAGGCTTCCAAAAGCACATAACTGTGAGTTCTCAAGGACTCCAGGCTCCCAGGACCACCAAGGATGTCTGTAAGTATCCAACTTACGCTCAAGACGCTACTTGACATCTCTCCCAGATCTTTCTTCTGGTCTTCTCATTTGATCTGTGACTGGCGGGAGTGTCCGGATGTGCCTCTGCACTGTTTTACAGAGCTGATAACATGCCTTTCCCATCTCTGCAGGAAACAAGCTCTTCACTGCACCACTCCTTTCCACTAAGGTAATTCCATCTCCACTAACACTCTCATAGCAGTCTTGAGTATGCTTAAATATGACTATTTTATTCTCCACGTGATACCCAGAGAGAAACCTTCGTTTTTCTCTGATTCAATATCCCCTGACACAGGAAAACATTTCTTTATTTACAAGCATTAAATATTACAACGTCGTAAGGAAACTTATCTAACTTTACAACATAGGAGAAAGTATGTTGAGTAACTGTACAAATATGTAAAGTTTAAACTGAATTAGTTTTCTCAAGTGTAATCATAGAAGTTTATTAGTTCCATACCAATCCATTAGAAACTTTGTGGATATATAGTTGACCAATCAGTTTCAAGAAGTTTGATTCAGCAAGATGCCTGGTGGCATCTGTCTGTTCTACTGCCTTCATATTCACATGAGTGCTGGGTGTCCTGCAGGAAGGGTCCCCTTCACAGTGTCACTGACAGGAGTGACAAATGTATGTATATAAATATGAACACATCCTCTATGTGTTTCTTTTCCCAGATTTCTCTCTTTCACATTAATAAATAATGTAAGAAATCTAGTGCTTTCATAATGCTATCTGTCCTGTATGATCAGGGAAAAAAAAGTAAACATAAAAGTTTGACTGCAAAAACTTGGTGATTTCAGTGGCATGTAGTAAGTGGGTCTGTCTATCACCAGCTTTTCTTTTTTTAAATGGTCCATTCTTCATCCCAAAGTCATAAGAAATATCACTTAGATCATATCTGTCTATAACCAGTTTTGCCAAGAACAAAATTAAACAAAACATATAGGTTTTCTATGGCATCTGTTACTGAGAGATGTTCCTTCTTGAAGGAAACCTAAACTGCTAAGGGCCTGAAAGGCATTATTATTCTTACAAGAACTTTCAATCTGAGAAGCCATCCTTCATCTTGGGAATTTATTTCAGATGGGGACCAAGCAATAATTGCCATCCTCCTCCACAGACTTGTCTCATAATAAGAAACATGTGCACAGCTGGAGGGGTGTGAGGTTGGGATAGGACTGGCAGTGGAGATGTGCACGTTCAAGAGCAGATGGAGCACTGCTTTTTATTAAGAGAGAAGAAGTAGATTCAAAACACCTGGCAGAAAGGTGCTTGCTTTTCCCTTTGGTCTCCTGAAAGCCATTGTGACAGTGAAGGCATTTACATGCAAAAAAACTCAAAAGTAAGGGGAAAGAATGTAAATAGCAAGAAAAAAAAAAATAAAAAAGAAAGGAAAAAAAAAAGAAAAAACATAGAAACTGAAGAACTTTCCATAATAACTGTGTTTTCCATAATAATTGTGAGAGACTGGATAGTTTCAAAGCAGAACTGGGGCTTCTCAATGATGCTACAAATATGTCATTATAAAATATAAAGTTAAGATTAGGTTTATTTGGAAAATGTATATCAGATTAGTGCTTTAAAAGTAATCTAACATAATTTTAGAAAAATTTATTAGTCACTGTGGAGGCTACATCTTACAAATATTCACATCTACAGAGTGACCCTGTGTTTATCATCCCATACACAAAGAGACACCTCAAAAAAAAGAAAAAAGAGAGAGAATATAAAACAGCCAAAAGTTTTGAGAAGCATGCCAGTGGTTTATAGAAGCTGTGAACCAGTTTCCTGAGGTTGAATATAGTTTATCATTGGAAAACAGAACAGGTTTTTATCAACTATTGAAAATAACTGAGAAGCAGTAATAACAGATAATGAGCTCCATTCAAGAGTAAAGGCTGATCCAGAAATTCACACTTTTACAGAAACTTCTGTCATACAAAGATTTCCATAAAATGGCATACATCCTCCTCAGAGGAAGTGCTGAGCAGAGTATCTGATAAAAAAGCAAATGATAGAAAATGAAAAAAAATCAAATTCTGAGCTTTTTTCCACATTTTTAAACAGATTGCCTTGGTTTTTTAAAGATTTATTCAAAACCACTATACTTTGCAAGCTGATCCCCAAATATTGGTGAAAGCAAAAGCATTACAAATAGAAAATACTCAACATGTTTTGATCTTACTCTTTCCTAGCTTTGCTGAAAAGACACACACCATAGAGAAGTGATGACAGTAATGACAAAGATTGTTTTAGGGACAGGTGGGAAGCATAAAAGGACATTGCTCCCACACCAAAACTCCTGTAACCTCCGAGCCAGTTCCCTGAGCTAACTCTAGTTCATGTACTCATAACTTGCTGTGATTGATATTGCACATTTCTTTGTCCTTATTACTGACCAAGGCCATAAATCCCAATTATGGAAGACAGTTGAGTTCAAGCTGCTGCCATATTTCAGAGCAACACTAATGCTGAGGTTACCAAAGGTCACCTTGGCCAGAAAGCAGGACTATAGCACAGTAAGTCTATCTCTTCCCTAGTCAGCTGCAACATCTTTCAGGCTGATTGAGCTTTGATTACCCCCTATCAGACCCATAAGCCACATTCTTCTCTCACAGCCAGGGACAGAACCAAGATACATGATCTCCTGTCTTGTGACTTGTGAAATGCACTGGTGAAGTATGTGTCAGCCCCTTCTCCAGAGGCTAAATGAAGTGGCAGCCATTCCTACCACTCATGCAGCTAAAGCGAAAGTTGTGGTAGAGGAAAAGAGAGCCCTCTGAATGTACGAGTTAGCCTAGCACAAACTACAGATTTTTTTTTTTAAATATAAAAATCCCCTAATTTTATGCAGAATCTAGATGTACCCATTTAAATACACCAAGTATGTATTGCAAGCTTGTTGATGCAAAAACATCAGGGTTCTGGTTAATGATAGCTAAAACTGCCTTGAGACACACCTAACAACACAACTTTTAAACAGTTGTTGCCAAAATACGGAAAGAACACAGCTTAAAAGAAAAAAAACAACTTGAACTCTTCTACATCTTTGCCTTTCCGGGCATTATCTTCATCATGACGCTGTTTCAGAATTTAGAGTCCACTGGAAGGAGATACCAAAAAGTTTAGCATGCCCCAGCTTATTCAGAGCAGCCTGAGAAGACAGTTTCTCTGGGGAGAAGATGCAAACCCTCCATTTGACCTGCATTTTCTGGCATGTGCTCACATAAAAGGGATGTTAACAATTCTTTTATATTTTCCAAACTCCTCAACAAGGGTCAGTGTGCAAAGGAGACTGGGCGCTGGCAGTCTGGACAGGCTTCTTCCATTAGAACTAGACACTGCAAGAAGCTCCCTGCACTCACACAGACACATTCCACAGGAACAGGCTGCAGGATGGGTCACATTTCTGCCTGGGAATTCTGATCAGTAAAATGGGATGTGCGAGTTTGGTTTCACATCATGTGACACGTTCAATGAATTTCAAGTGTGAAGAAGTACCTTCTTACTATACAGAGTCCAGCCTAGAACTGAATGTCTCAGATGAGAGAGAACCTAACAACAGACTAACAGCAATGCAGGGATTTAAGAAACCATCTCACTCTCATTGGCAGGCACACAGAGCACATATGATCTAAACAGGCTTTTACCCTTATATTGAGGAGTTGGAATGAATCATCAAAGTATACAGGCATATTACACACCTTCGATGCAGGATGAATGAAATTATTTACCAGGACATCTAGAGTTACTTGAATGAAAGACTATAGAGGACGGTGCCTCTGCCTTGTAGATTTAACTGGTATTCGAACTATGTATCCCACCTCATTTCATCCCATTTGCTCTATTTATACCCCTTGAAACAGAAGGCTCAGCATGCCCTAAAGTCACTAGAGATCTGGAGACAGGAGGGAATATTCCCTTAATTATCCTATATCCCAGTGGTATATGTCACAAGCCAAAGTGCATAAAGCTCCTGGCCTGATTACCATTCACATGCTGAGTGGAATTTATTAAATTCCTTATCCCACAGCCATTTAATCAGTGGTATTATTGGAATGAGATATTTACCCCACTGGGTGGTATGGACTGGGGCAGGAAAGCATGCCAGGAACAGCTTTGCTGATGCCTATTTATAAAGGCTGTAATTTTCTTTCCCCCTCCCTTTCCTCGCTAGAACCAGTTAGTCAGAGCTCCAGCAACAGAGCAGGGCTTATTCCATGTCTAGTTTTCTGCAATAAATCTTTACTCTTGATGCATTTTGATCCACAGCCAGTTTAATCTGCCTATTGACTGTTAAATTCTATTTATTGTGTTCATGGGATCTTTAAGAATTAAGCCTTTCTTTCTTTCTCCCCCTCCCAGATCCAGGTTGGATTTTTTTGAGAGGGATTTGGACCTGGGCTGAATACCTGAGAAAGCCATTTCTTCCTCAAAAAAAGCTCTCATGGCATTACCCATAGCCACTGCCCCCAGCCTGTCTGGCTGTATGTGCTTTAGACAGAGCTTATCATTCAGTCATCTTGCTTGGATAATCTCCAGATTCCCCATTCAGTCTCCTCACTTGGACAGTCTTCAGATTCCTTGCTGGGATTGCAAATTGTAACCAGCTATTGTTCTTATTTACATTTCAGCCATGGCCTTAACTGTGACTTGAACTCCAGAGCAATGCAAATTGAACATGTGCATAAGGAGTGACAGTTTCCTTTCCTAACACTGAAGGACAGTGTTCATCCCTACCAACCAAATACCTGAAACAGAGGGCTGAGACATGTGAATCAGTCTGTCTTTTTCCCTCACTGATGTGCAGGGAGCCTAAACAGCTACCTTAGAGTTGACTTTACAGAAAAACATCCCAGCCTCTATTCCCATTTATTCTAGTCTAAATTGAGTGTCTATAAGTAAGTAGCATTTTTACTCTTTTTAACATGACTATTTGGCTTTCTGCAGTGTGCTAATTAAATATGCCTTCATCCAGAATAACCCCTGGAGCATGGCTATGTTCTGTCCTGAGTTCATTTACCTTCATAAAACCATGAAGGAACAGAGGTAAAAGAGGGTTGGAGAAACATTTGGTTAGCCAACATGTAGGATACAAGAGTAATTTTAATAGGTAAGTCTCCACCTGCACAATATTTCCAGCTTCTGCACCAGCAACAGCTCCAGAGAGGGATAAATAATTAAGGTAAGAAGGCTGAGGTAGAAAATGACTGTGATATTTGCTTTCCTTAAGAGCACATTAGGGACATGCATAAAAATCAGACATGGTTGGGTTTGCTCTAACTGAACTTTGACTGACCCCAGAAGCCCTTTTAACTCAACAGATTGGTGAACCTACCCTCTGTAATCTGAAAAAGCACTGATTTTTCTTTGGCTTGTCCTAAGACTTTGTGACTCTCTTATTTGAAACACAAGAACCTTAAACCCCTGTGATTCCACGACTTCAAGGGGCCATGACCCCCGTGCTCCCATGGCTACTACCACACTGAGGCATTTGCCACTCTACCATGTAAGTGTGGTGAAATGATAAGTTGGATCTAGGCTCTGGAAAAGATTAACCATTGCAGTAAACCAGGCGTGCTTCCTATTGCTGTAGGGTATTTTTTGGGGCTAACACATCATCAGTTTTTCATTGAAATTGTCTCCTCCATGTAAAAAAAAATGTATGGTTGATTCTGATCAAGAGTTAGGAGAGTGACATCTTCAATTCCAAAGGAAGGCAAATTTGAGGAGAGTCAGATCTAGAGGAGATCTTGAAGGTTAGACAGAACTGCTTGGTGAAATGTACACTAAGATTACTTGAATTTCCACAAGAATACCATATGTGGTATTCAAGGTATAAGCCAAGTGATGAAAACCAAATGATGCTGAGGTCCTTCTTTGCTTTCTGTAGAGCCAATTTGAAAGTAAACTTCTGACCCTCCTGCGGTCAAAGGAAGAGCCCAGCTGAGAAAGAGCACATCAGAAGCTTCTGGGCTCTTCACCAGTACTCTACATCCCTTTGTACAGAGACACCAACACTGGTCAGGTTTCATACCCATAAGAAACAGGCTGGAAGACATTCAAGAGCTCAGGAAAGTGGTTCAGAGGACAGCTTATTAGAAAGGTGCAGTATAGCCACAAAAGAAACTATGGTGACCTCTTGAAAATTGTTCACACTCTTGTAGCTACTGGCGCACTTTAATCTTGGATCAAAATGTCCCTGCTCTGTGCAAACAAAGATGAGACAGTTTATGAAAAAGTGTCCAGGATAAAAAGCAACAGAAAATAAACGGGAAAGCAGCAAACATGGTGTCTGTCTTTAGCAGTAGCTCCACAACTACCAAGAATGCCAAAAATAAAGTGAACTTCAGTGTTCTATCTCATTGTTTCCGAAGCAGGGTGTTATAAGAACTAGGTTTTATATGACCCTCTTATAATTTCCTTTCAGGACCTCTGGTTCTATTTCCCATTCTCAGCAATTTTTATACATATGGTGGTGGAGAACTGAATTGCTCTCTGCTTCTATTTCCCCAAACAGCCTCAGGAATAAAACTCAGAAGCACATTTGCAAACAGTCCATTGCATAAATGTCCTCATCACTGACATAATGAAGAACATCCAAAATAAACTAACCAAGCTCTACCCCAAAGAGAAGCAAGACAGTTAAAGATTAACTGAGTATGAACTTAATTTATGAATAATGCTCTCATGTTTTAAGATACTCACTGAATGACTGGATCTCAAAAAGAAATTGATTCTCAATGTAACCTGTGTGATAAAGTGAATAGCAATAAATAACATCAATAATAACACTAATAATATACTAAATAGTATCTTGAATTTCAAGCAAAACAGAGGAGGGTGTTTAAAAGAAGTGCCTATGATATTCTTTCCACCATTAGTCAGGGTACCAAAGAACAAACTTAATACTCTCCTGAAATTTCAGACTCTGCATATTCTGGTGAAACCTTACTCTATTAGGAAGGTGTTTATGTGTGAAAAGAAGAGACATGTTAGTTGTTTTCAGCCTTAAGATTTACAGGATTACGACATCAGCCCCTCAGACTCACCTAGGGGCAGATTTTTTGGAGGATTTTGCAATACTTTTACTGTGCTCTGATAAAATATATTGCATACCTTACAACTCTAACAGTTCTTTGATATATGCTAATGAAAATCCAGAGGTGTGACAGTGGCTATAAGTCTATTGCATAAGAGAAGTGACAAATATTTTCTTTCTTGTTCACAAACCATAAAAAATAATTTTCTTTAAATATTACAGGTTTTTATGAATATTCAAATGACTAAGTAAGCTTTAACTAACAATTTCCAAGACTAACACTGCTGATTCTGTTATCCCTGAACGATAAGCTAGTCACAGAAAATATTCATAGTTTTTACTGCAGCTTTTTGACAATATTTGCTGAGAAAATAATTGTGAATGTCTGTCCTGACTGGTCAGTGACTGACAGATCGGCAGTAAACCTCAGACATATTTACAGCTAAGGAGGTTTCCAAATGTAAAATGGTGTTCTGGGAGTGAACAGGCTGGCCAATTGCTCATGAGTCACAGCTGAGAAATGCACTACAGGTATGAGCTCATAAAACCTTGGGTGACCTGCAGAACACAGACATGGGAACCATATCACAGGAAAATCCCAGTGCCACATAAATGCTGACAGAATAAGTTTACCTAATTGCAAATCAGAGCTGGACACTAAAAGAGGAAGGGTCTTTGTATGGTACCACTGCATGGAAATGAAACAGAAAAGAGCAAGCTGTGGGGCTGAATAACCTGCATACAGAGTCACTGTGGGAATACTGCTCCTGCCAAGAAAGGACAGGAGAGGAAAGGTAGCCTTGCTTTTAGGGTGGAGTTTAGAATTTGGAAACCCTATGTTTGGGTCCTGGTTTTGCTGAAGCACTGTTTAATTCTGAGCAAGTTCTTCTGAGAGGACATGCAAACACAGTCAAAAATTAAGTTTTTAGCACTTTTCTACCTCTGGGATATACCATTGTTGAGGCTAGAGAGATGCTTGAGTGTCAGGCAGTGAGATCAGAGAAATCTCATTACATTCAGGCAATCCATTTGTTCCAAAACTGAGTCAAAACTCTTGGCTCTTAAGTGAACAAATGTTCTTGCCAGGCAATTTCAGCAAAATGGAAAACCTTCAGAGTGAGGCAAAGCTGGAACCAGTCAGAAAGGTGTGAAGAGAGTTTGTAAACATGTCCTCCCAATTACAACATGTCATGCATATTATTAAGCACAACACTGTACTATGAAACACCAGTTAGGATTAAGAGACCCAAATTAGTTTCATGCATTGCTTTAAGAAGACTTTGTGATCTAGCATTCAGCTCTGATACCTATATTTTAGTAATGAATAGGAATGATCAGAGATCTAGAAAACTTTGCTTAAGGGTGAAAGAAATGCAGGTTTCTTTTCCCACTTTATGGCTTGATCTCATAGGATGCAGGGGAGAACATGGGGCATAGGGAAAATATCAGAAGTCTCCTTATTTCAGTTACTATTCACAGGCCCAGCCTGGATGTTTACCACCTTCCTCCTCATCCCTCCCCTGCTTTGTCCACTCTAGAGATGAAGTGCCCTGGTTTTGTTTTGCTTTTCCATCAGGAAGGGTCAAGCATTTTTTAGCTACAAAGCGTCTGATTCCCGACCCCTTGAAACCACTGAACTGAGGTTAACTGCCTCTGTAACAAATGTTTCTCAACTTGTGTGTTGCAAAACCAGGGGAGATAGGGGAGGAGAAGGGAGTGAGGGGTCAGAAAGGCAATCAGGGGTGTTTGTAAAGCATTGAAATGTTATTATAATCCAAGACCAAGAAAATCTTGCTGTTCTCCTCCCTGTACCACCTTCAACTCCAAGGTCAAATACTCCCTGCCAAGATCTCAGAAAACCTGAGCACAAACATGTTAGAGACTTCACGTGCTATTACCAGCAGATTTTTCACTCTTACTTTTATGGGGAGTCACAAAAATGATTGACTTCTAGAAAGCAGTTACGACCTAAGAAGGCTGAGAAATCTTATACTTGCTGAACCAGAAATTAGGGGCTAGTCTGAGCCCTAATTCAGTGGAATGCTACTAAATAAGCCATGGAGATATTACAGCTGAGGAATTAATTCCATATTTAAGGACTTATATAACTTTTTTAACAGGACTAATCATTGAGATGAAATTGCACAGGCAATTAAGCAATTTTCTGAATCAGAGTCTTCTTGTTTATTGTTGGATGTTTGTTTTGGGTTTTTTTTTTTTTTTATTATACAGTCCATTTTTAGTCATACCAATGTGAAAACATGGACAAAGATCTCCTAAATGTAAAATGAGCTAAAAGAAAGTATATGCCTCTGTTTTCTAAGAACTGAATGCAGGGAGAGAGTGGTATAAAAACTCAGATATTCTAATTTAGTGAAACTCACAAACAGATGTTGCTTGATGGCATCATCCCATTCTGACTTCAAAGAAGCCTTGGAAATAGGTGTCTAAGATACATCCAGGTTTGTGACAGGTGTATCATATCAAATGCATTTGGCACCCCCATTTGGCTGCCATTCTCAGGAGCAGCAAGAGAAGAAATTAAATGCAAGGTATGAGTGGTCACTGCCCCTTCTGACAGCGAAACTTCTGTGCAAAGCACCATCTTCCCAGATGGATGCCTGGTTCTGGCAGGTCTCCATGAAGCACCTCAGGGGTCTTTCCACAGGTATGCAAGGAGCAGTGTGGGCCATGCAATTTAACCCTGGAAGTGGCTCAATGTGGAAAAGGCAGGAATTTTCAAAGGCTTTTTTCTTCCTTACTTGCAGCTTCTTCTCCCCTGAGTGTCAGCTGAGGAAATTTTACATGTTGCTCTGTTATTCCTTTCACAGGGGCTTAAAATAGTCTGAAGCGCTTGCATTCAAAGATGGGAAGAGCACTGTAGGAGCTTGTTGAATCTCTCCCTGAAATCGCCTCTTCTATAGCCCCCTCCCAATTCTTCACCCACCTTTCTACCCTGGAGCAAATCCAGTCTCCTACCCTTCATCCTAGTTCATTTCAACCCTGGAAGAATGGGAGGAGATGTCAGGCATGGGAAACATCACTGCTTCCATGGAGAGACAGCTGGCACTTTCAAAGCGAGAGCTGGAGACACAGAGGAACACGGTGTCATTTGTTGTGGCCTCTGCTTCAGCAGCTTTTAGATTGCCCCAGATTTGGCAAAAAATCACATCCTGGGCCAGGATGTGACAAGAGGTTTGCTTCTCCCTCTGCTGAAACAAGGATGCCTGTGTGCTGCCCAATCTGCTGGCCTTTTTGCACAATTCCTTTAGAAACCTGCTGCACATCTGTGTGGGGGTGCACTGAAGTCATTACCAGCAGACTGGAAAATGTGCAAAGGCCAGTATTGTCTTCTGGGCCACTGCGCCACTTTGAGTGATTTGCACTTTAAAGAGATTTGAGGCTTCTTGAATGTGTTCATCTTTGTAAAATTATAAAAACTGACAGTGCAAAGACAGGCAGAATGATTTCATTAGGGCAACACACTTAGTAATTTCTAGATGCATCCAGCAAGTTACCAGGGATTGGTAAGTGTATCAGAAGAGTCCTTCTATTCACCATTTCAGTACCTGCAGATCTGTGCTAAAGCACAGACCCGCTTTTTCCTCCTCAATGTCCCTGAACAGACAGAGTGCAGCAGTCCTCCCTTGTCCCACCTGTAAATTGCAACCATCCCCTTCCCCTCCCAGTCAAGCTTGCAAATTGGATACTAATTCTTCTCTTTCTCTTCACATCTTGTGACCCTCTGGGAGAGCAGCTTTGGGCACCTGCCAGAAACCACAAACTAGGCTGTGTGAATTTGCTTGTAAAACCGAGCAGCACATTATCCCTGTGGCATTTACTTTCAAAGTGGGTGACTCTTCAGGTAAACATGGGAATCCAAGCCCTTTGTCTTCTGTGCTGGAGGTAATTTTCAAAAAAGGGCTCTCAGACCCTTACTGTCAGTCTTTGAACCCAGGGATGGAGCCAAGGGCAGGAAGGTTTGGTGCAATGGTAGTGCTTGGCAAGCAGAGGAAAAGTTGCTATACACCAAATAATGTGTCACGAGCATTGGCATCTGTCTTTTAGGAAGAAATGGCTGCAGAAAGAAAAACAGGTGATTTCTTCTGATTCAATCTATTTGTTATATCTGCAATCTGAGGAGAATAAGCTGATGCCACTGTCTTTGTCTCATCTCATGGATTACTGCATGCTGGGAAAAATGATAGGAAAGGTCTGTCTAGAGTCAGTCTCACCTCATAGACTGATATTCTAATATGGCAAAACTTCAGCCATGCAGAAGTGTCCATCTCTGACCCTCAAGTACAAAAGGAGAAACATGTACAGAAATTTATTAAGAAAGAGTGTTTGACATCCAACAGCACAGGGAACTGCCCAGAAAAAATAATTTCTGAGTAATTAAATAGCAATCTGCCAACAAAAAGGAACATGACCACTAAAATGGGATTTAACACTGAGGAGAGAATGAGCTACAAGCACCTTATAAACATCCCATTGCAGAAAGCAAAAGAGAAGGGGGAATTTCTTCTTGCCTAGGGAAATTTGACCACATCCTTAAATAATATCTTCACATTTTAGAAGTCTTAATAACAATTTGTGTTCAATGCCTTTTGTCCTGGAGGAACCCAAAGAACATTACAAGTGACTTACAAACTGTACAACAATATTCACCCCTCAGTCCCCTCGAGATTGAAAACTGACTGCAATTTCTCTTTTGTTTTCCAATGTTCCATGGTTATTTCTCTAGGCCATTGCTTTTATATCTTTGTTTTGTTTTAATAGCAAATTTGATAGCATGGGAAAAAAGGCAGCTCTTTTCTCAAGGACAGCTGCATGAATATAATCAATTTTGGGGGTCAAGAAAGGAAAAAAAAAAGTAGCTTCATGTCACTCCAACATAAAAAAATATCAGTTTTGCTTTCCAAAATGGGGGCAGGGAAGGGGGAGGGGAGGATTGTTGATGACAAAACAAAAAACCCCACTTGAAGAAAACAGAATATTTCTGAAGTTGACTCAGCTGTAAAACAAATCAGATTTAATTTGGCAAATGGAAATGAAACTTTTTAACTTTCAAAATTCAGTTTTTCTTTTGGACACATCTTTAAGAAAATAAGAAAATCCATGTCACCTGGTACTTTTCTTTGCCCAGAACTCAAAGCAGTGCCTAGATGCAGCCTAAGGAGAGGACAAGTACTCCAGTTCCTGCTGTCTCTTCTTCTCTGTCCACTTAAACTAGCAGCAGCCCCTCCAGTAGATCCAGATGGACCTTTTCCTCCATGAATTCATTCAGTTCATCCCTCATGGGAGCTGTGTAAATTTTACTGTACACAGCAACCTGTGGCCAGAGGTTACACACCTTTTGCATTCAGCAGGAAAGTAGTTGGCTTTGATTGTTTCAGTTTGTCTCTTGGTAATTTTCTAGAAGCAGAAGGCATTCAATCAAAGAGTGCACAATTATTCCTTTCGCATCATCACCATGCCAAAATCTGCTTTTCTCTTCCCATGAGGAAAAACCCTATGTGCATGGTCTCTCCTCCTGCAGAGGTGTTGAGCAATTGCTTGGCTCCCTCCTTGCTCTTGAGAAACTATAGTTTCTATACTATTACTGTAGCAAGAGGCTAAACTTCATAACCAAATGTGTACAGGGGATCTGTGATTGAATGTATTTTGTTTATGCACCCCAAAGTGACCTTCCCACACCACTGTAGGAATAGCTCAGATAACAAAAACATAGACACGGGACAGACATGGGGCCTTATTGGACTTCCTGCAGCAGGAAACATCCTCTTGGGGATCATGGCTATGATGAAGGACAACAGAAGACATGCACTTCAGAGAAAATAACATCCAAATTGTACAAATTGTGCCTACATACAGGCACACATTCTGATCTCTGGCAGTTTCCTCTTAGTATAACATCTGAGTAGGTCAAAGATGCCTACATTTTGTCCCCTTGGTACAAGGACTGACCAAAGTTACATTCTTCAGATGAATTCCTCTGGCAAACTTACAAAAGACTGAAAAATACCTTAAAGGCCTGTTGGATCACCAGATACGGAGCTCAAAAAGATGTTCCTCACACTTCTGGAGCAGAGCTGGTGAAAGGTAACTGACCTAGAAAATGAAAAAGAAAAATATGTCCCTGTTCCTCCCTTAAAAAAAAAAAAGTATTGAATTGAATTTAGAGGTGTTGAGAAACACATTAAACAGAGTGGAGGGAAAAAAGCCAGCTTGTTCATCCAGCCTTTACAAGCAGCTGGACTTGAGCTGAATGGACTTCTACAGTGCTCTTTGTGTAATGGTGTATTATAAAAATGTTATTAGAAGGACAAATTTAGGCATTAGGAGGAGAAGAGGGAACAACATCCTGAAACCTTGAAAGATTAATCAGCTTCTTTAGGAGGGAGAATTTAGGCCTCTCCTTACACATTTCTTTAAAAGTGTGGATCTTTTCCTCTACTGATTGGGCAATTTAGAGAACACAAAAAAGAAATACAAAACAAAGTAAAAAACTCACTCTAGTTCCTTTGAGTGCAACACCCTTTTCTGAGCTCAGTCTACTGAGATGAACCTCAGCCATAGGGCAGCTGCAGCAAGAGAGGGATAAAATGCTCAAAGAGATTCTTCACAAAAAGATCTTACTCAGACTTTGTTCATGTTTTCTATTGACACAGAGGTAACAAGAAGAGATTCTATCAATTTTAAGTGGGATCGCCAACAAAAAACTTAAGCAAATATATAGAATCTTCATCAGCTGCTGAAAAAGACATAGAGCCTGCTTTTTACTTTAATCACTGTTCCTTACTTTTGAATCTGATGCAGAGACCAGGGAGGCTCCACTAGTTAAAGCTCTAGGTAGCCAACTTCAGACACCTGACTTTGTTTTCACAGATGGCAAATATCAAAAGGCAAATCAGCAGCTATGGTGGTTAGAGGATTATACACAAATCTTAAGACACTGAGTATTCACTGAAATCCCAAATCACAGGTAATTCAGAAAAATCTGAGTTTCACTTCATTAGTCCCTGCATTTATCGTCTCAAAAATAACAGTTATGTTAATTAATTGCTTTCAGCTGCAAAATGGAAGTGCTAAATTAACTTTTCCCATAGTGCTGCATTTCAGAAATTAGGATGTCTACTGTGCATAGGGATAAGTCTGGTCTGGTTGCAAAGCATGGTGTTACACAAAACCTCTTGTTTCCCTTCAGCTTTTGTCTTGGTAGCAAAGAGACTTTGGTGTGTGTTTCAAGTTGACTTGTTAACGAATTAAGCCTGTCTTTTTTGAACTTCTGGGACTTGAGGAAAAACAGATCATTATTTTTTTCCTCCCGAAGTTAGGAACAGAAAACTTGGGTGGATTGCCTGGGTTACCAAGCCCTGTCTCCACAATTGTAGCAGCTCTTCAATAGCTTTTTACTTAGGGAGACTACAAATCTTCTACTTCTGATGTTCCCACACAGCACAGGCTGCAGGATTCTCCTAGCACACAGCAAAGTGGAGACTGTAGGAAAGGCTGGGAAGCTGCAACAGCTAACAAAAGCCATGAAGGACATTGCAAAAATCCTGTTCTAAAAAAGAAATTTGTCATATGATACTTGGATACTTGTCCTTTTCTACAGAGGAGCGTAAAAGCAGATTTAAGCTGGGGAAAAATTCATGTCTCTTCCCAGTCCCAGCAACTTGATTAACTGTAAGCATCTGAGCCAGACACACCCAAAACACAATGAGACTGATACAAATAGAGCATGTACATGTGCCCAGGAATGTTCTCTGGCACTGAAATCAACTGGCACTGAAATCAACTGGCACCAAATAACTGGACTGCTGCCTTTCTCAGACCCCCAAAATAGGCTGGCTACCTGAGAGCTTCCTTCTGTGAAAGGTTTCTGGATCAACCCCTGAACAACACCTGGAAGTAAATTTTGGAGAGTATTAGGTGGCATGGGCAGAATGCTGACAGGGATAACATGTAATGTGTTATACCATTGAGCAGTGTAAGAATATGGGCAATTGCATTCCAGTGCCTGAGAATATTTCTAATCATTCTTTATTTTTCTTGTATAAATGTGGTGTAACTCTCTTGGAAACTTTTGAACGGATTTAGTTATGCACCTTATTTAATTTTGTGCAACTTACTAGAAGAATTTCTTTTTCATTAAACCAGCTCACCATCAGTACTTGAGGTTAGAGCTCCAAGCTGTTATTACTCAGTATATAGGTTTTGTGGCAGTGCTTGTGTGTGGCCCATAGTATTAGCCACCAAACATAAACACAAGTAATCATAACAAATTTTCACTCAGTGGCTATTTTGTAATATTTATGTAAAATTTCATTGACCTATAAAATGTTTCTCAGTAAGTAAAATTAATACCCTTGAATAGGCAGGAAGTAGAGCCCAAACAGAGTTGAAGAAAAAAACCAGCCAAGTCATTCAGGCACCTCTCTCTAGTAAACACCAGCCAGTTCCATGTGATTTGGCCAACTTCAAGTACTTAACATGGCTCAAATGAAACAACTATGAATTTGGCATTCCTTTGTTAATCCTATGCCTCAGAAGACTTCAGCAAAGCCATTTTCAGACTCAGTGCTCTGATCCATATGTCTTATTTTCGTTTTGTCTCAGACTCTGGTACCTTCAGAATTTTAGTATATACAACAAGTAGCAAAAGAAGAATTCTTGCCTAGAGACCGAACGTTGTCTGAGTACCAATCGTAATAGCTGCCAAAAAAGCCTGGAGGTTCCAGGATGGGAGTTCCCTGAGAAATGAAACAGTCTGGTGGGTGCCAGACTCAAATGACATTTGATTCCTTCCAGGTGAATGTCATCTACCAGCAAATTCTCCTGATAACAATTCCATTTCCCCTATTTCAAACTCTCAAAAGAACCCCTTCACATTGTCCACTACATCTACAAGTTCACCCCAATGTCTGTTACCTCTTCTGTATACTTTTGTCTTCCTTCCATGCTCTTCTATTACCAGTGAGAAAAATATCAACACCAGCTGATTAGTCAGGTAAAAAATGGAGAAAAACAACATACCACACACACACACACACACACGATAACTACTGAATAGTATTGCAACCCTTTCTCATAATATAGACTTTTATTGTGGTCTTAGCTATACATGACAAAATTTTTCACTAAGCTTGATGTAATTTTTCTCTGAAATATCCACCTCTGACAAATTTCATACTGCTAGGCTAATGGCTTAAAACTGTTGTGAGAATATAAAGGTGAAAAGGCAGACAAGGAGAGAAAAATCATTAAATATTTTCTCCTTTATGATTTTTTATTCCAGACTTTTTGAGATTCTAGATACAATTTATTTGTCAGAAATTCAGTAAGTAAGTAGGAAACAGTCAGAGGAAAAGTGACTACCAGATATTGCTCACGAAGTCTCCAAGTGGTCTGTGTGTGTGTGTGCTTGTGTGCATTCCCACCCACCAAGGGACACCCGTCTGACAAGCTGTATCAAACCCTGTGTCCCAAAGAAAATTGCAGATGCACTGAAAAGAGTCAAGCTCCAGCAGATCTGTCTCTTCCCTGCTGCTCTCTCTGTCTTCAATTAACTCTGGATGCAGCCTCCTGTTGCATATTCCTGATTATCAATTGCAAACAGAAGTTCACTTATTTTTTGGAAAGAAAAATATTTTAGATGCAACAAGTTGCTGGTTGGGGTCAAACAACAGTGTTGTCTCTTATAGAGTTGTGTATATAAGCTGCCAGAACAATCAGTTCTGCAATTCTAATGCTTGTAACTAGGGTTATAATAAATTTTGGTTTTAATCTGGGAAGGAGATTCGTGTTGTAACTCTAACTCTGGAAGACATTCGTGGAGTCATCTTTGACTGAGGTTCAGTCTGAGGTCTGGAAGATGCCCTGTGACACATGAACTAGACCAATGTCCTTCATGAGCACCCAGGAGGCAGTGAGTTATTCCTCAGGTATATTTATATTTAGATATCTGGACCTTTATCCTTAGGATGCTTTACAACTGTTGTACTCCATATCGTTTCCTTGAAGGAACTGCTCTGGAAATTGAGATAAAACCGTGACCCTTCACTACAGAGATGTACATAGTCTTCTTAATTGCATTTCAATTAAAAAAAAAAAGACAAAACATAAGTGAAAATGAAAGGTAGTAAGAGGGAAATAAACAAATGGAAACCAAAACTTCCTTTACTTTGATCTAGAAATTAAAATCTTGGGAAACTTGAATAAGACATGCACTTTGTTTTCAAAGACCTCCTAACAGGGTATGGACTGCAACAGAAGTTATCTTGTCCAGAAGAAAAAGAAAATGCTAAAACCAATGTATGTCAAGGGAACAAGCCTGTCATAGTCATAATATGCATCCCAGAGAGCACAGCTGATGACATCTTCTGCTTAAAATAAATAGCCCACTGTACATTAGGTTCTGACAAAAGAGGTCCAATTGTAATGTTTTCCACCCATTTAAAGATTTCTTTTCGTAGGGCCTCCACAAATTTTCCTAGATGTTAGAAGACAATGCAACTGGAAAATCGTCCTGAACTCATAGCCCAAGTAGGACACAGCAGCTCATAAACTGTATAGTCATCAAAGTGATGAAACAGAAGAGACAAAACTGACATCTGCACACCAATTACCACGCAGTTTATCACTTTGCCCAAACTATTGTTTAGTTTTGCACAAGACTACCACTACTCTCTTCCTCTGGTGCTAGAAGAGCTCTATAATAAAGAAAGCTGAGTCAGCTGCTTTGGGAGCTACATAATTGCTTTTCACATCCAGGCACAGCACAGCAATTGTCTTGCAGCCTCAGAATGACGAACTCAGTTTTCCTTTGACTTTTTTCAGCCTATCTCAAGATCACAACATAAACTTGAAGCTCCTTTTAGGACTGAATATCCCCCTGTCTCCTCTAGGGTAAACTGGGGTGGTATCATATCTGTCCTTAAGGCTGGCCCATTGATGGCTTGTTCCCCGTGTGTGCAAACAGGACAAGGACCTTTTAAAAACATTTCATATTTTCCCAGTGAATTGTAGCAGGCTACTATAAAGTCAGGAGCCTCCCACCATCCCAGCTTTCTGCAGGGGTTTTTCAGCAGCAGGCACTGTTGAGATGCAGGCTGGGCTGGAACCTGTTTGCTACAGAGCAGCCTCACACAGACTGATCAGTTACTTGTGTTTCATACAACAAAGCTGCTTGTAAGATCTGGTTATATTCCTTCCATCAGAACTGTTCTTGTTCCCTCTGTGAGAAAATTGAAGGTTTACCTCAGTGGAAAACTGGATTGTGAAGGAATTTGCTTTGCATAGAGAATACCGACTTCTTTCAGCCATCGCAAGCGTGCCATAAGGACATTTTCAGTGGACAGCCACAGCTTCCAACCAAAACAACATATTTCCACATTACATAAATGAAACATTTAATTTCATTTGCTTTATTAAATTCAGCCACTGCCTCTTTAGGTGCCGCAATGTCTTCTGAAAATTGTGGTTTGACAGCCTCACACCCCACTTTCCCCTTTCCAAAAGACATTCTGCCTATGGCTGAAGCTGTGCCAAAACAAAAAATTGCATGCCCCCTAGAAGAGACAAGGTGTTGATAAAGGGCTTCACCCTGAGGAAGACCAAGTTCAGTTTCTAAAATAATGCATATTTTGTGGATGCATCCAAACCAACTACCAATGTAACCTCATCAGCAAGAAAATTGAGGTGGAGGCTCTGTCCTGTTACCTGCCAAACATTAAGCTGCTCAGAATTGTCCTGATTTTAAAGCATAGATGGAAATCTCTTTGGAGAAGCTTCGGGAGGCAATACCCTCACAACCCAAAGATGTCGCAGTTGCTGCTCTGTCTGAAAAACTGGGAGAGTGGAGGGGAAACTGATACTGAAAACCAGAGTTAAAAAAACAACGCTTCTGGTAAGATGTTCACAGCTTTACAATCCAAATATCTCTTCCTCCTTTGACAAAAGCCAAGCTCATGGGACTTGCCATGGGTGGGTGTTGCTTTCTTTCCACTCACTGCTGTACTGATTAGATGCTAATAAAATGAGTGATGATGTGCATCTTTATTGAGTGGTTCAATTACAGTCTCCCTTACCACAGCCCTCCCACAAGAAGAGAGCAGGTTATGCCAAGGGTTTGACTTTGTTTTTCAGGTTCATAGGGGGTAGGAGGGTTCCTTCTCTGAAAGCAAAAATCTGCTCACACCCCTGAAAAGAAAATAATCCCCCTTTTCTGAGCCAATTTTCTGCTGATTTCTGGCTCAGTTCCTTGTTCCATTTGGAAGCCATATTGCAGTGTGAGCAAGGAAACAGCCAATAAACAGGGGCTCT
The DNA here is from genome assembly GCA_013397245.1 of Thryothorus ludovicianus. Taxonomy (NCBI): domain Eukaryota; kingdom Metazoa; phylum Chordata; class Aves; order Passeriformes; family Certhiidae; genus Thryothorus; species Thryothorus ludovicianus. The sequence goes on along the minus strand of VZTB01016677.1, from coordinate 1,709,042 downwards.
GGTATTTGCTTTTGTGGAAGTCCCAGGCAAGACCCATAGCTAAAGCACTGTGATCAGGATCCCAGAAACATCTGCTTTCTTTTCAAAGCTGAAGTATTCTTTTTATTTGATCTTTTTGCCCCTCTCCTGCCCCCATAAGCACCTTTGTGCTGTGGAGAGAACAGGGGAGGAAGGGGAGCTCTCAACTATAGAGTCAGAGCAGAGTGAAAACTGAACTTTGCAATCTCTAGATAATTATGCCTGGCACCTAAAGGCTAGGGCAGTAATCCTTACATTTCTTTCACACTCCATTGATGGATTGTGTGTTGGGGGTGTGAAATCTATTTCCTGTTTCCTATTGCTGTCCAAGTGCTGGAAATGGAGGATGAGCTTATTAAAGCTCCATCCCACTTAGCAGATGTTGTACATTTTTTTTCTGGGGTTAGGGTTTTTTTGGTCGTTTGGTTGGTTTTTAGCTTTTTGGTGGGTTGGTTGGTTTGGTTTGGAAGGTTTAGGTTTTTTTTGTTAGTATTAACATGTGGCTTTAAAAGAAAGGGCCACCACATGGGTGTGGAGCGGAGTGAAGGTTTCAGGCTGCATCTCAAACCTCTTCCATACACTGACCTGGCAAAGAGCAGCTACAAGCTTAAGATTAAAAACATTTGAGGAGCCCAAAGAGGTGTGTTATATCAATAAGTTCTACTGGTTTACTGAGCTGTTGTCAGAGTTTTTGAAGCACTTATTTGAGTGTGCTATTTATATACAGTTATGTCCACATACATGAGTACTTAGACACACCTTGTGAAAAACAGGGCTTGGTGTGAAGGCTTCCCCACTTTTCAAAGGTTTGTTTTGAAGGCCAGTTTTGGAGTCACGACTGGACTGGTTTTGAAAATGCATATTATATGTTTGTTCTAGTTCAAATAAGTGTTCAGAGAACTCTTGATTTATTTGAAGGCCACATGGATTATATAACCAATCACAAAGGTCTCTTCTGGCTCAGCGCTTTATAATTCCAAGGAAATATGTATTTGTGCATCAGTACATATAGGCATCTATCTATAATTTTTTTCTTGAAGTCATATATGAAAACATGAAGTTTGAAAGGGATTTGGGCTTCACTACATTCTCTTGCAGAGAAGCTGGAGAAGTTTCTGATTAATCTAGTTTTAGGAAAAAGGAACAATAAGGCATTGAGATGGGTATTTTGTATATAAATTAGTAACATTTTCTATAAAGAGCATGCAGAGATGACCCCTTTAAAGCAACAAATATGCACAGCAGTCATTTGTCCTGAGTATGAAGTGACAGTGGATTTCCTCCCAACACTTACCCACACCATATCAAACCACTGGTATGATATTGTCAACTCATGTTAATTCAAACATTAAGAGTGCTATCCCTTACCCCACTCCAGAATTTATTTTTCTACTGTCAATAGATTGGACATTTGTCCTGCTGACTGATAAACCTGATGGATTGTTCCTGAATCTGTGTCGTGGAAGAGGCCACAGTATTATATGATGGATTTCTGAATCACAGAAATAATTCAGTGTGCTGGAGTAGATAAACAAATTAACTTTTTCACTTCAGCTTAAATAAGCTTTTGAACTCAAGTTTCAAGGACTGCTTTATTATTATTATCTCTCAAAATACATTCTGGAAGTTTTAAGAGGAAAGTGGAAAGAATTTCTGCAGACCATTCTTTTCTCTTTTGGTCTACAGTTTCCAGATTTTCCAGAGAAAAAGTCAAGTTTCAATATTTAAAAAATGTATTTATCATAGAATCATAGAGAGGTTTGGGTTGGAAAGAAACTTTTTTAATTTTCTTGAAAGAAGCACACGAGCACAGAATACATGGAATAAAGTTTTACAGAACACTATATCAGTGATTTCAACCAAAATTTGGAACCACCTTTCCACATAGGAAGCAGGAAGATTTACTCAAAGACATTAATTAGCTACATTCAGCATTCAAACACTTATACACTACACTGTTAATAAATACAGAAATTAAATCAAGGTTCCCATTAATTGCTTTGGGTAAACTAAGACTATACTAAAAAACAAACAAAACAAAAAACCTCAAACTAAACAAATTAACAAAAAACCCCAAAACAAACGAAAAAACCCCCACAATAGCCTGAATTCTGAATTAAAAGGCCATGGGGTACAGGAAGCACAATTACAAGGGAGAATCCCAGTACTCTTTCTTCTTAAAAGTGCCCTGAAGTTGCTGTTCTTCTTTGGACATCACCACTAAGATGAAGCTCAATGTCACTGCAGAGATCAGAAGCTCAAGGAATATAGGTTTTGATCTGATTAGAGGTTACTCCCATCAAGACTATCTCTTTTACTCCAAGTATGTGTCCCAAATTGGAAGGATGTAGCTGAAGCTGTGCCTCTGAACACACAGACTTAGGTGGCCACTTTAAAAACCTTCAAATGCAGGAAATTCTGAGAGATGTTTTGCCATGGTCTTCATCTTGGGGTTATATCAGAAAAGCTGAAGTTAGATTGGCTTTACTAGTTGGTTTTCAATCAATTACCAGTTGTTTTTATTAACTGCCACTCCTCCTCTCTAGAAACCAATGTTTATAGTAATATTTTTCTGATGAAATACTTTCTGCTTTTGGATTATAATTATAGCTAGTCAGGAACCAGAATTTCCTTTCCTTAGGATACTCTGGCATTTGAGAGAGAAGAGTTTGTATTCCAAATTGGAAAAGAAAGCCCACATCGTGACATTTCTGGTGAAAAGAACAGTAAAAATTTCTACAGGGGACCAGTGAAATTTTCATTGTCATAAAATCAAAATATGTTGTCCAGCAAATGAAAACATATTTCAAGAATGTAAAAATAAAAGCTCTGTGATCATTTGATTCATCTGTACATTAATGTAAATATGTTTGAGTATAGTCAGATAACCAAAATCTCAAAAATTAGCACATTAAATGAGCAAAATTAAAATGAATAACACAAGGAAGAGCAGTTATCAAATTGTCATTTACAACCAACTCAACAGAAAGAGCCATCTTCTTTTCCCAAGGCAATTTGCTTTAAGAGCAATCATTTCCCCAAGACTGAGTGGAATGCAGAGATCACATCATTCTGACTTTCTCAAGGCACACTGGATTAGCCTCAGTGCACATCATCTCTTGCCAGGTGGAAAGGACATAAGAAACATGAGGTTATTACAGAGGGGGAAGAAGAAAGGAACATCTGGAAAAGAGGACACAATTCCACAGGAAATCTGGCTTCAATAGTTCAGCCGCTCATGCAACAAGTTATTATTTCTGGAGATATTGGCTTTGCACAGGAAGCCCTCTCTGGGGTGTTCTGATCCTCTAAAAGGTGGTGAAGAGGGTAGGAACTGTTATCTTTAAGGCTAACACCTGAAGTTGGCATGCCAATAGAGTAGGAAGATTGAAAGAGACCTGGAAACTGCATTAATGCAACCTTGGGCAGGAAATTTCACCTTCATGATGAGCCTGTCCTATGCTCTGGTAAGTTCTAGCCAGTTTAAGTGTCCTCTGGAGGCAACCAAGAAATTCAAACCTGTTATGAGTTCTCAGACACTATCAAATATAGCTGTTTTGTGGGACTGGGTGGGAGGAGGAGGGGTTGTTAGAATATAATCAGATAAAAAATCTGGTTCTGAGCTTCTGTGTGCATTTGATTCTGATTGCAGTGAAGTCAAACCTGATGCTGTCTATCATAGGCATAAGGACAGATAGTACAGTTCTGATCCCAGCACTTCATTATGAAGACTGTGCCAACCAGCAAATTGTGCTGTTGGGAAGTTGTCCTCACATCTGTAGTTCCCAGTTCCCAGAAACTTGTGTATGTATACCCTACTTCTCTGTGCCAGCAGAACTGTGCTGCCTCTCAGTAAAAGCCTGTAAGTTTTGAAGATCCATATCTCTGTCTCTTGCACTGCCTCCTCTCTCAGCTGTTGTCTAGAGAGTTGTAGATCTCACAGATTTGGACCAAGCTGAAATGGCTCTAGCACAGCATGGGATAAAACCTTTCTGCTTATAAACCATCAAAAATCAAAGTTGAACAGAAAAGGGAATGAATTAAAGATTATGCTCCAGGTCAGCACATGCACTGAGACCAGCCTCAAGTTTCCAAACACCAGCTCTTCCTAATCCTTCTGAGGAGCCAGTGTGCATGTGCAGCAGATGTAACTCCTCCTCAGAGCCCCAGAAGGATGGCCAGACCTCAAATGTCCAGAGTACTCCTGCGTTTTGAAGCAGGATACATTCAAATGAGCCAACAACTACATGTACAGCGTCCTTGCTGGACCAGTTGGTTTGGTGGAAAGTGTAGCTGATGGAAGGAGTTGGTTTTCTTCATGTGGAGGTGTTAAGGACGGATGTCAAGTAACTACTAAGGGGAAGTGAGGGAGGAGATTGGGAAATAAATCTCAGTGTCTTTTGGTGCTTTATAAGCCTCAAGCAGCTCCAGTGATTCTGCCTGACTGCTGAGGGGGTTCATCCAGAGTGATAAGAGCACAACTGAGATCACATCCTGGGCCTTAGTGACAGAAATAAAATGCCTGCTAGTCTAACCAGGAAGGGATGCAGAAACTACATTGGCACATTATTTCCTTATGACTGTATTCACAAACTTTTTTTCTTTCGCATTCCTGACACTTTCTCCTCAAAACATCACTTTGTATTAACAATTTCCTTCTCCCTCCTTTTGTCAGCTGTCACAGCAGAGTTCTTGTAAGGGCCTGGTCAGAACAAAGTAAATACTGTTCCACTCACACCAGAGGTGTGTCTGTATATGCTGATCTCGCTGTTATCCAGCAGGCTGCAGGAGGAAACTCTGCTAATCATCATGACTTGCAGCATCAAGTGCTGGGTGGGCAGGCTGCCCGGCGGGCTGAGGTGTGTGCGCCTCTCTGTGCGTGTGTGCTCTCGCAGGCACACTCCTCTTTGCCTGCTTAAGATCACGTCGCTGGTCGCCATGCTAAAGATGCCACACATTCCAAAAAAGTACAGCCTGTTTCCATACATCCACCAGGGAATGAAAACTAAAATCACATTCCCTCTTCTTTGCCTCCCAGACCAGGGAAATATTGTCCTGTTAAATTGGACCCAGTCCTCGGGTGGTGTACAGTGGTGTTGCTGCCTGGGCTGCTGAGCTGAGCTCAGTCATTGTCTCAGGGTATCCACTCAGCTTCTGATGTTGTATCTGTACCACATCTCTGTCTTTCTAAATAAATTCTGATTGAAACCAAAAATTTAAAAAATGTGCACAGTGCTGAGCAAAGAACTGTTGAGAAAAGCTCATACTGGAGAGCTGGGGCCAGATGGAGGTGAAGTGCCGTTACTCTGGAAGGCAAATTTTCACAGAATTTTCACTCATGCTCATGTAATCTACCTCAGCTTCCAGTCCGTAATTGTCCCATATTCCTTCTGCAGATTAAAAAGGAGAGACACTGGCAGTGGATTACCAAGTCTACTTGGAACTGAAATCTCTTCAGCTCTACACAGACATTGATGAAAGTTGCCCTTGGTGGGCCACTGAGTAAAAGCAAGGTTCCACTTTGCCTCATTACATTTGAATGTCACATAATTAGAGGAAAGGCCCAAGGCCAGATTCCAGTAAGACGTGTAGACCAGCATATTCCCTTTGGCTGTACTTTCCTCTGTTATCTCTCTGCAAGTGGAAGCAGATTTCGGGACTGTGTAAGCCAGGTTCTCACATGATGCGGTACGCTACTGATGTGGAATCACAAATTGTTGCAATTTGTTCATTTCCTAAGTACACACTAACCCTGTTTCCTGGAACAGGAGTTGTTATAAGCTGTATGTGAGCACGTAATTCACTGTTGCAGGATCTATCAGTGAGTAGAAATGTTCTCTCTTTCCACCATGGTAGTGTTCAGTCATCCTTAAAAATAGCCCAACCAGTACCTCATATACCACTTATCTCCAGAGACTGTTCTGCAGCCTGGCACCTCTCACAGTTAGGAAATGATGCAACACAAATGTCCCTTTCCAGTTTACACTTTTTCCACATCACAGTCCTTCACAAGTTCATTTTTTCTGTAATTCCCTTCAAATATTTAGCTAACACACATCACCAGACACTGGCCTGGAACTTCAAAACTTGGCTCTGATTTTTGCCTCAGAATATCAGAGATGTGTTCTTTTCACTTACTCTAGATATGATCAGAAAATACAGGGTAGATGTAATTTTTAGGGCTAGTTCAAAAATTTGACTCAAACACCACAATCCATCCTTTGCTGTTCTAATGCCTCTCCTATGTATGCAGTGAAAAAAAAACAAAAATGTGGATAGGAGTCTATCTGAATGTCCAAACTTATATTTTAAACAGTTTTCAGTGTGGTGACAAAGTTGGAAAAGTTAATGTAGCTTCAATTAAAGTAGTTTCTTTCCTAGATTTTTTCTTTTGCAGGGACCAGGGAATATCTACAAAATAATAGTAATGGCCTGAGTCAACAGTGTGTCCCTCAGTAAATTGTAAATCATGTTCAATGAAAGATTTTGCCTGGATCAGTACGTGGTGAAAATTGAGAGACCCCAACACAGATATGCTGGTAGTCCCATAATAACAGTTCTATATGTACACAGATGCTGATCTGTTCAAAAGGACACTGTGTTTTTCATTTTCCAGCATTTGGCAAAGGAAATCATGTAGTAGTTATGGATTGGATGACTATCACCCTGGTCAGCGAGGCAGGTATGATTTATTTATCAGCTTTCCAGCTTTCCACAGAGAATAAGGGGGAGGGAGAGCTCTGGAGGGGGCTGCAGGGGGAGAAGATGAGGAGAGTGGGGGAAGGGGACAGGGAAAAGCAAGATTTATATCCAGATGGGAATGTTGAGACAAGGGTGGGAGCCACAGCAGGGAAGGAGCGTCCACAATGAAGGCTATTCATCAACTCTTGCAGCAGCACAGCTCTGAAATGGAAAGGGCTAGAAACTATTCCTTCAGCTCCATCCCTGGGGTGCCTGGGGTTCCAGCAAGGAAGCAGCTACACACTGATAGCTGCACATTTTTGGGCTCAAATATCTCCTACTGCAATTGCATCTGACTTTGAGGATCACAGAAAGGCTTTTTTTCCTCTCTTCAGTTCCTTGTACATGAGCAAGAAAGTATATTCAACATCTCTTTCATCATCAGTCTCTGAACAAGGTGGACTGCAGCAAGAGCAACAGAGTAATGAAATAAAAGCACAGGAGCTACAAAGGATTCATGGTACTTGAATTTTTAGAATCACAGAAACACAGAACAAATTAAGCTCAGAAAGATCTTACAAGGGCTCTGTTCCAACCCACCTCTCAGTCATGAGATCTCCCTGTCTTAATATCACAGGCTCTGTTCCCAGCACAACAAGTTACCTTGTTCTCTGATATCTTGAGTCAATTTGGCTGTTTGTTATCACTAGTGGAAAATGTGACCTAGAACCTTGAAGGATTCAGATGTATTTTAATTATAAAATCATAAAAAGAATTGCAGTACAAGCAAACAAAACTGATTGATTTGGTATATGATATGATCTGATGATAATATGATGTGATGATATGATATGATAATAATTGATACTTGTAATTTGTCTAGAGTAAATCTCAGAGTTTTCAGAGGAAGATACAATTCATCTGGAAAGTCTCCTAGTTTATTGTCACTGTCCTCATGCATATTTGTGATGCAGGAACCTATTGATGCTAAAACATGTGATGGTATAAATAGCCAGATTTACATTTTGCCAATTACCAGTAAATTCACTCATTTCAGTGGGATGAGGCCAGTTTCATAATCAACCAAACAGCAGGTTCAAATTTTCTTCTTCTCCTCTTTTCTTTTTCTCACATAATTAATTTATAATCTTGCTAGGCTAGCAAGAATCAAAAAATATTTGTGACACAGAATAGTGACCTGGCATTTGAAGAACTCAAAGGTTTATCATTTCTTACAGAACCCAAGTGTCAGCATCTATTTTTAATCATAATACTGCCCTGTTTTCATAGGCTAGGGTTTCCCTACACATGTAGTGACATAACAAATGGGTGAGTTGTGTGGAGAGTTGGAGATATCTTTGATGCCATAATGCTTGCTAATGTTCATTCCTCCATTGCAAATTTTATTCTTCTCCAAGAATGTCTTGCCTCTGCTCCTATTAAAGTCTCTCTTTGAGTCTTTCCTCAGTTCATTTCATCCTAGTTCTATGTCTGATAAAAGCCAAAATATTCCAATTAGGCCAAAATCTTCCACAAATATTTATGAGGCTTCCCAGAGGTGACACTGATTGAAATAGCACAGGTGGCTGCATCATCTGATGTTGTCAGAGTACTGCAGCCATGCAGTTCCTAACATTTAGTTTGGCATAGCCTCCACCTCCACTACCTTTTTAACAGAAGGTGATGAGAATCTTGCTCACAAGCGTCCTTCTGCAGCCCCATGGAATTGTCAGTGTCTATTGCATAGGTTTTGAGCTCTTACTTCTTATTTCCTTTGAGGAAAAGTCCAGTCTGAATTGGACGTTCTACTATGATAATACCACTTCCCCTTTTTCCTTGGATATTCTATTTATCTCCTTCAGAATCTAAGCCATTTGACCACAAAGACCCTTACACAGATGTGGTGGTAACAAATCTCTGATAATTTCTCTGAAAGTCACCACTTTCCAGGATGTAATCCCTGTGGACAGATATCTTTTCTCCCCATGGCCAGTTTGGTTTCCCTGTTGGTGTTAATGATAAATTTATCTTCCCTCTAAATACTGTATGATTCAACCCCAAATCCTCAGTTCAGTTAAAATAGCCAGGACATGCATTTCTTCCAAAGCATGGCAAGTTCTCTAGATCAAATACTATGTTTAAAGAGTTTTGTAATGTTCAGTATGATATGATATTGTCAGACTAAGCCTACAAGTTTCTAGAGAGCTCTTTGAAGAAAGGTGAAAAAAGAAAATAACAAAAAGACTGGCTGAACAGAGCCCTTTGATGACAGGATGGCTAAAAAAGGTTTATGTTTTTCAGTTTTATTTCGTAATAGAGTAATGGATCCAAGGTTAGGCATGAAGGTTCGGTTACTCAGGTAGGGTCCCTGAAAAGTAAGAGATTATTCTCTTTTTAGTGATATCTCATCCCAACCTAGAACAGGCAGGTTTTTTGTCTGGCTGAGATACCCAATAGACTGGAGAAAGAAAAACTGTCCAGAGTAAAAGCCTGCAGAGAGCAATCTCCCTTTTACAAAGTTTTCCTTGCTCTGCCATCTATCCCTGCAAGGATAGAGCAACTTCTCTATTTGAACTGTCTGGGCTCAGCGCATTAACTCACAGTGCTACAGATGTTGGGTAGCTCTGGCATGACCTTGCACAAAATCCTGAGAGCCTCTCTCAGGGGAATGGGAAGGTGTTCTGGGAGCAGGACTACCATCCTCACTAGACTCATTGTTAAGACTCCCTGAACTGCTGCCATACAGCGTCTAAAATAAAATCTCAATAACTTGGAATAAAAGGTTTGAGTTGAAGGCATGTGGAGAACGCTGTGCTGTGACTCAGATATTGGAGGCATTGCTTGGCCAGGGTAATGAGCCCAACAGAAGAGGAGGTGGAAAAGTCTCCCAAAGCATACCTTGTACCCTCACCTGTTGTTTACAGATTGCTCATATGAACATTCTCACAAATAATGGCAGCAAATGGTTTTCTGTCGTTGAATAAATGGCTGCTGTTTATTCAGACACAGATGAAGTATTTTGATCTGAGCAAAAGCAAATTAAGTAATAGTAACTTAACTATTTTAATATTGTCTTCTTTCTGGGAAAGTTGTTTTAGCATTACATTAAGGCTTTTATAGGATAAATGTTATACAAAAATCAGGTATGTATATCTCCAGTAGTGGTCTGTATTTTTTAATCAATGTTTGATCATTTTTTGAGCATTTTGCAAGCTAGGTTTTAGAAGCATTTCATTTCTATGCTGTCTGTTAGCAGAGTACATATGGAATTTTCTTTCCTCAAAGCTCTCAAGGTTTCTGATTTTTTCCCTCCCACTCTAAATAAGGACAAAGCCAAAATTCTCATGTTCAAAATACTATTATTTAAGAAGTATTCACATGGAATCGGTTGAAGCATTTTGAAGTTGGTTCTACTCCAATTTAAACCTTGTTTTTCTTTAATATATAGAAACAACTCAGCCAGAGAGTAGTTTTGAATCAAAAAACCTCCCACCTTCTTTTCATTTTGAAAATGTTGGAATGAGATATTTCAACACAATCCCAAAAGTATTTTTCACTTTTAAATGTAGAGCATAGTGAAAAACAGCTCTTTTCCTCCAAATTTATTAATTTGGATAAATCTACAAATTAATATAATAATCATTGCTTTTTAGGAAATTCTCCTAGCAGCTTTTTCTGCGTTCAAAAAAAGCTTTAAAATATTACAACAATGCCTCTGTCTCTGCAGTTGTAACTGAGCCCAGCACAAGGCTATGTAGTCCTTGTGTCTCAGGTTCAACTCTGACATTAATTCATAGTAATTTTTGTTTAAAAGCACTTTCTCACTGCTGGACAGAGTGTGATAATGGTGTCTCCTGCAGTTGCATCTCAGCTGGAGTCTTCACATGGTGTTGCTTCTCTGGAGCTTGCTCGTGAAGGCCACATACTCAGCAAGGTGCAGGAGGTGATGCCCTCTGGCTTCCCTGTCACTGGAGGGCTGAAAAAGGTGCTACTAGAAAATAAACGGCTGTGTTATCTCTAATTAATCCCCATATGCATTTTTCCCTTTAAAAATTGCAATTCAGTTAATTTCTCTGAGGACTGAACTTCCTGATTTCTAAAACCATAAGGGAAGAAAATGAGGCTGGAAATAGACTGATTTGGGCAAACTTGAGTAAAATACCTCATCCTGGTATTTGTAAGTCTGTATACTTCCCCATAACTGTTTTTGATATCTCAGCGAGTTATGCACAGAGAGAAAAAGATATGAAATCTAATCACCTCCTGGTATTTCCAACATCAAAATATTAGAATGCAAGGAAAAAGCTGACTCCTCCAGCTCCATGACTAATTCTCAGAGTTCATTTAGGCATGAGCTCTAAATATATTACACATAGAAAACAGACAAAAATGTAAAAGGAGTTGTGTGCCACCACACTCTCTTTGAAATGAGAAACCAGGTGCCACAAGTGCATTTCAACAGATCCAGTAAGATTGGATTTGATCCATTTGGCTGTGGATCAAAAGTCATCCTGATAATGACACCAGAAAGGGTCCATTCCTTAGGATCATTTATGGAGTAACTATTACATGAAGGCTTATGATTCTGCCATGAAAATGAAGCCATAACTCTGTAAGGAGCCCTACTGACCTCAGGGGTCTCACGTACCACATTTCAGACTACCAGCAGACTTTGCTCCAGGTAGTACTGAAAACTGGGAGGGACATGGTGCATGCTTCAACTGCATGTAAGAGGTTCTTCTACTGTTAGTTACCTGGTTTGTCTCCATCCATCCATCCATCCATCCATCCATCCATCCATCCATCCATCCATCCCTCTCACCTTTTCTCCTGGGCAAATGGGTGATAATAGCAGCCTTCATTAGTCCTTCAGGACTCTTTCAAATATCCCTTGAAAAGGAAGGGATGTTCACCTCCAGGGTTGTTAGCCAGGTTGTAAATGTTTGGCTGGACATTGATCACATACATACATGTGCCTTACCTCTGGCAAGAGGCAGTGACCCAAGCCAAAGTCCCTTATGTGTCCAAGGGCCTGTAGCTTAGCATTACATGAGCATTCAGGGGAAAAAAATAAAAGAAAGGAAATATCAGGCTCAGTGCTATATTTTCCCCTTTTAAATACTACTTATTGAACAAGAAACTTCAGGGTGCATCCAGCTGCAGCAGGTAGACAGATCAAGAAGATAAATCACGGAAAGCAGACAGAAAATTAGACAGGAGTGCTGTGTCTAATGGGTCAGATTTAAGTAAGACCTTGTGATGGAGCTGAGCAGATAATAAATCTGCAGATGCTAGCTGATTCCCAGACTGTCACAGGAAGACTGTTAGTAACTTTCCAGGTCATGCTAAGTGATCTGAAGATCCACGGGATCCTGTTGCCCTTAGTATGCAGTGAGAAGTTTGAAAAGATGGTTCATGACAGGCCAAATGAAACTTTGAGTGCTAACAAGGATCCACCGCCAGCAGCTGGGAAGCTGGAATCATGTTTCTTTCCACTGACCCACATAGTTATTATTTCTGAATTTTACATTACCTCCATATAAAATGTTCAATTAAGAAGTTTATTGGAGAGAAAAAAAAATCGCACCATTTTGAGGGAGATAAATCTATTAATTCTAGCCATTTGTGGTGATAATTTCAATGTTTTTCTTTAGCACTAAGATAAATGAAAATCCAGTCTCTGCCTTGAAGTGTTTATAAATAGCACTACACTAATCTTGTGAAGGGCATGAAAGGGTCAAGAAAGAAAGGAATTACTTAGGGTAGCCCAGGGAAGCAGAGCTCTTAGTGAAAAGGTAAAGTTAAGAAGTGGAATTTGGGGCTTAAACATTATCATAGTGCTTCTTGATATGTATTTGACCTGTAAGTGGTCTCCCAAGAGATAAGAGGAAATCTTAAATGCTTGGAACACTTCAGTTAGATTGGACTGAATTCCTAAAATTTGGCAAGGAGTTAGCCTTCAAAAGAGATAGATGAGCTAATTAGCTTCTTTTCCATCTCCAGCTACCATGGCTTTGTGTGTTGCCAGTGCTGACCCTAGAAAGGAAAGTGTGGGACATATCTGTGGAGATGTACTATACACAGTGTTGTGTTTTCATGCACAGCCTCAGAACCTCTGGCATGGAGCTGGATATAAAAAAAAAGGTACTTAAAATAAAGTACTTAATAATAGCAAGACTAACATTTTCAAAGGGATCTGATGCAACCATCATTTCTCAGTCACCAGTATGTCCGATTTCTGAAACACCATTAAAAAATAGCAACACATTTTCACCCTGCTAGCTACTACTGGTTAACAGAATGATCCCAGCACATAAGCACTTGGTAGGGTAAGAAAATATGGAAACACTTCACACACAATGTCTTGCTGCTGTTTGTGTCACAACACTTTTCACACGATAAATAATCTTGCCTGAAGTGAGTCACCTAAAAGATGCCTCTGTGCTGCTTGTCCCTTGATATGTTTGTCCTTAAATTTCTGAATGGATCCAGGATCATAAAAGAATTAATAACTCAAAAAATGATCTGCATGACTTTTGATTTATTTCTTCTTTGTGTTTTCAGTCCTGATCTTCCCAGCACACATATCAAAAAGGAGGATGTTATCATCTCCTAATGTTAGAAAAATCTGAGTTAGTCTTCATCCAGCCTGTCTTCTTTCTAGTTGAGAAAAAGCATGAGAATTTTGCCATTCTACTTTTTCATGTATAGCTTGCAAATCTCTTTAAACAAAAATTTTAAGACCTTCATCTAAATTTTCTCTGTCCAAAACAGACCTGAACTCACCATTTCAATATCTCTGAGATGGGAATGAATGTATCCTAAAAAAAAAATAAATAATTCGAGACAAAGATGAGGGCAGGAAACAAGAAATAACTGTTATTTGCAGCCTCCATGTTGATTTTCTGTACCTGGAACTTTGTACTGGCCAATAAACAACTCATTAGAAACAATTTGGACAGACTGCAAGCTTCATGTAGCACTAAACACTAGTAAGAGTTTCCACCTTGATACTCATTCAGGAGATGAAGGCTGCTGGCAGGAAACAACCAGGTGTTAGTTAATCATGCACCATGTGTCAGATGGATTGTTGCACAGCAATAATACCTGGATATTTAGGATTCATTGTTTTTGAAATTTCAAACTGAAGTTCATATTGGGGATGTCCTAGCTGTTTTCTTTTGGGAAACACTGGTACAAAGTAGCCATTGAGCTGAACAGCTGGGAATAAAAACTCTTTATCATCTCTTTAGAAATGGCAATGATTTCTCAATCACCAATGGGGCATGCAAGTTCTCTGAACCCTCACCACATGTTAGTCAGGTTTCCCTCTCTGAGGAAAAGGAGCCTGCAGGTTTTGTGGAAAATATGATGTTTGCACAAAGAACATTGATTAGATTGGCACTGGTCTCTGTGTGTCCACTAGCACATAATTATTGCCTTTGCAATACTAAAGGCTTAATTTTGTCAGTATGCATGTTAAAATATGATTTTATGCATGCATATTATGTGACACATCAAGAAACTCTTCTGGAGCGACCATTTTTTGTATACAGCAGAATTATGGATTCTTGCTTTCAGCACAGATTTCTAGGGTATTTTGTAAGTCTCCCTGGAGGATTGGGGCTGAGAAGTCAGACATGTAGCATCAGGAATTAGTTATAGTTGGAAAATCTCTCCCTCTCTGGACAAATCTTGTCTCAGTGATCTTCTTTTGCCATCACAGCCATAGCAACACTGCTAGCAAAAGATGAAAGATATCTGACAACTTTGTTTCTCTGGAACCACAGAGCTTTCTACTATAAGGATAACTTTCATGTGGAAGAGACACAGAACTTTTTCCAGGAGTGGGTCCAACACTTTGAAACAAATCCTCATAGGATAGGAGAACCCTCCAAAACCTCACCACCTTCAAGTCCTTTGCACATCAAGTGATTTCCTTCTTGCCTCCTGCAGTGTAAACATGCAGAACTGCTTGCATATTTGCTTAAGCCTACCCAGCTAAGATGTTCCACTACTCCCACCCCTCTTCCTGCTCTTAGCAATGCTTAATCATAACTAGAAAATGTGCCAACATTTATGAACTTTACGATGGGTATAAGAATAAAGAGTAGACAACAGAAATATGTTTTCTTAGCTTGGTGGACAGTAGGAATATGAGGAGGGAGAGTGGAAAGAAGGGAGGAAAGGAGGCAAACTCTAGGGCACATCAACCCACAAATGAAAAAGGAAAAAAGAAAAGTAGACACTGAAATCTAGTTTGGTACAGGAGATTTATGCACAGATGAAGCATTTAGAACTGATACCACTGTGAAAGCTCAGAAAGGGCAAATTTGACAATTTACAACAAACCACAGTCCAAAAGCAGAAAAAGGCTCCTTCCTCCTTCTCAAAACAAAAACAAAAAAAAAAAAAAAAAAAAAAAAAATANAAAAAAAAAAAGAAGTAAAATTATCAATAGGTCTCTGGGAATCAAAGATTCCTTACAATCAGGCTTTATTCCACAGGATCAAGAAGTCCTTGAGTGTTAAGAAAATAGGGCATTGGGCCTGAAACCAGGGAAAATATAGCAGTGCAGGATTAAATCAGCACCTACTCTTCTCCTGACGAAAGAAACATGTCTTCTAAAATTCTGCTGAAATTTTCAACTACATGGAGTAAGTCTGACTTTGACTCTTTTTTTCTTTTTTTTTTCTTTTTTTTAATTTTCTGTTTGTGGGATGTTTCTCAGTCTTTTTTACCATTATTAAAAACAATCCAGTCACTCTGTGCATCTACAGTCCAGCAGTCCAGTCCCTGATACCTGTGACATGTTTACCCTGATTACAGCCCTAGTCACAATTTCAAAGCTATGCTGTATCTTCTTCCCTCCCCCGCCAGATTTACCAAGAGGATCTTCAGAGCATCAACAGCAGTAACCTTTCAGAAAACCCTCTCCCACAGACATGAGAAGCTCTAGGTGTGACAATCCTGGCTTGCAGCAGTGCTGGTGTCAGGAACCATGGGGAAATTCATCTGGGACGACCACCATTCAAGCTGGTTTTAGTCCTGCCAAACTCACTTAGCAGCAGAGTCAGGCTGAAGAACCGCATCAGGCTTTCTAGTTTCTGTTCTCCACCCAGTTCTGCACATATCCTGCCCAGTTCAGCATATACCTAGATTTTTATTTTTTTTTTCCCAGAAGTTTACAGTTCTACCTCACAGCGTTAAACTTGCCTGTCCTTGGCAATGGTTCCCTCCATAAGTGCCAGTGCCAGCAGGAGGGAGGTGTACATCAGCCCTGGGATCTGAGCGGCTTTAATCGATGTCAGGGCAGGGGGAGCTGCTGGTACAGTCAGGAGTTCCCTGTACTGCACTTATCCTAAGGAGCTGAGAGCTGGGGTGCTTCAGATAAGAGCTGGGGAGTGCTGAGTGACTGTGCAGCTGAGAGAGAACAGTTCCTGCCTTATCCTGAAGTGGGAAGTTCAATCAGAATGGATTTTGCTGTTTCAAATTACAGGCTCGTGGCTCCAGGCAAATGTAGAGGGGGCTGCCATCTCCTGAAATAGCAGCAGCAGCAGCAAGAGCAGCGTGTTCAGATCAGGAGCACTGGGGTGACATTTAGAAGTGAGGGCTGCTGCAAGATGGCCTTTGAGTGCAAAGGTCACAGCCCATCAAAATGTTGTTCATCACTACCTGACCCTTCGCTCCATCCTCTCCCCACCTCTACCAGGAGCTGGGGGAAAGCATGCAAGGGCCAAGTCTCATTGCATCAAGAGCCAAGTCAAATTTTGCCGTCAGAAGCCCTCCCCTCCTAACAGCTCTCCTTTTTCCCACTGAATCCAAAGCCTTTGGCTACATGGGAGCTTTAATATTTTGTTGCACCCTCATCACTTACAAGAATGTAGCAACTGACCCTAAAGCTTTAATCCTCCCATTGTCTTTAAAAGCTTTTTATATCGTCACCAATAAAGATTGCCTCTCTCAAGGGTTTTCCTGCTTCTCTGGCTGGGTTACAGCAGTGGGGTGGAGGTAGAGGAAGGGGGGTACAGGGAAGGGAAGAGGGCTGGATCATTGCCAGGCTTTAAAAGGCTGCTTAAGCATTTTTCTGTGGCTTGCAGGGTTTTACTCAGCAAAGTCTCCCAAGCCACAGAATATGCCTCTACTTGTATAACATTACAAAGTCAAGATGATTAGAGTGTAAGCCTCAGCCTCTGAAAGCTGCCCTTTTGTCTCTGGGGTGTAACGATACATTATTTGTCCTGGTCTAGTTCTTATCTTATTAATGCACTGTTATTTCTGCTCTCCCTCCTGTCCCTGCTCCTGCACACACACCTCCCTCTTCTGTACTTCAATTAACAGAACAATCGTGTGACTCTAAGCCTTTTCAAAGCTCTGGACTGTGACTCTGTGTGTGTGTGTGTGTGTGTGTGTGTGTGTGTGTGTATACTGCACACGTGGGTTGGAGTAAAGCCTCATCACCCTGCCTTCCCTGAACTTCCCTGAGCAGCTCAGTGCACTGCCAGCCCCACCAGTCGAGGTCTGTGCCCCACTGGGTTGTGGGTTGTTAGCTTAAACCCTGCGTGTTTGCAGCACTCAGATCCACAAATCCTCATCCCTACATTTAATTGGCTCTTTTTCCTCTTCTCGCCTCCTTCTCACACCATGCCATTGTCCTGCTGTCCCAGGAATTGCCTGCATCTTGCAGTGTGTTCCAACATGGAAGGAAGGATCCCCTCTTACGCCTGTGGCTGCCAGAAAGCACAATGGAGAACCAGGCTCATGGAGGTGGCTTATGACCTCTGTATGTTTTCATGCACATGGGAATCACTTGCAAATATTTGGGAAAAGGATGTTTTGTCAGCCTAGGAGCCACTGGAATGGATCAGGAATACTCCACAAGATGTTGATCTAGGGAAAAAGCTCCAGTTGAATTGAAAATCTCCACATCTTCAGAAAAGCTAATCACTATGGATGAAGGAAATTCCAGGATGTAAGAAAGGGAGGAAATTCACTTTGGAGTTAAAGTAAAAGGAGGAGTGAGGGTATTCAGACTCTACTTTTAGCTCTCCCAATGGCTTTTATTTTATCTCTGTGAGCATCATATCCTCCCAAGTTCAACATTGAGCAATATCCAACATTTAGCTCCCTGGTTTGTGCTTACTCCCCATCTATCTATAGAACATCTTAATCCTGTTTTTTTCCTTCAGCCATAAACCCCTTGAGGCCTGGCCTGTCTTTTTTCCTCTAGCATTTCTCCAGCATCTGGGACACAATGGTCCATGGCTGAGCACCCTCTGGGCGCTGTACAAATTCAAACCAGCCACAGCAATAAATAGTACTGCAGCAAAACAACAGGGGGTAGGATCTAAATTTTCCTCATCATTCTGCAGGTCCTGGCCACTAAACTGGAAAATAAATGGTTGAGTCTGTCTGCTGGTGGGCAATGATGCAGGGATGTGAGTGGAGTCTGCTGACAAGGTGAAATGCTCCAGCATCACTTACTAGAAGTGCTGGGAGTCAGAGCACTCAGGGACTACAAAGAGACAGTAGATCATGCTGCTGTCCTCACTGCAGCCCCTCCCAGATGCTTCCTCTGATCTTTAGTGGTGGCATCTCTATTATTTGACTCCCAGAATTTCCAGGGCTCGGTGTGGGGCCTGCAAACAAGGCTTTGATTGGTATCATTAACATTTCTGAGGAAGTGCTGCCGCTTCCTGGCAATATACCCCACAGAGCACCTCAGCAGGGAGAGAAAAGGGGACCAGGCATTTCATTCCACAGACATGCAATAGGGGACAGAGTGTTCTGTTTGTGACAGAACAGCTTTAAAATGCACGGTAGAAACACGTTTCAGAGCAAGAAAGTGAAAAAATTTGTCGCCCAATGAAAAAACAAAATCCAATCAGAATAAGCCAAAGGAATCTGTCCCACAAAGTGCTTTCCTTGGGCTGTTCTGTGCTCTTTCTGTAGTAACAGAACACCATTGGCAGGGATCTCCTCACAATCTCTCTCTTCCTCTTCCAGGAACTATTACCCCCTTCCTGATTTCATTAGAAATTATAGTCTGCATTTTGTCCTGACTGGGGAGAAGGGAGAAGAGGAAGAAGAATTTTACCCAGTAAGCAAAAGAAAAAAATTTATTTTTCTCTTTTTCTCTTCACTTCCATAAAAGTTAACCCTCAAAGTTTTTCCTCCCATGAGCAATGGTTACAGACTAGTCTAGGAGCTCCAGACAAGCACAGAAGTTCACTTGCCCAAAATCTCAGTCTGCTTTATTTTGCAGCTCCTTTTCCTGTAAGACCTTTGGGACTGGTTTTAATTGCACATGAGTGTCACCAAGACTCAACCAAAAAAAGGAGGAAAAGCTTTACCCAAGTTCTATCCCTTGGCTTTAGTGGATGACTCATTTCTAATATCCCCAGTTTGCCCAGAGACAAAATTCAGTGCAAAGCAGCAATCACTTATGCTCAGTATTTTGAATGTTACCATATTGCACAAGGAAAGCAGTGCAGAGAAAAGGTGAGAGAAAAAAAAAAAAAAAGCCTGAAACACATCCTCAGTATCAACTTAAAGAAAATTCTTCCATAAAATCCCTGCAAACAGCAAGGCTAATTTTAATATCACTTTCACGTTTGTTAAGTTGGGAGTCTGCAAAAGCCAGACTAAGTCTACATGCTCACATCTGGTTTTAAAGGGAATTAATACTTTCAGACAGGTGATTAATGCTGGAATTACTATAGTATTTTGCATATAGTTAAATGTTTAGCAGAAGTCGAATATGTTAAATATAATTTTTTTTACCATTCATGGAAAAATGTAGCTTGTGAAATTCAAATATATGATTTTTGAACATATATAAATATTTGAGTTGAATACATCACTTGGGAGCAAAGATATTGCTGGTGTTAACTTAAGCTATAGCACTTGCCATGGGTAGATCACAGAGTGTTTTACAAGGTGAGGAACAGGGTTTTGATGTCCCAGATGGAGAAACTGAGTTTAGAAGAAGTATATGCAGGCATTAATAGAGTTAGGATTCGAATAATTATTTTTGAGGGCCAGGTCTCTGTTTTGCCCATGATCTTGATACGCTGTGACTGTCCCCAGCAACTTCACATTGAAAAACAATTTCTCAATCCCAAGTCCCATTGCAATTTCAAGCATTTCCTCACTTCTCTTGTGAGAAAAGCCTTGAAATCTCAGCTACACATCTTGACCCATAAAGCCCTTTGTAGCAGCCTCCACTGCCTATATATATGCCTGAAAGAAAATTGCATCATCAATGGCTTAATACCATTATGTTTCTCTGCTTAATCCAAAACCTGAGCATTGGGAAGAAGGATTGGAGCTGCATGGCAGCAAAGACCGCCCAATGGCTGGGCACAAAAGGGGATACTGGGGTCTGTGTCTTTACCTTACAGGTCTAAATATTTGTCCAGACACTGTGTACTGTGGTACCCAAACTGAAGGCAGGTGACTCAGACCTAGAAACAGTTTATTTGCAAAAAGAAACACAGCCACACATAAGTATGATGCAAACATGGGCTGACAGCATCATCTTTTTTGTTTGCCCAAGGTAAAAAGTCCTTGAACTTTTTCATTAATTGATATGTTTGTCAAGAGACAAACATATCAATTAATATCTCAGAAAACACCACAGGCAACAAACTTTTGCACCAAGCATTCAAACCTGTCATCAACACCAGTCCTCCAGAAGACGGGGTGTATGTGTGTGTGTGTGTGTGTGTGTGTGTATTTGGTTGCTTAGACAATAAAGGACAGATTTCCTGGCACTTACAAAGAGGGGCAATGCTGAGCTATGCTAATCGGCATCATCTGGTGAGCCTACCCTGCCCAGCCATTTGAATACAATCCCAGTGGATTTGCCCAGCGCTGTCCTCCGTGTGGGACAGCCTGGTTTCAAACTGGTCGCCTTGCTGCAGCCAAGATTCTGGTTGGCAGCCAATAGCAGACCTTGCCAAGAATTCTCTCTTCCTTCAATGCATTTTTCCCTAGCTCTAAAATGAAAATCTCAGAAGGGGGGGGAGGAGGGAGGGAGGGAGAGCAGAGGTTTATTTCCAGCAAGGCTGAACAAAATGTTTCAGGTCCTTTGCTAACTGCACTTCAGCTGCAGGGTAGGGCTGCAGCTTGCAATTTGCAGTGCTTGAAGCATCCCAAACTGTTCCCTAGCCTCTGAGGCAGGTGTAGAAAGTGGTTCTTGTCTGTTTCACAGGCAGCAGGGGAAGCCACCACCTTCCGCTGGCTGTAAAATACATCTTTCCTGCTGGATGTGTTAAAGATTGTCCTGGCTTCGTAGTGCACACGAGTGGCACTTACTCAGCTGCATAACACCCTTATGCTCAGCAGAGAGGCCAGTACTGAGGCACAAGGCCTTAATTAACCACTTGTCCAAGGTTAGAATTAATTTCCTTGCAAGACAGTTATGGGAAACTCAGAACTTCTGGGATCAGAAAGCAAAAATTAGTTCTTCTTCACCAGAGAGAGGGTTCTGTTTTGCCAGCCTGGCCTATTGACATCTGTTTGAGACCAATCTCCAGCTTCTGGGAAGGCCAGAATGCAAGATCTTTGTAGGAGAGTTTGGCTTCCCTCTCAAGCTCCCTTGAGAACAGGAGTGCAGCATGTGCCATGGGGGCTCATCACAGCACGCTGGAGAGGAGCCGTGGGGGCTTGTGGATGGCATCTGTTCCCTCCCTTTTCCTCCTTTGTGCTCCTTCCTCCTTGCTCTAGGCAGACTTTGTATCTCCATCCCCTCCCATTTTCCTGCTGGAAGCTGTTGGCTTATGCACAGGGAGAAACTCTCTGGGGGAGGATAGCTGCCCAGCTCCACAAGAGAGACTGCTGAGCTCCATGCTGATCCAAATCTAAATGCTCTCATGCATCCAGGAGACAAAGAAAGCAGCAAACCAAGGCTGCACTAATACCACACCTAAAAGTTGTCCTAAAAATTTCTGTCTTGTCAGCAGTAGACAATAAGGATTGGACTGCAGACATGCAGTTACATCCCCCTTCCTTGCTGTGCTCCTGCAGATGCGTGGATAAACTGTGCAGGAGTCATGGCAAGGCTGATGACATTTGACTGTACTGTGAGCAGGTCTCCATCATTTCTCTAATCACAAAGGTTATGTGAGTAGCAACACAGGAAGACCTTGTGTAACTACAGACAGTGCTGGGATTTATCAACCCTCATACACACACAGACACACACACACTCACTCTGTCTCGCTCTCAGAAGGTGACAGCAAACTGCAAAGGCAGAAGCCAGCTGGAAGATAATGCTCGCCTGTTCTGGGGTCAGAAAAATCACAGGGATAGGGTGGTGAAAACATAGGATTTCTTGGACTGACCTCTTCTGGAGGAAGTGCCTTCTTCTGGTCAGCTGAAGGGCTAAGAGGTGATGCATCTAGGGCAGTAGGTTGACAGTGATGAGAGGGAAAAGATCTCGCAGACTAGTCTGGGACAAAGGCTGAAATTTGGTGGAACACACCAACACTAAAAGCCCTCTTTTGCCTCCCCTGAGTGTGAGGCTCAGGTTTTCCAAAGCTGCATCCCCCCATCCTTTCCCACCCCAGAGCTTTTGCAGGTACCATTCTGTTGTGGAACCTGGCAAACGAAACTGGCATGAGGCAGTGAGGGACCCACTGCACCACCAACAGACGGACAAATAAGGATTTTGGAGTGTTGTAATCTGCAGTCCTGGGCTAACTTAAAAGTCTGGAAATAGCCTTCATACTTCCACAGATGCCTTGAACAACCAGGTTGTGTTCATAAGTGCTAGAACCTCTCCCAGCTCCAGCACAGAGCCAGGCCAGGCCAGGTCAGCTTTGAAACAAATGAGCCACCAAGACAGAAGTTTCCCAGTTGACCCTGGAGATAAACTCTTCTTAGCCATCAAGTAGAAAACCCCTGGCTTGCCTTTCACCTGAATCTCAGAAATCAATGAGAATTGCAGCAGAACTGGGTGTATCCTTTTGTTTTCATTTTTAACTTGTGTCACTGGATGCCAACTTTTCTCTTGGAGGAGGGAAACCTTCAAATTAAAATGAAAGATGCAAATCTTCTGGCAATGGGTGCCAAGACCTCCTTTCCAGAATCCTTCCAAGGGGTGACACGAGGAGGAAAGTGAATGAGAAGCAGATGGCAGGAGATACACCCCAGAGGAATGATGGATATTTCTGCTGTGACCCACCAGGGAAAGGTTTGGAAGCGCTGACACTTTTATGGCATTCTGTTTTATTGTGCAGAGCATTTTTTTCTTGTTAGTTTTATTTTGGCTTCTCTGGGCATCATATTTCTAAAGGGCAAGAGACATGTACCCTACGTGCCCATCTGCAGCAGCAGAGGCACAGAGACCTAGCAAGAACTAAGCTGGACATTACTTGGCCTCTCTCAACAGAGAAAAATATCAGTCTTTTGCTAGAAGAATCACCAAAATGAAGATGCAAGGCTCTCCATTTTCCCAGCACAGGCATGTCTGTGATAAAAGACTGGCATGCCCACCTGCTGTCTGCTGTCCTGCTCTTCTAATAATGTTCTTTTTGAACACTGGCAGATCATCCTTCCTTCATCTGATGTGGAATTTGCCTCAGTTTCCTCACTGATGGATTATGTGACCCTTCATGAACCAAAATTCACTTCCTACACTTCTGCAAAAGACTCCCAAGACTTCAACTTTCTCCTTATCCTTTTTCTCAGCCTACTCCAGGATATCCTAAGCCTCTTATCTGAAGACATCCAACAAGTGGCTGTCCTCTTCCTCTTCAAACTGTCACAAGGGAAATAAAACCCACAACCCAAACTCATACATATCTTTGGCCTCTCTTGCCTTAGACTCTTCCAGAGGCCCTTGGATCTCCAATGACTGTAAAGCAGGGTGGGGATACTCTCTACCTGAAGCCACAATTTCCATTAAAACCTAATATAATATTCAGATATCAGAGGTGCAAATCTGAGAAGAGAGATGTGCAAAAAAAGCTCTCCAGCTTAGGGTGCAGAGCACCTGGGGAGCACAGCACAGCAGTGAAGAGGTCAGGACAGAGGAAGAGTTTTGGTATTTATCTCACAGCCAGCATCTGCCAGTGACTTTGCTAATTCATCAAAATAGCCAGATGAAAGCCTAAGGGACTAACCTCACTGTGCATGGAGATTTAACAGTTCTCTGAAGAGAATGAAATAAACAACGGCTGCCTTTCAAAGCTGTTCTGTTTTTTCTCCTTACAGAGATGATAAGGCTTCCAGGATACCAACAAAGATACTCACCTCCCTGTTTCTTTTAAATTCAAAGAGCTTCCCATAATACAGACAACTGGATAAAGGGTTTAAGGACAGTCTGACTTTCTAACCATCCTTTTTGCCAACAGGATATTTTTGGCTTTGCTGCATACTCATATAGGATCTTGCATGTAACCCATTAGGTGAATTTGCTGATGATTGCAAAGAGCTCAATCCAGTTCTCATCAGTAGCTGGTACACTCCAGCAATGAGGACATGCTACCAATCTCCTTGGTGTTGTGAAGGAGTCAAATTCTCTGGGAAAGACCCTTCGGGGTTCCTGTTGTTGCAGGAAACACCACATTGAGAACTGTGGTGTGCATCACATGCTCAAGAGACAAACTCCCAAAGGGCCAGGCACAGAGCAATCGTCTCAGGAATGTGTGTCTACCAAGAGCATCGAACCATCTGCTCTTCTCAGTACTCAAGTGATGAGCTGTCACCAGTGGTTTAGAGCAGTATTTTAACCAAGTTGTGCAAAAGAGAAGAAGAAAAAGCCAACAAAATTTTCCCCAATGTCCAATTGCAAAACATTTCCACTCTTGGGTTCCAACTGCTGAATACAGACATCAGGGTTCTATGGTTTTAAAATTAAAGTGACTCTGGAATAAAGTAGAGCCAGTTGCAGAGGCTTCATTCACGTGGGCGGATGATGGCACCTGATAGACTTACTGAGATCTCCAACCTGCAGTTCATGCACCTTTCCTCTGACATCATTGAAGGCACCTTCAATGCTGAGGCATTGTCCCTTCCTACTCTGGTGACCCAGAGGCTTTCTGGCATGACAGTCCTGTCACCAGTGATAGGCACCTAGATAGTTCCCTTCACTGTTGGGGGATCTTTGCCTTGTTCAAGGCCTTCCCAAGATCTATCAGAAAAGCACACTGGTATCTTCTGAACCCAACCATAATAAATAAAATCTGTAAATAATCTTGAGGGCAGAAGTGTGACTTCCAGTCAGTTGCAGGACAACCAGTTATATTTTCTATTATTATCTTTGACAAAGAACATAACCATGAACACGTCACTTTTGTGTTGGCATCCAGTGCATGGGGTTTAGTGCTCTCTGATGAAGAACAATGTGAACTTTGAAAAAAGATATAGCTACAGCAAAACAAGTCTGTGGGATACAGATTTGACCTTTTCAATCTCACCACTATTCCCTTCTAGAGGAGCAAAGTTACTGCCCTATTTAAACATGAAATCCAGCCTCCAAAAGCAAAGCAGGACAGAGCAAACACTGAAATTGCACAACATAAAAAATATGGAATTATACAGTGACCAGGATGAGAACATGGAGAAAAAGGTGCCAGAGGATATGTATCTCTACTCCAATAAATATATAGTTTATTTGAAAGTATTTTACATCTAATTAAAGTAAAGAAGACAGGATACAAGTGTTATAAACTTTCCCCTAAAAGTAAGCATTGCTGGCATTCCACTTGCTTAAATTATTGCTTTTTCAAGTGCTGATTAATCTTTGCCCCTTTTAGTTAAGAGAGGAAATGGAATTATATCGTGGATTATACTTCCCAGGCCAAGTGAAAAGATGCTTCTTCAGGACTAGCTCAGTCTTTCACTGCTTGGTTTTTTTTTTACCTTTGGGACCCTATATTCTTGGCACATGACTACATTTTTTTCATGGGCGATATCTCTTTCTTGAGATCTCTTCTGACAAGTCACATTTTGCATGAGATACATGATTAAAGAGACTTTACAAGAGATTTTACATTTTACTACAGAAAGTTAATTGCCACAGTCTCCAATGGACTATAGGGAAGAAAAATTCCCTTAAAGAGGAATTTGTGATTTGAGATTAAAAATTATCAGGTCAACAAGCAGAAAGATAAAATAGTGAGAAATATGAGTATTTTTTTCATTAGAAAATACCATTTTATCAAAAGAGACATACTTTGCTGGAATGTGTTTTCAGAGAGATTAAATAATCTGAAATCAGACATCCATTTGGACTTCATTGCAGCACTTCATGAAGCTAGTAATTTATGTGAACTACTTTTTTTTACAAGCTAAAGCATTTAAACAGTGCTAACATGAATTTTTGAACCTTTTTTTGTCTTTATATAGAAAGCATAGTATTATGTTTGAACTATACCAAAACAGAAGATTCCAGCATAGTTATTTTGATATTTTATAAGTCCAGAAATTCAGAAGTTGCATTCTACAAATCATCTGAGTTTTTAATTATTTGCATCAATCTAAGATGACTATTTAAATCTTCCCTGGAATTCTGACAGGATGAGAATTGCATTCTTGACCACTTTACCTGCAAAGTTCAATATTTATTCTGAACCTGAACCCAACTAAAACTTTACTTCTGCTCCAAACCCCAGTTCCATCATTGCATTCAGTGGCATTGTGGAAAGCTCTTCAGCTGTGTTCTTCACAGAAAGAAAAACCTGCTCCACTGCTAACATTTTTCTCCTATAGGTTGATATTTTGGGCTCCTTTTTCTCTCTAGCAGGAAATCTATCCAAACGAAAGGCATTGGAGGGTGAAGTCGCCTGCTGGCACAGAAACTGAGCCTTGAGCTCAGACGTTGGGTGTAGGGTGCAGGCATGGGCACAGCAGAGGAGGAGAGGTGCAGGAGTTCTGGCAGGGAAAAGAGAGAGGTCGGATCCTATCTCCTGCAGAACTGAGACATGTTTTGTGAGGCTAAAGGGACTGGGGCACCACAGTCAGATTCATTTTTCTCCTCCTTTGTAAGTCACATTCCTAACTTACAAGCCAGCCATTATCAAGATCAGTCAAAGGCAACGGCAATGGCAGAAAACTGCACACTAGTTGCTGTACCTCTGTGTAGTCACAAGTTTTAATTTGTCCATTTTAAGAAACTTTGGGCCACCAGAATGAGTTCTATTGGCTAGCTCTGAGTGAAAAATAGAAAAAAAAGTCCTTTCCCGTCTCCTTTACTGCCTGTAGGGCAGGTGCAAGCCGACAGCTCCATGACTATAAATTGCTGCTGGAGCCATTGAAGCCTTCTCTTCAAACCAGATGCTCCTCTTTTCTGCATGAGTAGCAGAACACATGCCCTGACCGTCTCCATCTATTTTTAAAATATGGATTTCTTCATCGCTTGTTTATAGCTTTATGTGCTGGGAAAAAAAAAAAAAAGCAGAATTAACTTAAAAGAGGGGGGAAAAAAATGTCTGTGAGTCAACATGCATCCTCTGGAGGCACTGGAGAGATCTGGAGAGTTAAAAAATATATCTGGTTTGTTGCATGAAACCATAAAGCCAAACTAAAGAGTTACAATTAAAAAAAAAATAATCCTAACAAGGTTTTTTTGAGTTAAAAGTAATGAAGAATGTTAACAGAAAAGAATCTACCCCAGTAAAATGTTTCAGGCTATTATCCTGCAGCTGCAGTTTTCCTGACAACAATCATATCACGTGCTCATCAGCTATGAAGGAGCTCAGTCCTTGCCAGGTCACCCAAGGATAACAGCCTGAGTCTTTGGAGTCCATTTTAAGAAACCATTTCGCAGGCACCATCCTTTCCACCGCAGACTCATTCCTCCAGCTTGCCTGTGAAGACGCCCCAAGTTCTGCATCTGTAAGGAAGCAAATGAAAACCAGAGGAAGCCCCCATTGATGGCATGTCACGAATCTGGGAGCTCTAATATAAACAGCAGCTCCCCAATGAAAGAATGACAAAAATATGGTTCTCAGAGCTAGAGAACTTCCTGTTGCTTTTTAGCTCTACCACTGGAGAGGGAGGAAATATGTGACCCTGCAATATAATTATTCTTTTTCCATTGTCAGGGACCCAGGACAACCGCATTACTCATGTGGAGCCATGAACAAGCTGCACAGGTCCTCCCAAACAAGTGGTAATAAAACTTTGTTCCTGATGGTGCCATCTCCAGAGCTGATGACACATCTTTGTTTGCTTTCATTCAGATTTATGTGGGTTTCCTAGGCCTCCCTTCCCTTTCTTTGATGTTGATCACAGACAAAATGATGTCACTCTTGGCCAGAAGCTGGCACTAGGCACAAGTGCAACAGCAAATGTATTTTATCAATAATTCATGACATGCTGGCAGTGGATGTTTGGGCCTGGGAATCTCTTTGCCCAGGCCTGTGGCCAGGCTAGAGAGAGCAAGAACTTATGCCCCGTGCGTAAGTTCATTCACACGTCTCTTTCTTATTCAGTCCCGTGTTGCCACCTGTCTTCCTGATCCATCCTGTACAGCCCTGAACCCCTTATGTAAGAGCACAGAAGCCCTCTATATACCCACTGCTCCATGTATCTGAACCACTGCTGGTCTACAGCCTCATGCTTACCTGCCCTGGTAGGATAGAGACAAAATACATGATTTTAGATTTTGCCAAAATGTGGAAATACTTTGTATTTTCAGATCAATCAAGTGTAACTGTCAGTATACAACTGTTCACCTCCATCAGATTCTGTATTAACGCTCAATGTTTCAATATTTATTAAGACAGCTATTATAGTACCTAATATAAACCTTCTGAAAAATGCTGAGCTTCATTCTGCTGTTGGTATAGAAAAGACCTCAACATTACTGTATCACAAAGGAACTTTAATTTTTTATTACTTCTGCACCCAGCTTTGAATGCCTGGGCATTTGCCCAGAAGTTTGCACTTTAAAAATAAAAAGGAACAGTACTGGGTGCTTCCTTGTCCCACTGGGGTGCTCAGTGGCTCAGTGGGGTGGCCCCAAGGCTGTGTGTGTGCAGCAATGCACATGTTCTGCAGGCAGAGGGTCCCCCCACCTCCTGCAGTCACTGCAGAAGGTCTTGGTCAGGACCAAACAGCTCAGTTCAGCTTCAGGCCTGAGTCTTAGCTGCTTCAGTTCTCTGGATGGGATCCAAGTGCTTGTCACACTGCCACAGCTCTGCTGGGGAAGTTGCATGTCTTTCACTGTGCCAGCTTTATCTCAAAGCTTTTTTTCTGTATATAGTTCAGTGATTTAAGTAGATGATGTTGGAGGCTCAGGAGTTGGAGTCCTCGCATGCTGTGTGCAGCACCAGTGGATAAGGAGAGTGTGAAGGAAGTAAGTTATCCAGCCACACACAATCAACACAAGGATTTGATTTCACTGGATATTTTTTTTTTTTCTCTTTTATTTGCCATCATAGTTAAACATTTTGTACTACCTTGATCTCCAAGTCCTTCTATCTCCTTCTTTGTGTGTGTCCATGTGGCTGGGTCCTTTGAATGTTTATTCTGCTGCAAAGTGCAGTGATTTCTGGGCAGGATGTCCAAAGATAAATCTGGCTTGTGGCAAGAGTTAAAAAGATTACAGTAAGGCCTTGTTTACAAAAGAGAAGATCAGCTGCTGTTCTTGAGGTTTGTTTAAAAATTCTTTTTTTAACCATCCTTCTTTGTGTTTAGGTTTGTTTCCCTTGTTAAATAAATAACTGGTAAGGTCTCCATTGATCACCTCCGTCCTGTGCGTGTGCCTGAGGAGAGAAAAAAGCGAGAGGATTTCATGCCTTTCTGGAGAGGCCAGAAAATTTCTAGGAAAACTTTGTTAAGCATCAGGGAGTGGCAGAGTTAAATGCAGCCCAAAGCCAACCAACAAGCTGGAACAGGTGAGAGAGGGGTCACTTAAGATAAACTATACACTCATGAACATATTCACAAATAAATCTTTCATCTTTCTGCCTTGCCTTCTTCCTCAAGGTGGCCTTAGCAGCAACAGTTACTGACCTGACCTGCCTGTGGACCTGTCTGCCTCCTTCCCACAACAGGAACCCAGGACTGGACAATAGCAGCAGCAAGGTCTCTGGTAGATAAAACAGCCTGGCCAAACTCAAAAATTTTCCCAGCCTTTTCAGCCTTTTTACCATAAAGGGCTGATGAAGAGAAAGCAGGGATGAAGAGGAAGCTAATGCTGACCTCTGTTGACAAATCAATGGAAGAAAAATTCAAAGACAACTTCTGGCTCAATCAGTCCTTAGATCACTTCCCAGTGTGACTTTCCATCCTCCTACATGTTTGTCCTTCCCTAGATTCACACTTTGCAGGTGCCAACAGCAATGCTAGGTGTTTCTTCAGCTCAGAATGCTCAGCAGTGTTGCCTCCACAGCACAGGAGCACAGCTCTCCCCTTATTGCCCTGGTCCTGTGGTGAAGACAGACTCATGTTCTTGGGTTCAGTTCTTTGAGACCACTTTGAAATACAGCACATAGGACCATATGTCCCTTCCCAATAGTGGAAACCATGTTTTTATACAAAGAAACTGTTCAGGAAGATAGATCTATGATTTTACATAGATGAGAACAAACTTAAACTCAGCACAACCCTGTTTAGGGGATAAAAGCAGTGCTTTGCTTACTTTGGATTTCCTCAGTAGAAATATTATTTTTCCTTAAATAAAATAAACGTAAGGTATGAGGGAGTAGGTGAATAGAATTCATTTTAGGAGCACAGGATGAATGCATTTGAAGGTGAAGTAGGTGTTGTTTTTCAAGAAAGCAGTGATGTGTTTCAGGACCTTGAAGGCTGGTCATTATGGTTTGTTAGAGCCATAATTAACTGCAGAGAGCTGAATGCATTCATCAGCAGAGATGACCTCTTTACCAATGCTTACCAGAAAATAATAAGCAACAGGGTGTAGGTCCTAAATGAAACAGAAACTGCCAGGATTGAAATTCCTCTATGCAACGAGAGCTCCACCTTCAAAGCAGGACTTCATTCTGCAGTGCCTCTTTCCTAAAAAAAGAGCATTGCAAAACAGAGACCAAACTACCTGATCCAGACCTGCACTACATTTTTTTCAACTTAAGGAGAACATCTAAAAAGACTGGGAAGTCTTCTATGAAATCATCTGGTCACATAACAAGATAAGATCTTTAAGGCTAACAGTTTAAACCACAGAAGTTAATATGCTTTGGTCGAAACCTTCTTTAATTCTAAGTTAATAATTTATTTGATCAATTATTCAGTCATTTAGGGCCTGCAATAGCGATATACATTTTAAATTTATACAGATAATTGTAGCAGCTTCAAGTTGAGGAATAGAAGAATGTCCAAATAAGTTGTTATCCATTCCTCATGTAACCTACAGACAATTTTTTTTATCCTGTTATATAATGTTCTCATAATGGCAAAGTGGTCAAAGCAAGACATACCTAAAGTGCTACTTTAAAGCCATGGCACTTCAGACCAAATTTTGCAATAGCAGAAAAGAAATTTTCCCAGAAAGCCTTATTCCCATTTTCCACGCTGCCAGACCTGAATCTTTGCAAAGGCTTTAAAAGGACTGAAGCAATGTTTGCCTCATGCCAGCCCTTCACTTGGGGTTAACATCAATGTCTAGATTTCCTCACTTGGTGCCAGAATGTACAATTAGTCCTCTACTTTTGATCTACTTTCAAAATATTGCCAATAATTTTTTGCAGAACTACTCATGATGTCCATTAGAAATATGGCAGCCCAAGTTTTCCAGCACCTGTCCACCTTTTTTCCCCATGTTTTAGGACAAGCATGGCAGGGAGGCAGATGCTCAGACCACTTTCTAGTTTCTATCTCTAATGGCACCATAATGAAGCTGACAGAACCGTTAGGATTAGTTTAGTAGAGGAATTAAGCATCTGGACAAAAATTGGATACGATGGATTTTCCCCATTAGGGTTTTTGGTCTGAGCCCAAGATAAATGATTATCGGTGTAATTACAGGGTGATTATGCTAAGTTAATTAATGGCATGTAGCTTTATTTACAACATATTCTTTTTCCCCAAAGATCCAGAGTGCCTTTTCCTCCCAGCCCTCCCCTCTTTCAGCAGAATAGTTCTGCACAGACATTGGCATGCTCCAGAGGATTTAATCAATTGCTTACTTACAGAAGCCATAAGCAGATGCATAGGTTTGAGGACCCACTTATTTGGCCTCTGATCTGGAAACCACTGGGGTGGTATCTGCTCACAGCACCCGAGCATGTGGCTCTGAGGTGCTTCTCATGGCTCAGAGCAGATCAGCACACAGAGCTCAATGCAGGTGCACTGCTGATGGGGACAAAGATATGTCATGACCCAAAGAACTCTTTCACAAGAGATAACATGGATAGTCCCAAGCTGACAGGGAAGATCTAAAGGTTGTGTGTCATGATGATACCCCATTTCCCCTGTAAATCTCTTTTTTTGTATAAATATGAAGAGGGAATAAACCAGACACACATAAGATCAAGTGCTCAAGAGCTAAGAAAAAGAAGGAGCAAAACCAAATAAGAAATCAACCACAGAAACCCTGCCCCAGTCACATTTGAAATCTCCTTGGATATTCAAGCCAGCAATGTAATGAAAGTTAAGCTTGAAAGATAGTTGCTTGCTTTCCTCACTCCTGCCTCTTCCCAGCAAAGAGGATCCTACCCACCAGGGAATCTTGTAGAAAATGAAGGTTGAGAAGGCAGCTAGTGTAAAGGCACCTCCTGTAAAAACACACCTGTGTTCAGAGGAGGAACTAAGAACCTCATGTGTCCCATATTATTTCAGAATGAATTCAGAATGCCTTTTGCCTCTGTGCTTCACACTTGGGAAGAAAGTCAGAGACTGGGCTGTGCAGGTAACCTCTAAATCATGAAGCAGTCTTCAGACTAATGCAGAGCAATGAGAAAGGGCCTCTCTTGTCAAGCACTCTTCTTCCTCTTTCCTTCAATAGCTCATACCACTGATATGAATACCCAGACCATACTTGCAGGCTCTGACATGTAACAGGAGGTCTGAGTTTGACCTTTTTGAGGCACTGACTTTACCCTCCTGCAGGTCTTAGTGGATGTCTTACTTCTTTTCAGGTTCTAATGACATAAAGCAGTCAAATACATACATAAATATTTACCTCATTTTGCTAAGGAGACAAGACTTACATGATTGAGTGGTGTCTCCTTGAGTCAATTACTAGAGAAATTGAGCAACTAAAACTGGTTAGCAGAGGTCTCAAAACACTCTTAGCTGAAGACAAATAGGTGATCCATTAGAGAAGAGGCACTTAGTCAATGCTAAGATATGTAAGCTCAACACTGTATTAGGCATCAGAAAAGTCACTTTCACAAACAGCATTCAAGTTTGCGAAAGAGATTATATCATGAGTCATGACTTCTTCACCATGTGTATTTCCTAGTATCTAGCAAGGGGCTTGGCAGCCTGTCATTACTTAGCTGTTATGGAAAAACAAGCATCAGATAAAAAGTATTAAAAAATAAACCTTGCCGGAGGTTCATCAAAGGACCCTCTATCTTTAAAGGCCACTGAAATGGTTTCAACCCTTCTGTCATCCTAATCCATCATACTCCCCCAGAAAAAGTGTGAAGTCTTTATTTAGAAAGTCTTTTCATACCTTGTTGCCTTTGGGCTTCTTTGCAAACCCTTTCCATCATCTGTCCCCAAAGGAAGCCAGCTCCCATTTTAAATGGGTGGGGATGTTGCCATTTTGAGCCACTTTCCTTCCTCCTTCATTAGTTGTTTTTGAAATTTTGGCCTAAATGATTTGTGTTTGTGGCAAAACTTGAAGAGAATCCCTAGCATCCCAACCAAATGCCTGCCCTGTAGAATCATCCTTCTTCTGTGTAGGTCAGAAAATCACTTTCCTAGATGCCAAAAATGATGGGGTGTTCCATTAGCCTTTGCATTGCCCAGAAGCCTGGCTTCATTAGGAAAAAATGCCTATTAAAATTATAATCCCGAATCTAGTTCAGACCTGAAGCCACAGGCCTTCATCAGCTGCTCAGTCAGCTTTCTCATGAGTGTGTGATCTGACATCCCTGTTCGGACACTGCTCACTCTCTAGCCTGCAGACATTCACCCATGTCTCATTTCTCCTGTCCTTGGGAAACTTCCAGATTCCCAAGCAGAGTGAAGGGAAAACACAGCCCAAAGGCAAGGGAGGAATGAGCTGCTGGATGCAAAGATCTTACAGGTCTCTAGCTGCTGGGGACTTGAGGGGGAATTTTACTTCCTGTCACCTTGGATTTGGGTCAGAAGAACAGCAGGCATGTGATTCTTCAAGAAATGATTGGAAATTGTGTCCAGTGATGCTGAACAAAAGGAAGGAGTACAAATCTCTGAGACAGGAATTGTGGAATTAAAGCTGAAAGATTTTATGTGGGAAGAAAGGAGCAGACAGACTTCACAGACATATCCCAGGCAGTGCCAAGACTATATCTAAAGTGCCCCTAACCCAGGGCAGGAAGAAAGAAGCAGTTGTCTGTGTCACTTAGATAAACTAACCGTTTCTAGTGCATGAGAATCTTGTTTGGTTTTGTATATTCAATTCAGACTCCTGGAGTTAGGTCTGTTGTGCTGCATTGTTCCTGTCCCTCAGGGAACATCCAGAAACCATTATACCCAGGTGACTGAGGGGCACAACACAAAGGCAGAGGACAGGCAGAGCAGGTGTGGGCAGTTGAATTGGAACCACCAGGGCTTTAGACAGCGAGCCATGCTTCATGCAATATTGATTTGCACACAGCAGGTTCCCTCAGGGTGGATGATGGAGAGATTGGCAGAAAAAAAAATCAGTATCTACTGAAGGACTGTGTGAGCTTTACCACCTCTTAGAGCAACTAGATAAATATCCAGTATCAAGCATATCTCAGATGACAACTGTTGAGCCAGCCCTGGAGCAAATAGCAAGGTCTCTCTCAGGTTCTTCTGGAGTCAGAAACTGTAAAAACTGGACCATTTACTGTGTGGGTATGAATTAGGTCCTAAGAAGGCCAAATACTCCTTAAAACAATTTGTCAGTTCTTTCTATAGAGAAGCTATGAAAATTTGAGTGGTATATAATATTCTGATTTTTATTCTCCTGGATGTTCATGCATATCAGACATACTACATCACACCTTAAAACCCTCGAAGAACCTGGTTAGATATGTGAATAAGTAAGCACAAAAGACAAGTATACAAATTTTATCTGTGGCTTTTTCAATTTTCAGTCAATGCCTCTGCAAGTAATTTCTGCTGATGTGATTTTTCAGATATCTCCCATGTTCATGGGTAGAAATGGCACACCTGTCTAGAGGCAGGAAAGGCAGGCTGATTTCAAATGAGGATGTATCTTAAGGTCTGGACCTAATGGACTTCCTAAGAGTAGGTTGACCAAGGGCCATGGTTTTGAAATTATTTATCATGTTTCCAGGCTGTCAATTTCACCAATGAATAGTGCTTTTTCTCCCAGGGCTCAGGAACATAATTATTACCAAGGCTCAAATTATCATGCGTCAATAGAGTCATGGTGATGAATCGCATGAGTGCTGCTAGGAGCAGAGGAATTAGGACTGGAATGGACCTCAGGAGGTCACTACAGCATTCTTCAGTCTGTGGTCCATGGTCTGGTAGGCATCAGGCAGTAGCCAGGAAACTTTGGAACAACTTAATTTTCCAGTATATACACTCATTTCCACATGTGGGAGCAAGCAAGGAAGTGGGGGCCTGAGGGGGCAGGGATGACGACAGTAACACAGTTCAATGTTTGAAATAGGCTGGAAGTGTAATCTATTGTAGAAACATTGCACTAGGTGAACTGTAGTTCCTCCCGGATCAGAAAGGTGAAGTCATCCTTGGATGAATTGGTAGAGGAGAAGCAAGGGCTAAGGAACACCAGTTGAGTCCAATCCCCTGTCCTAAGGCAGAATTCAGCTAAATTAAAATATTTCTGCCAAATATTTTTCTAACTTCTTCTTAAAAATTTCTATTAACACAGATTCCACCCCTTCCCTAGGCAATGTATTCCAGTATTTAACTATTCTGACTGTGAAAAAGTGTTTCCTGATGTCTAACCTGAATCTTTCTCAGTGCAATTTAATCCCATTACGCCTTGTCCAACCCATAGGAGACCCAGAAAGCAATTTATTTCCTTTCATAGCCCCAGGCAGCACAAGGTAAAACATGTTAGCATAAACCTCACTAAAAAGCATACAGAATGCAATGTAGAGAAGCTCAGAGTACTTAACTCAAGGAAATTTGTGTTGTTGGGAACATAAAACAGTATCCTTCTCCTTCTCAGCAAAAACAAGGTAATTGCTTCATGGTAAAAGGGGTAAACTGCAAGTCCCAAGACATCCTTGAGCTATTCCCTGAAGTCCTCCTTCAGGGAAAAAAGCTCACCTATTTACCCCCAAAATGTCTTACATTATAAAAAAGAAGCACTGAAAGCAAGGTGTCTTTAAAAGGATGTCACTGTCACTAGAGTTCTCTTATTCCTCTGCTGTGCCAAGAAATCAGAAGGACCAATAACAAGGGGGAAAATAAAAGAGTTAAGAAAAGAACCTTTGTGGGCAGCTGTTAAAAGAAGGTTGAATGCTTATTTATTTATTTTTCTGTAAGGGGACATTGATGCGAAAAGAGAAAAATAAAGAATTGCTTTTGGAGAAGTCCAAAAGCTCCCTGCTGACAGGTTGGCCCCACCTTCTCCTCTCCAGTGCACAAGGAGCCTTTTCAAAGAGAATCACCTGGCCCATAAATTCCAGTTTATGGTAATTTAAGAAAATAAATTATGAACTCCAACCTCTGACAGTGTTTAGAAAAGGCAGGATTAAACACAGTGATTAAAAAAGGAAAGCATTTCCTTGCCACTTGACTTTGCAGGTGGGATTTCCTCCAATCCTCCCAGGTTTGTGGCTTCACTATGCAAAGCCTTCAAGGGGTTAAACTGGCACAGATGAGGTAGGGGTTGCAAACACAGTGAAGGCTGGAGGAAGGGAAAGAGGAAATTAAGTGGCTTCTTTCTTTTCACCTTCCTTTTTCCAGTTATCTGTAGCAAGCCCTCAGAGCACCTATATTTAGACTAGGATATATAAAGAGGCACAGATGCACACTTGACACAGGAGCATTTCCCATTTTCTATTAAACTGACTAATTTTTAGCTTCTGTGCTGCTTTATTCAGTGATCTGGGATTTGGCCAAGGACAAGAAAAAAAAAAAGGCTTTTTAGGGCCACTTACTGAAAGAAAGATCTTGCCCGAGCCTTAATTACAAATGTGGTGTTCCAAATTAGATAGGCAACGACATTGGACTCAGCAGGGAGATGCTTCAGAAACCAGGGCCAAATACTTTGGCTTTGTGGGGCAGAAGAACAGAAAACACGGGGACGTCATATCCCTTTCAGTCCTCCTGGGACCACGTCTTCTTCTAATAAGAATGTTGTCCTCTTCTCATACAGGGGAAAGCTCTGCCAGAGGGCAAGTTGGATTCTTCATCCCTACTCCTGGGGAGGCCAGAAGTTTACTCCTCAAATGGTCAGAAATTCTCTCCTTTCCAGTTTTAGTTTATTCCTGGCCACATTTATCTTTTTGCCTTCTGGTATGAAACATTTTTACTTCAGCTTAAATAGCTTTTCCCCTTCTGGTATCTTACTTTCTCCAACCTCAGCATAGCCATGGAAACTTTCTTGACCCTTGTTTTCCTGCATAAAAAGACCAAAAATGCAAGCAAAATTCCCTCTCTTCTCTTAAGAAACAGGGTCTCCAATGCTCTTTTTCTTCTCAAACTCCTACTCTATTCCTGTGCTAGCATCAGTGTTCTGTGTGTGAAGAAACAGGCTGGAAGTCTGGTCATGAAACAGGATCTGTCTACAGGATCTTACTCAAAACTGCAGCACAAAGGCTGAGGTACCATGGATGATCTGGCAGAAAGTCCTGGGGAAATAGCTCAGAAGGAGCTTCTGTCAGTGCCCCGTGTTTCGTGGTCTACACCAAAGAATGGCTGTTAGCACACGCCTTGCTGGGCTAGTATTTCTTCCAAAGCTCCATGGTGGATACCAGGAGTCCACATCTCTCTGAGCCATGTTAGCATGTCTTCTCCAGCAAGGAAATCCCACGGGATACCCTCTCTACGGACACACACAGGATGTGGCTCAGGACTCAGACCGCTTTCACCTCATGTGGGGATGACAAAAGCTCCCCACACCAGCCAGCATGACTCTGACATCCACACCTTCCTACCCCTACCCCCACCCTGGCTCCTAGTCTACCACCCAAAACCTGATGCCATCTCAAAGCCCACGACTTTGTTCCTCTGGCTGCATTTGTGTCCTCACCCCTCCTGGCCCAGGCTGCAT
This sequence comes from Thryothorus ludovicianus, assembly GCA_013397245.1. Classification (NCBI taxonomy): domain Eukaryota; kingdom Metazoa; phylum Chordata; class Aves; order Passeriformes; family Certhiidae; genus Thryothorus; species Thryothorus ludovicianus. Next base: position 1,671,031 of record VZTB01016677.1, on the reverse strand, counting down.
TCCAATTCCTGCCAGTCCAGCCCGCCTGTTTCTCAGATCCTGCAGTCTCCACATCCCAGGTAGATGGAGCAGGTTCCCAGGAAGCTCTTGGCAGCAGCAGGGTGGCCAGGGTTGGGGCAGCAGGGGAGGATACAGTTAAAGCTCCTTGGTGCTGCTGGGACTGCAGTGGTGAAGGAAAGGTGTGGGCTGCTCAGAGCTCAGAAAGACCAGACACTGGTGATGATACATGATGGAAAGTGTGCTCTGGCCAAGGCTGAGCTTGGCCAGAACATTACCCTGACATCAAGTTTCCATTATATTTTTGTTGCCATTTCCAAGTACAATTGTCTTTTTCCTGGGAGAGAGGAAGTGTTGAAACCATAACATTTTCATTTCCCACCTGGAATTTCTGTGTGTTTTTCTAAAAATTGAAAGGGGGGGTGTGGGGCAGGATATCTGCTTGCTTGCTTCCTTGACTTTCTTTCTCTTCTTTCTTTTCCCTCTCTCTTTCAAATAAAATTATCTTTTTTCTCTGACGCAAGTCTTTCCCCTCTCCTTTCACTTCCTAACCAGATCTGACCTGTATTTTCTTAGGCATAAATTAACAATTTAAGATGTCAAATTTAGCAGGCTGGACTGAGTCTATTTTCCAGAAGACAAGTGTACCTCAATTTATTAAAACGTAGTTCCTGGATTCTGTCTCTCAAGATGTTCAACAGTTATTCCATCAATGCTATTCCTCTAAAACACAAAAAGTCAAAATCTCCAACAATTTCAGGAAGCGTTATCTTTATATATAGTAATCTGAACTCTAAAACAAATGAAATTTATTCCTTAAAACAACCCCAAAAACTCAAGAGATGCCAGGATATCTATTCATAAAGAAAACTTCTGTAGCACAACCCTGGACTTCCCAACAAGCAGTTTTGTGAGTGAACATTATAGTATGACATCAGTGAACAGATGGCAGGCATAGCTGTTGGCAGAGTGATGAGAAAGCTGGCCATTTATAATGGAAAATGTCCTGAAAAAATGGAATGTGCTTATTTTATTCCACGGTAATGTTTATAAAATTCCTTTCCTGAGGCTTCTTCGAGGATCTTTTCATCATTATTGCATTATTATTAATAATAAAACATATAAAGAAAAAAATGTGCATAAAAATTGACATTTTAAATACCTCAGAGAGAAAAGGAAAGGTTTTCAGCACTGGTAGGGTTGATTGCATTGTGATGATTTGTTACAAGCTTTACAGTTACAATCCATGATGGCACGGACATTTCTCCCAACAGGGTTAATTGTAGAATAATACTCAATAACTGGCAGGCCTTCCCCCTTCAAGGGACAGCACTGGAGTGTGAAGGCATGCACAGATACTGCCAAATCTCTGTACCTTGAGAATCTCTGGATGCTGATGGTTCTCAAATCTTTCACAGGCAGATTTTCAGCTGGATTTAATTCCAGATAGGTCCATTATGTAAGCAGTGGGGAACAAAGCTGGGCCTTCAAAAAAATTGTACTGTTGAGGAATAGTTTTTGCCTTGAAAAGCCAAATCCAGGTAGTGTAATCTAAGTTAAATTCCTTCTAACAATATTTTATGGAAATTTCCAGTGATGGCACATGACAAAGCTGGGAAGGAAGAGACTCCTCTCACAGATAACCACTGGAAATTCTGCACAACTTCCTGACAGGAGGAGACACAGGATGAATTGAGGGTGGGATTCCTCAACCCACCACAGTACTGAGTCACAGCACAGAGGAAGGAGACCTCCTCCCACTCCTCCACATTCTACGCTATTTGCTTTAATTCCAGGAGCTCAAAACCAAACAGGCCTTGCTGAACCTAAAACATCTTACAAAGTGATTTCACTTTGATAAGACAGGATGAAGATGTGTGGTTTGGATTAATTCCAACACATTTCCTTCATACACAGCCCCAACAAACCAAGAGAGAAATCAGTGACAAGGTTTAAAATAGCATAAAAGTGAATGAAGCAGGGGAGCAATTCATAATAATAATTGAAGGATTATTATCAGATAGTTCTTATCAATCCTTATCTTCCTGCTCTTTATAAAAGCAGCTGATATCATTATTGTCATCATACAGACAGTGAAGCTGAGGTCAAGAGAGATCAAACAATTGATGAATGGTTGTCTTGCCAGAGAATGATAGAGTTACAAAGCTGCTCATTCTTTACCTGTTCCATTCTGATGCACTGCATCCATCAGGATAGAAATCTGACAAAATAGACTTTTTCCCAGGACAAAAAGATAGGAGTCAAAAAGTTTGTCATCTTTCAGAGAAAACCCACCTCAGCAGACAGACTCCCTTTCCAATCTCTTTAGCCATATCAAACAGAGAGGGCAGCTATGATCCCGTGCTATCCACTTACAACCAGCAGGCAGTGACCTTCTGGTGTGTTACAGCAACATGGTTAAACAAACAACTTGCTGTTCCAGCCCCCCTTGGGTCAGATTCCTTGGTGGGGGCAATCTATTTCCAGCATTTCCATATCCGGATCTGGAAGTCATTATATCCACCTATTCCTACACTGAGCCACCCTGAGTATATCTAAAGTCTCTATCTCATCCTGAACAACATGCCAGCAACCAGCTGTGCTGGAGGAAACTTGTTTTCTAGTAGATTCTCAGGCAAATCTTCTTAGGCATGGAACACCAGCTAGTCTGGGTGAACTGGATGCTGAATTCACAGCAAGTTCCAGGGTCATGCCTGAAATCCAGCATATTGCAATTTTATGCTTCTTCCTGCTTCCGTCTTTTCACAATTCTGAGATGTCCTCAGTTTACCTGCAGACATATTAAGAAAGCTCTTATCTTTTGGGCTAAATATCAACTTGGAAAAGCCACAGGAACTATAAACTATACTTCAGCAAACTGCCTTAAGCTCTCCAGCTCACTGTGGTTTGATACCATGCCTAGTGGACCATTCCCAGTCCTCAAATTAATCCGCAAAATATTTCTTTTTAATTTCCTTCCATCTGCAGCATTTTGTGTTCCACCTCCTCTATATAGCTCTGCTTCCCTGAGACAAGAGTTGTAACAACAATAAAATCTAACAGCAACAACAGTGTGCCTAATTTGCTAATTTGCCTAATTTCAGGCTCCACTGTGGTCACTTCCCTGCTCAACATGGTAGAGAGACACGGACATGGGCACCAGGTTCCATCTCTCTCCTGCCAAGGATCCAATATCCTGTTCTCAGCTCATACATTTTGGATCTGCCACTGTTTCTGCCAATATAAAAAAGCTTCATTTTACAGGAGAGGAATGAGAAAAAATAAGAAAGGGAGAAGATGAGGAAGAAAGATTTTTAAAGGGCAGCCAAGATAATTCCTCCTGGATGTTTTGATCTTTTAAAATAATTTGTTCTTGAAGAAACTATATTCTTGTGGCCCTCAGCAGGAGAGTGCCTAGTGGAATATAATCCTATCACCTGGGAAGAAATAAGGTGCAAGATAATATTATTCTTTTATAACTCTAAGAAAAAAGAAACTTTTGCATGAGAACACTCTACTAGGAACAAAAGGAGTTTAATTCTCTCTCAGGCCTATTGAAGGGCTTCCTCTCAGATATGGACTCAGAGGTGCAGAGATACAAAATAATTTCAGAAATGGGTTCAGGTGAAACAAATCCCATTAGGATCCAGAACCAGCCACTGAAAACCATACTCCCAGAAATCCCTTTTTGCTTTTATCCCCACTGCCAGAAATCATGTCACTAGTTCAGGGCACTACAGTGGCTCTACCTCTGTCCTCTGCTTGCTCAGATCTACTTCCAGCCATGCCGTGTTCATACCTAAAAGCTCCTTTGTGCATCATCCAAATTCAGATACTGGTCCCCTAGAGGCATAGTCCTGTCCTGTCTCCTTTTTTGCTGGGATGGACATGCAGCTCTGGAACTCAGTAAGCAAAGCTTACAGCTCAAAGATGAAAAACAGTCAAGACCACTCCTTCCACTTTGTTTGCCAGGGTATTCCTAGTCTAAACTCTCCTAACTTGTGAGTGTCAGAGACCTGCTCTGGTTATGCGAGGAGGTAGCACTGAGATGCATCATCCTAAAGATCCGATTGAAAGTCATACAGGCTCTTTGACACCACAGCTTTCATGGAATAACTGCAGGTTTGCACCAGGTTTGAGGAGAGCAAATAGAGCCACTCTTTTGTTTTTATTTCCTGAATTTAGCACTGCTTCCAATTCATGTTCCCAGACCATACCCTACTAAAACTCCAGACCTTTAAGTTCTGTTTTCTGTAGAGCTCTATTATTTACTCCATGCTAGTTGGGACAGTCTTGTAAAGATCTGACTTGGTTTGTTGCCATTCTCTTAGTTCCAGTTTCTTTTGGTTATAGAAAGCTCAAAAAATTTCTATTTTTATTGATAGATTTTTAGAATAGATACAGGCCTTATACCTAATTTTCCAGCTGAAGTAATTAAACTCATGTTTTGGGTCCTACAGCTGGCTTGAATTTGACCTCCATTGCAATGACAACCTACAAGAAGAATGGAATGAAATAACAATTACGAAACACCCCAATTTTTTTTATCTTTGCTGAACAACTCAAGCAAAGTTTTGTTTAACAGATTGCAGTGAGATTCTACAGCAGTCTCACTATCCATAGGCACTTGACCCCTGTTCCCAGGTACTTATGTTTAGAAGATCCCATCTGGTCTCATTATATGGTAATAGAGTACATTTAATACATGTCCAGATCATTCTGAGACTGCTTAGTTTATTGGCAAGAGATTTTAGATTGTTCATTAAGGAAAATAAATTCTTTTTAAAAGACCATCGTTACTGAAGCAGCAGCTGAAGACCTTGCAGTCTGAACAACATCTTCTGAAGCTCCAAAAGCAGGAGAACTCTGATTTTGGTCATGCTACTGTGACAGCTGAGCCAGGAACCAAAAATTCAGAAATTAGTGTAAAATGATGCCACTAGACTATGAAACTCAGCTATTGTGCTGTTGACATTTTCATGCCATTTTAGGCTCAAAATAATCAAAATGCCTTTAGTCATTTAGGCCATACTTCAGACACAGCCCTATTTTCATTTCAGTGTTGTTGATGCATGAAGTTGTAATAGTGTCCGCGCATGTTTCTTTTCAATAACATTAAGAAAAAAACCTATTTATAGATCTCCCTGTTAAAAAATGCTCTATAAAAACTGGGTTGTTTATTTACAATGATAATATGAAGGGCTCCACTCTCCAACTCAGTTCTAGCCCCTAAAATTCAGAAGCCTGGCTCTGCAAAGTTCAGTTTCCTAGCAATAATATTCTGCTCTATGCTTCTGAGCACACAGCCAGCACTGGCAATGCCTGACATAGCCTTATTTAGGCAGAGCACAGGAACAGCCTGGAGTCACTCATGCCCCCAAGCCTCAGAACAGATGAAAGGTTCTGATACGAGATTTTGCTACCCTTGGGAGCCCAAGTAACACAGCAGTGACTGCATTTGGGGGGGATTTGTATGCCTTGCACGACAGATTTACATTCTGTCTCTTTAACACAGGAATCTCCACACTGTTGTGCTGTTCTTTGACTAGGTAAATGAGCTGTACACCAGGACTTTATATGCACAGTCTTTGACTGCTGGGCCAGAGCCGTGTTTGTTATTTGTAAGCAGGCATGCAAAAGCTTCGCAACAAGATTTAGCAGAAGATTTGGTGGCCTGATTTGTTGGAGCAGACAGCAGATTATCCACCAAATCATACAAAAATTAATTTATTTTCCATCTTGTGGGGGTGTCAAAAAAACATAATTGTTTCTCTAATAGTGATTGCCTCTTTCTCCAGGTAAGACTGCAAAATGCCTTACCACAAATAAAAGCATGTATCTCACTTCCTTCAATGTTCCTTCTACCACTTCCCCCTAGAGCTATATTTTCCCTGCTCTGGCTCCAGTGATGACTTCATTAGACTCACATTCAGGCCTTACATGATTCAGCCAGGTGTTACCTGTATGTCTACATCAAAGCTACACAGGAAAGGAGAGAAATCCCTGCTTCTCCAGAGGGTGTTTTCAGCCCCTTCCAGAAAACTAGCACTGGCAGAAAGGGGAAGGGGAAGGCAGTGACACATTTGACCATACTGCTCTCTGCTAAGTGAACACATCTAAATTCCCATTACTGGATTATGCCCTGCAAAATGGCTCAATCCAGCATTAGAAAGCTAATGTGGCTGAAATTAAGACGGGAACCCTTTCAACCCTCACTCAGCACTTATTCTAGCAAAGTCAGTCCAGAAGGACTTTATCAGTCCAGAAGTTTTCTTGGGTCTTTCTTAGGGAGGTCAAAAACAAAGAGACAAATCCATCACTGGAACTGAATATACATCCTAGCTGGATGCTGTAGAATCTGTTTCTCTATCCCATCATTACCCTATTAACCTTCTGTGTCTATAATAATATATTCAGGTAATACAGTCTTCATTTCCAAGTGGGATTCTTCTTTGCACATTTTTCTCTCTAATTTCAATATTCCTGATTTTACACCAGACTGTGTAAGTGTGGTAGATAATTTATTTTGGATCCCATTGAGTTTGAGAGCTCCCTGCAATCTCCAAGCAATGTTTTTAGCTCTGAATTCCCTTTCTAAGATACTAGTATAATCTAGCAGAGATGGGTAATTTGGGACTCCCACAACACTGTCTTGTCTTTTTCTGTTATCAGTGCTCAAGGTGAAACTTGGACAATCTCCAGCCTTTTCCCCTTTAAATTAATTGGAATAAAATGGGTAGTCTGTTCAATTGTTCTTGCTAATACTTCAAGTGTTCCTCCATCCCTCAAACAGCTTTGATGTCATCTAGTTCCACTTGAAGAGGAAAGAATGTGTTTGGGAATAATTAACAGGCTAAAAATTACTTTGTCAGAACATTTGTGTTATTGAATTACTTGCAGCTACCAGCTTTAGAGAGCTGAGACAGTGGTTGGGCACAACTAGAGCCCCTTAAAGGGAAAAAAAAGAATGGTCTGCTGCACCAAAGTGCAGCACAAAGTTGCCCTGAAGAGGGGCATGTTAATCTGATTCTGCCTCAAAATTCTCATGTTACCTCAGGAACATCACTTAGTCTACCTACACTTCAGCCCCTCACACAAAATCCCCCTGGTGACTCCTGACTCATTAAAGCATAAGCAAATATTAACATTACAACAGAGCTGTCTCTTAACCTGCATTCCTACCTCATCCAGCATAAGAGTCCTGGATTTTGTCAGTGCCTCTGGGCACTGCTTTAATACAAATAATTCTCAAGTCAGAAGTCTTTCTTTCTTTCTTTCTTCCCTCTTGTACAGAGCATTGTTATTTTGAGGAGACGCAATAATAAAGCTGCCAGCCTTTATAACAAGGACTGTGAGCAATCAATACCAAAAAGTCAACTAACATATGGCTCTTTCTTCTGCCACTACAAAGCAGAAATATTGCCCCTCTATAGCTGATTTAGAAACTCAGATCACTTAGTCTCTTGTTTCATTGTGAGAATGAGCATATATATATAGAGGATTGCTTTAAAAGTGCACTTTGGTATGGGATAATTTTACAGAAAAGAAAAAGTTCTGGCCTTAATAAATTGCATTTCATGCCTGGATTTTCAAGCATTTGAGCTATCTCGCCCCTGCAACTAAGATAGCTGTTCCATCAGCTGTGCCAGGATCTAGCCTGAGGCTCTTGGAGATTTAACCTTTTCAAGACACGGTGAAGAACCCTAAGGTCAGAGTTAGAAACCCAGTTTACCCTCTGCACTCCTTTTAACTTATGCTGTGGTGGATCAGACGAGCTATTCTGTGCCTGAGCATTTGCACAGGCAAGAATGTGCACATAAAACACATTTACTCAATAGGAAACCAGACTTTATAGCAAAGAGGAGAGCCTAGAGACAAAACAAAAAGATCTTTTACCACAGCTCCATTTTCTAGAGTCTCCATTCTCTTCAAGCTCAGAAAGTTTCCTACCTCCTCCTTCATACCTTTTAAATCAAAGCTGGACCTGGCAATGTCTATGGCTCAGTGTCATCTCCAGTGCCTGTGGTTCATTGTTCTTGTATAAACCTTCACGACAGGCCAGCTTGTAGCCTATGAAACACTTTGTTAGAGAAGGGTTGGTGGTACTTTTGAGGAAAGAGCAGTGCTTCATTTGAGAAGAAAATAATGAAAAGAAAGAGTGCCTTTTCTTACAGTGCTGTGTCAATGATCTGTTGTAGCAAAAGGAAGTGCTTCTGAAAGGAAGCAGAAGAAAATCTGGTCTGTCATAGATGTCTGAAAGCCTAGTAGGGAAATTTTGTCTGCTGCTGTTTTATTGCTAACTTAGTCTCTGCTATATGACTCCTAAGGGGGCTTGCATTTATTAGTCAGAATGCTCTCTTTGGCTAATTCTTATTTATTCACTAATAAGTTTTATTATCAAAGCTTTATTGTATCTGTTCATCTTATGACTGTTTCATATCTCTATACCTTCAGTTGAAGGGAAGGGCAGAGTACACAATGTGAAGTAGCAGCAAAGCTGAAAAATCCACTAGTAGCAAGCAAAAGCAATTTTGGCTGCAGTGGGTGGAGAAGGATGGGTTGTCCATGACAACTAACGTGGCCAAGCCTGGTATGTATGAAAGCTACTTGCTTGTCTTTGAGCTCCACAAAGGAAATATCTGGTGTTTGAACTGAGAGGCACCCAAAGCCATGCACCATGATTCAGCACCCTTTTTTTTTTTCTGTTTCTGAAGAGAACTGTAAGCTCTGAACACGGATCATGCTGCTAAATGAGTTTGCTGTATGTGTATTATATCCGGTAGTGAACGCACTTCTATTAAGCTCAGCTGTGTTGTATTTATTCTGTTGAAAAACAAAGGAATTCTGTGCCTTCCTAAGGAGTTAATCCCCTGCCTGTGACCCTGTGGTCTGCCTCAGAAGCTATAGTTAAAGCTCTGCCTTTAACCACATCCTCTGCGTGTTGTGTTGAGTTTGTGCTGCTTTGTGTTTCCTTCTCTCCTGATTGTTAGGAGAATAAAAGGTGAGAAGGAAACCATAGGGAAGTGTGGCTAAGGAAGGGAAAATACAACATATCAGCCAGACCACCCAGTTGTCATTAATTTGAAAGGTGTCAAAATGTAAGTTGAGATTGCCATCACAGCAGACTTTAAAAAAAAAGAAGGAAACTCAATTCAGTGTGTAGGGGGAAAAAATCTTAATGGTTAAATTGTGTGATGAGATCTGAAAACTTTGAGGGTCAGACATGCAGGATGCATAAACATGAATTTCTAAATAACGCCTGTCAAGGGCTGATGTCCTGATTTGAACCTTTAATGGTAGCTAAAAGGCAGCACAAGGTGTTTGCTCTGCACCTCCCAGCACACAGGCACCCCCAGTGCCCCCATGGCCTGTGTATAGTTGTTCTCTCTTTCTGCTTTGGTTTGGAATTCTTCTTTGAACTTTAGTTCTCATTATTTTTGGACTTGTCACTTTGTTTGGAAAGATTTATTTCCACTGTTCCTTCTCTGTTCTTTCCTTGCCTCTTCTCCTCTGGATGCTTTTTTGGCAAAGCCTATTGCTATTTTTTATGACTTTGTGTACTGTTTCAAAACAGTAAAATGTTTTTGAAGCAAGATGATCCTGTGTTGCTATGCTCATGCAGTAGCTCGTCCACCTCTACTCCTTTTTGAAAGACTTGTGCTGTACTTCTGGTTTTCAGTGCTCATTAAGAAAACAAGACACCCCAAATTGTAAAACTAAATAAAAAAAAGTCACTCTTCCATGTATCATGATGTTACTGAGATTTTTACATGACAGTAAGCCAGATGTCTTTTTGTGATCATGCTTTTACTCACAGATATGAGTAAAAAGGAGCTGTCCTGATATTTCTGCCCAGTGAAGTTGAATTTAGCTGAAATTGGTGGTGCAAGAGGGACAGCTGGCCAGTATGATTTCTGAATTGCCACTTCCTTTGGACACCAGGACTAAGACTAAAATGTTTGTTTTTGTGTATTTTAGATCATGTTGTACCATCTTAGAAACAAGTGAACCAGTTCCACTTGGAAGTTGGAGACAAAGATCTAAATCTAATTTTAGTAGCTCAAAAATCATGCCAGTTTATAAATATACATGTAAATAGATTTGATTGGCTGAAATGGTTTTCCTTTAGTACTCTGGGGTGAAGCTTGTCCTGTGTCTGCAGTCTCCTACAGAAAGCTCTTGAAAACTCTTCACTTTATTCAGTGCACTAAATGATAGCAATAGACATTAATGTCAAGATTAATTGAAGAAGTGTCTCTGTGTACTTAACCAGTATAGCTTGAATGGTAATTTTATATGGAGATGGACCACAAGGCTGAGTTTGGTGCTTACAATGGTGATAAAAGCAACTATTTTAGTTGTGGTTTTAGAGCTAATACTTGTGATTCTCAACTATTTCTTTCCTGAAATTGAGGTATTTTTAAAAGTAGTCTATTTCTCTTTTCTGCCTGTCCATTTTTTTGTTTGTTTGGAGAAATGCTTTTTGAGGTGCTGAGGTTGCTACACACTACTGGTCTGTGTTAACGGCTTAATTGTTTGAATGGCTATGGAAAAACCCTTTTAAGTAGATGTAGGTGCAGTCCGGCTGGCTGGTGGACTAACAAGATGCTGGAAATACATATTCACAGCTTTCCAGAGATGTGGAATGGAGGGGCCACTGTGACTCTTTAAGGAGAGTTTCAACAGCATGGTTCAGAAGGAGAGTAGCTTCCTGATTTGAGCTTGTAATGAATATCAGTGAAGGACAGCTGAATGTCAAATTTAGGACCAAGAAAGATGTTAGGTCATAACATGTAGTCATCTACAGAAAGCATAATACTGTCCAGTCTGGGAAGATCCAATGCTCCTTTCAAAGGTAACAATTTCTTGCATCTTTCTTGTTTGAAAGTTTTAAAAGGACTTTATTCCTCTCAGTTATTTAAACTTTCTCCACACTTTCCACCTGACATTCTCTTGTGACAGAGCTTATCCCTACACTCAATGCCGGCTGAAATACCTCTTTTTCCCTCCTGATGAATGACTTAAATCTATTACTAAATAAAAGCTTAATTCCACTTTTAGTATGCTATCTCCTGCACCTGTTTCCTCTTTCTTGAAAAGCACAAGCCAGGATTGTACACTCAGGTGTGACAAGTATACAATCTAAGAAAAGAGGATTGTGGACAACTCAGGAGAAAATGATGAATTCATCCCCTTTTGGTGGAAAGGGACATCCCAAAATGAAAGCAACTCTGTCAACAGTTGTAGTGCTGTAGCAATTTGAACCAGACCCATGTACACCTGCAAAAATAATTTGTGAGGCAGTCACTGGAGGGGTAATAAAGATTTTTTTTTTTTAATCCAGCCATTGGTAGAATGAATGGATATTGTCAAAAGAATCCCTTTCCTGTATTAAAAATAAGCATGTCTTGCTTCAGCTTCTGCAAGATACAAATGCCCCAATCATTTCCCCTTCCTTTCTGGAACTGAGAACAGACTTTCAAGGGCAAAATAAAGAAGTTCAAATTCTAGTGAGACCTGTGGAATGCAGCTCACAGTGAGTATTATACAGAGGGTCTTCAGGCAACCAGGAATTTCCTCTGGAAAGTGAAAAACAACTCTCATCTGAAGAAATAAATTTAAATAAGCTGAAGGTGAAAATGTTGGAGTTTGGAATGGGGTCTCTTAATGGTCTACAGGGATAGAAACTGTGAGAGGGGAACTGCTGTCCATCACAGCTGTTAAGGCATTCTCCTGTTATTTCGCCTTGTGGTGTGGAGTTTGTGGCTCAAGCAGTTTCAAACCCAAATAAATATCTCTATTCCCTGTGTCAAATAGGACTGACATTTTTGGGAGAACATTTGCAGGCCTCAGACTGCCTGTGGTGGAAGTGCACGGGGCCAGGCAGAGGCACAGTCAGCTATGGCACGTGCTTTCCACACAGGACTGAGGGATGTTGCTTGGGCAAAAAGGAGCCACAGACAGAAGGGAACATGTGCAGCTTTAGTGTCTCCACTCTATGAGCTAAAACCTTGAGGCTAAATGTCTTCTCCAAGAGGTCAGGTCTGTGGTCTTGTCCTAGGTTTCTATTGAGGAGGAGGTGTTACTGGTCCTGAAGAAGGCTTGCACCTGTATGGACGTGGTGATTTGCCTCTGTACACAATGCAGATTGTCCTGATAGAATTGGCTTTCACCTGTCTGTGTATCCCACAAGGGAGGAAGGGGATGGCACTGTTTGGGATCCAACATCATCAGTCTCAAGTCTCCCAACATCCTCATGTGCTTGGCAGCATGGAAAATTGGCATGTTAACACTCTTAATAAGCCCCAAAATAGCAAGATAGTGGATGATTACTGCAAATACTTTTTAAAAGGCTGCTATTTTATCAAAGATGCTTTGGAGAAGAAGAGGGTTTCCTGGGAAGAATGTTTCCTTGAGCACCCAAAGCAGGTTATTCCCCATTGCACTGTATTTTGAGCTCTGTGGATTATGTGTGGGTTTGCCCTTCACCCAAATAAACTTCAGCTTTGTGTTTGCTCTTCTCTAGTATCCAGCACAGCATCTGCCACCCGGTCCCTGATCCTGCTTTAGACACCCTGCCTTTAGTTTATTTCTAATCAGTTGCAGGGAGGAGGGAATCCTGTGTTTGGCAAGACTTCTTTCAATTCTGTTTGATTTTTGCTTAGCTCTCATAAAATTGATCCCGAAGGGCCCTGTCCATTGCATCAGCTTGCTGCTTGCTTTCAGCTTCCATGCCTTTGCTTGCTTGCAGGCAGTCACCCAAAAGCAAAGTCAAACAAACTAGGCTACCAGGAGGCCAGCCAGAGGCTGTTCTTGCAAAAGAAATTTCACCCATCTTACCCAGAAAAGGGTGGGGAAAGAGACAAATTCTCTATTAAACTGCTGGCCAAGGAACATCCTGAATACTCCTGTCTCTCTTTTGAAACAAATATAAATAATTTATTTTTGTTATGGGGGTGGAGGGACCTGTTATGGACACAAAAATTTTACTGCTTGTAGTTTCAATCTAAACTTCAGCTGCCAACATTTCAGGGCTATGTAACAGCCAACGCAGAGGGAAAATAAATAAATAAATAAATAAATAAATAAGCAAACCACAGATTTAACAGTAAAGCTGCAAAGCTGAAACATTCAAAAATTTAAGAAAGCCAGATATAAAGGTGTTAAAGGTGTTATGGTCAAGCTATGTTTTCTCTTTTTTTGGTGGGTTGTTTTTTTGGGGGGGTTGGTTTTTTGAAGGGGGGGAAGTTGTGCTACTGTTATACATTATCTCAGTCTTCACTTAATGAAATAAGGGACGCTACCTCATTGGTGTTTCTTTAACTTGTGGAGTCTGATCCTCTTCCAGTCTGGGCAGATATTCACAAGGGAAGAAATGGGAGCAGAGAAGATGCTGTCTACCTGCACAAATACAGTGGCACAGTGTTCTCCAGGAGCTGATGCCAGCAAGCCCCGCTCAGCTCTTGGCACACCAAGCAGCAGCACAGTGCGTGCATAAGAGCAGGGAGGGGACTGGAGCAGGCTCCTTGCGTGTTGAAGCTGCTGGAGAATTCAGTTGCCAAACACTGGCAAATTTTCTATTAAGCCTGTGTGATTTTTTTAACTTTACAACTTGACCATATTTATATATACTTTTGTTTTTCACATTGATGGTAGAAGTGCCATCTGTGAGACCACAGCAAGTCCTTCTGTCAAGTTTTACATTCCTATTCTAAGCAAAGGTGTTACAGTTTTTCAATGGAACTGTTGTTTATTTCTTTTTTCACTTGGACAAAAAGATGCCTTTCTTCAATTTTCCTTGGGAGTGGAACTGTTTTAGCTGAAACTTCAAATAAAATAATTCTGAAGCTATATCATGGAAAACTTCAGGTTAAGCCATTTCAGTGTGATAGTTTTAAAAGCAATGATAAAATAGAGGCTTTTCTTCAAGAAAAAGAATGTTAAATTCAATCTTCATTGCCTATGTTTACAGAACAGAGGGTGATAGGGCTTTTTAGGGAATCCCATGCAAATAAGCTCACATTTGTTGTGGGAATAACACCAACTTCACCTCAAATCCTGCCACTGATTGGTGTGGAGGATAAAGGGCTCTAGAGTCTTCAACTTCTTCAGGGGTATTGAGTAAATTTAAATACAGATAACCTTGCCTGATGCCAAATGCAGGAACAACTAAGGTCTACATTGATCCCTCACTTCCCAGGAGACAACAAAGGATGGTGCCAGGATGAGGTTGCTCAGGTGCTCTCTACTGACCTCAACTGTGGCTTGATGACCTTCATCAAGTCCTGTGAAAGCACTGAGCCTTAGCAATCCCTGTCAGCAACCCACAGCTCTGCACAGTCCCGCCATCTCTGCTTGGAAAATTCCTTTGGCTTTGCTTCCTCAGAAACTTTTAAAAGCTCCACAGAGATTGTAACTCCAATGGTTCAAGTCAGCAAACCCACGCTGTTCATCCATCCCCAAACACATTGCTCATTTTGAGAAAGAAAATGGAATTAAGAGCTTCCTTTAATATATGAATATGTTTTAAAAAGCAAAAATAAGGAAACAAGCGTTTGAGGCAAGCTGAAAATATTTTTTATTTTTATTGCCTCTGCTTGAATCAAACCATTTAGACTAATACTACTCTTTCCAGCATATTTATGAGTATGTTGCTGACACGGTCCATTTATGACACAGGAACTGTGTGAGGGGCATGTGCCTCAGAACTCCTTGCCTGTGGGGTCTCTGCTGTTTGGCCCAAAGAACAGGCTAACAGTCATATTTTCTTTGTCTTCATTCTCATGGAAGCAGAAATTGGATTTGAGTTGAAACATCTGGCTTGTTTTGGGGAAAATTTATTTATCTCTTCTTTCCCATTGGCTTTTGAATTTTTTTTCCTTTTTTTTTCCTAAACTATTTCCCCTTTTTGGAGTAAGGGACTTATTTGAAGCCACTTGGATTTTTCTATCTGCTTCAACAAGACCTTGGACCAGGCTCTAGATGCCAATACAGATTTCTTTCCACACTCCTTTGTAACTGTTCTTGTGTGATCCCTAGTGGAAATTCCTTGTGCATTTCCTGATGTGTTTGTTATATCCCTTCCTACTGCATGTGAACTTGTGTTTCCTTGTTCATGAATGTTCCATTCATGCCAACAGCATCCTAGATAATATACAAACATTTTTGGGGTTTGGATGGGTCATTTCCCCAGGAGACAAGGATTGTGTTGGACTGAGGGAAAAGGGCTGTGACGCTGATTTTAGTGCCTTGCAGCACTGCCAGGGATGTGTCAGTTGTATACAGAAATACAAAAGAGCCTGCATTTTATTAAAGTCGCTACCAGACCATTAAGAGCTCAAAATATGCAAGAAATTATGTCTTCCAAACCTGCATGTGATCTATTGCTTGAACAAGTTCCCCAAGGATGTGCTCATGGCCCAAGTGACCAGGACAGCGGCGTTACAGACTGAACTTCTTCCTTCCTAAACAGCAGGCTTTGGACAGAAATTTGACGTTCAATACCAGCTCTACTGGCTGACAGTCTCTGGCATGTAATGTGCCTACAAACCTAGGGCTGAAGAAATTTTTCATTTGCTTCAAACAATGGCATCCTCTACATATTAGCAAAAATAAATCTTGCATGTCTGGTATTCAGAATAGCTTTCTACATCCAGTGTTTCTGCTAGAAGATACTGATTCTACTTAAACACTAACCTCCAGCCAAATTTGATTTAAATTTGCCTTGGCATTCAGTCAATAGTAAGGTGGATGGACACAGTGTTAGGCATGTATTGCTTTGACCATACAAGGATTCCTTTCTTTGGCAGGGAGAGGGAGGGGGGTGCACCAGAAAGCCTTGAAATATTGGTATTTCACTGGATACATTTGAAACCCAATGTTGTTGAGCCCATTTTGCATCTTGCTCAAGTTTCCCGTTTGCCATGTGTACACACAATCTAGCAACTCACAAATTGTGGCAGCTTTGAGAATGGCTCAGCTGAAGGGCCATTCATATTGCCCATCTGCCCTCCCTTCTTTATTTATGAACCTGCAAAGCTGTCAATGTTATTTTAAAAAATCTTGCTACTTGACTTTGTTTACACTGGTTCTCTCACTGTCTCAGAATTGATCTTGGGGCATAATCCTACATTTATACAATTAATTTATTTTTGCTTCATCTGTGCACATTTTCATTTATCTAATCTCACCTATTTGTCATGTCCTCCTTGTCTCCTCCCCCTGAACACCAAAGTGAAATGTCAGTATGGTTCCTGGTTTCTCCCTGCCTTCAAGGTAAGGATAATTTGGTCTAATTAGTAGAACTAAGTCAAAATCAGACTTGGTTTCTAAATCAGTTGTTAAAATTCTGTTCTAGGTGGTTTTGCTCTCTGTGCTGGTTCACTCATGGTCTCTTTTTACCTACTAAGAGTAGCTTTGAAGCCTTCATCCCCAGTCCTCCAGCTCCAGCTTTTAGCCTTTTTCCTGTATTCCACTCCCCCCTGGTGAACCAGTAGATAGATACTTGTCTGATGTTATAAATTCATGTAGGGTCTCCACTGATCTGAACTTGAAGCTTCCTTCCCTGTTCCTCTTTACGTAGTTAAGGAACCATTTCCTTTCTCTGCTAGCCTTATTCAGGGGCGTAACCTACATGACTTCTCTGGAGGTTTAAAGAACCTTTGTAACCTGCAAAGATTTACTCCTATAACAGACACATTCCTGAAAGCTGCACTGGAACAAATAGCCAGTAGGAATACCTGCAGGTTTTGCCACTCTTCTCTATTGTCAGGCTACCAATGTACAAAGGAAAGAAAATAGTTATGCACTTCAAAGTGAGTGAGTTCAGTGGGAGTATATGCTTGCAGAATATTCTGTCTCTTCTTCCTTGCGTGTCAGCATAACTGAAGCCTGGAGGAAATTTCTAAAGCACGTGGAAATCTAGAAGTCAGGTCTGTGTGGAAAGATCAGTTACATTTTCAAATAATCCTTTGGTTTATCCACTAATTTCTTTGTGCAGACTGTAGGATTTCCCTGTCTTTCTTGGTTTTGACCCAGGTGTACCAGATGGCAATAATTGAATCCTAGGTTGTGGAAATTCACACATTTTTCTTGAAGAAGCTCTCATCAGAAAGCAATGGCTGGTGCTGCTGTGCCAGCCGCTGTGTTAGGAAAGCCCTTTCTCTGCACGATGCTATTTAGTTTCCTAGAGTCAGGCACTGAGGTAGGGCACCCTCAGAAGTGCTCATGATCATCTGGAAAATAGCAATTTCCATCTTATTTCTCCCAATCAAGACATTTATTTTTAAATAACTTCCCTTTTGCTTGGCATTAAGTCCATCTGGTTTTGTTTCCTGTGTTCAGAGGATCTTATAGGAGGAAGTGGGTGGTCATCCAGCTAGAAATAACACCACACTGTCACACCATCTGACTGTTTTCTGAGATCCTCCCAAGCACATTGCCCAAAAGTGACCTCCAGACTACTTATGTGCTAGTGGGGATTAAATGTTCAGACAAAATGTGTGAGCAACAGATGAAGCTGTATTGTAAGAAGCTGTTCTCCAAGGACATTCCTCCACTTGTCTCTTGAACAAGATCTGAAACAACATCTGGACATTTTGTCACATGACTTTAAACATGCTGACATTTGACTTCAGTTAATCACTGACACATTCTGATAGCTCCTACCAGCTAAGGATTTTATTTATATTTTAGATTGTATTTATTGTCTATTAATATAGTACTGCATAATAACTCAAACCACATTTATTGAGGCTGTTGCAATTATGTAACATGCTATTATGCTTCTAATACGTAGCTGGAACCACTCAATTACATATGAATTAAAGAAGTTTTCTAGTTTACTAAGCCAGGAGTTGTTAGCATGGATTTGTTGTTGGTAACCAGAACAAACTCATGCTCTGGAAATGATGTTTTTCTTCGGTGACAGCTGCCCACAATTTTGGTTTACCTTCTCCTTTTTGACTTGTGCAGATCACCTGAAAAAGAAAAATGAGGAAAGATAGAGAGTAGAGGCTGGGACAGGAGGCTGAAGACACTGGCCCGAGATAACACAGCAGGAGGTCTGAGGTGGATCAACATGTGAACATGAATCTCCTGAAGTCACACTCTCATTCACATTGCCTGGTAGTGAAGGTAGAAATTCTTCCCCTGCTGCTTTTCCATACCCCAGGGGAATCTCTTAACTGCCTGACAACTGCTCCCCTGTGGTGAAGGAGTCTTTTTTTACAAAAAAATCAAAAAACTTTGAAAGGTCTTATTTTTATTTTTTTTTTCCATCTTAATGTAGAAAGGGAACATTTATGAAATCTGTTTCACAGGGTGGAAAATTGCTTCTCTCTCTACTCTAGAGCAGATTGATAAAAGACTCATGATAGCAATTGAATTCTGAGGGAGGGAGGAGGGGGGGTTGATCTGTGCAGCTGTGCTTAATCCTTATTATTTTTACAAGTCACTGGAGGTATTTGGTAAGGTCAATATGGTAAGAAATCTGGACCTGAAAGTGAAACACAGTGTCTGTCAGAGGGGCCAGATTTTAATTGGAAACTAAATTTCATTTTGGAGGAAGAGGAAAATACCACACTTCTAATGAGATCCAGGGCACTCCAAAGAGCAGCCTGCAAGGAATATTTAAATAAAAAAGTTCTGTTTAGAAAGACTTTTTTTAAAATGGCTTCTTGATACTGTAGATAGATAAATGCACTTGAGCACATTCCTCACAAAAGAGAAACCACATATAAAACATGCTGATGACTTAAAGTAAGATTTTGAAAGTTGTTTTAACTTTAACAAAGAGAAGTTGATTATTATTTTTCAAACTGCTCAGAGAAGCTAAGGTTTGCTTTTCTTAAATATTCAGAAGGGAATTATTTTTATATGAAAGGGGGATGCAAGGGCCAAATTAATTGTACATGAAAAAATTGAGTTTTCATTAGATGTTTTCAATTAAGAGACTAATTGACGGGATGCTTTTTTGCTTGGATTTCTTTTTACCTTTTTTAAGTTTAGATTTCTGCACCTTGAAATAATTCAGACTGTTCAAAATATAGTACAAATGTTGGTACTTATAAATGAGCTCTTAGAAGTGGTAGCAAGGAATTCATACAGGTATTTTGCTCAAACCAGGTGAAATTGTAAGCTCAGGTTTTGATCCTTGAAGAGTCTTTGATGAGGACAGAGATTTTGTGCACTGTGCATTGCAGCAGCCAGAGGATGAGGGCCTAGAGAAAAAGGATGGTGGGTTCCTGCCCCTTCCAGCATGCAGGACCCTTCGTACAACCTGGGAAAAGGAGAAGGAGACAAAGGAGTGATCATAAGAGGAACAAAGCCAGAGTTCACTATCTAAACCACAAAAAGACGCAGAGGTGAGATTTTGCTTTTCTATTTGACCAAGCATACTTAAATATCTTAAGTAAGCTGAAAGGTCTTTTGCTGATTGATGTGCTCAGTAGCAGAGCCTTGAAGTCCAAGATCTCAGAAGAGAAATGATGGTATGTGAAAGGATTCCAGGCACCCCTGTGGTGTCCTCGTGTGGTAATTAAAACTAAGTCAGGGCTAAAGAGATTAGTAACCAAGTCCAAGAGGCAAAATTGGGTGATGAAGAGTTAAAAATGTCTCTCTTTCTCTTGTGTGAAAGTGCAAGG
Organism: Thryothorus ludovicianus; assembly: GCA_013397245.1. Classification (NCBI taxonomy): domain Eukaryota; kingdom Metazoa; phylum Chordata; class Aves; order Passeriformes; family Certhiidae; genus Thryothorus; species Thryothorus ludovicianus. The sequence goes on along the minus strand of VZTB01016677.1, from coordinate 1,651,391 downwards.
CTGATAAAGTAAACAAATCTGTTGAAATCAGGCATTTCAAGCCAGAGACTGGTCATTCCAAACTCTACAGGGAATAAGGGCAATACCTGTCTCCATACCACACATCAAATCACACTTGGCTGTTTTTCAATTGGACTGCCCCTGAGTCCAATTTGAGTGGGTTATCACTATGTGAAGGAGCATGGCACAGCCCCAAACCCCCTGAGCTAACAGATCCACAGTAACTTCTTTTGCAGCTGGGTTGACTTTTTCTTCACTCTGGGTGTAGGAGCAGAAGGTTTGAGGAGAGGAGAGAAGAGGAGAGAAAAGAGAAAAAGAAATGATACATGAAGAAACCATATTTTAGCCTTCCCTCCTGCATATATCAGTGGATAATGAAATTTTTCAACTGATTAGATGCCCCATTGGTTGGAAAATTTGGAAGCAATCATGCAATTATATCGCAAAACCTCAGAGTCATGTACGTTTAGCCAAGAAGAGAAACCAACTATTAGCAAAAATAGAGAGAAAGAGAAGAAAAGAAAAAAAGACTATTTATATTGCAATACTGGTCCTAAAAAATGGAAAAGAAAACACAATGGAAAATTTTCTGCAAACAATTAAAGAAGGGGGAGAAGGCTCAGGATGGGTCTGGTGTTTCAGGATAAATATAGAATTTATAACATAGTAAGAGCTGTTTTTAGTGGGCCTTAATTGAAACTACATTGCTTGCCCCTCTACTGCTGCATCCCGGTGCTGCAGCCCGTGAGAAAAAGAGGGACTGGGTGACTTTCCTAGTAAGGGACTGATACATCTCACCAGAGAAAACAATGTTTGGCAAAGCTCATTGCATGCACTTGAGACGTTTTTCTAAACAGGGGCATGGACTTGTGCTCTGCTCCACGCCACAATGTCTCTGCTTGTGACAGGCACTGCTCAGCCCCCATCCAGGAGCCGTCTGACACACTGAAATTTTGTTAAATGAAGTCAGTCGCCAGAACTAATGCTTTTTTCTTTTTCTTTTACTACTAAGAGGGTTTCTTGCTCCTCTTGTGCATCCCAAATCACCTAAACAAGGACTCAGAAACACAGTGTTTTCATTGGTAGGACGATGGAGTAATTTAGGGGATGAAATCTGACCCCAGTTAAGTCTCAATAACATTGTTTAGGCCTTGGGGATTAGAAACTGACTTCAGCTTTTGCAGCCTCTGTCAACAGCCTCCTTCCTTTCCAGCTGCCCACCCTCTCTCCAGGGTCTCTGGGGCTGACCTCGCACTGGAGGCTGAGGTGACACCTACATGGGAGCTGTGCACCAGTGCTGGAAAGAAGTGAGTGGCAAGTGATCAGAGCAGGATCAGCAGCAACTGCAGAAGGGGCAGGTGTCTCCAGCATGTTCTGCAGCAAATTGAGGACCATATCAACTTCTTGGAATCCGGAGTCCTGCCTTAACTTATTAGCCCATGACTGACCCAGTCACTGATTAATACCTGAGATCCAGAATCTGGTCCAAGTCCACCTTTTTAGTCTTCTTTTTCCCCTTTGAATGGACTTCAGATCAATTTTAAATCCCTTTCCACTGAGGGACAAAAAGGAAGAAATAGGCCAGGATGGAATGGTAGAGGAATTAAAAGAAATATTAGCATATTTTTGACATATATGAATGGAAGAAAATTGTTGAGGTGACCCAAACCATAAATCGAACCTGAACCAGCTGCTTATCTGATTTCTTTACCTCATCCCCATCCTGAATGTGACAATTGGTTTCTTACCACAGAGGGATTTCATCCCATACTCCCTGCTGGGAATGGAAATGCTCCACTAGGTTTGATGTCTCAGTACTATTCTATTAATGGAAGAAAAGTGTCCCTTCCCCTTGGCATTACAGATATGTGACATTCATGAAAAACTAGAAGTGTTTTTATTATTTAATACTATTATTTTCCAAGATAAAAGGAAAATATTTGGCAATTCCGTCTTTGTTGGTGTTGTGGTTTGATCACGTTCCCCAGAAAAGTGGGAGCTGTTCTTTGGATTCTTCAAAGCCTCCTGGGGTGAGGGGAAATTGGTGGCTCTTTGGGAGCTTCCTGGAATGTGAAATGCTATTTAGCACTGGCTTTATGTCCTCAGAGGCTTGGGAACTCCAGTGCCTCAAAGGCCTAGGGAATGCCAAGGCAGGATGGACAATTAGATGGGTTAAAAAGGTGAATTCATTAGAAGCATTTCAGATCAGAAACTGCAAGAGAACAGTTACACTCTTTGCCTTGTTCTTTACGTGAATGCTGAGAGCCAGTAGAAAAAACAGACCATCTCAGGGATGGATCCAGGCCTAGCAGAGTAAGGGTTATGTTTTTGTTTTGTTTTCCACCAAAAACTCAATATTCTTATTTTCTCTTGCAGGGAAAGAAATTGAGCTCAACTAGAGCTCTTCACCCACAAGCTCTTACTGACCCACTGAGTCTTTTACAAAGTTTAGGTGCCAGCAGGAGTTTAGGTGCCTGGTCTCTGGATGGCTGTACATCAAATCTGCCCCACAACATGGGAAATTAATGCTGATCTCTAATCTGCTCACATTGAAGAAAAAAGACCCTACCCTAGGCAATCAGTCTGAAGCAGAGAAAGGCTTATGGTGGGAATGGTTGTGAGAAATCTCAGATTCTTCTACGCAAGGTGCAGGGATTGCTATAGACATCAAGACTGAACAAGCCTTAAAGGGACATCAAAATGACAGTCCTTTTCCCATATGTTGAAGGACCTGACATTGTCATATGCAACTCTATGAGGCTGACTTTAAAATAGCCTGTTGAAAAAGAAAAGGAGAATATATTTATTTGAGACTTTCAGCCACATGCACTTCTTTAGTAAAAAGTGGACATCTGTCTTGAATCTGTCAAATTTATCATGAAAATACCAACAAAAATGCTTCCTGGTTTGAGAAGAGCTAATGTTTTTTTGTATGTAAAAATCCATCTTTCTTTTTTCAGAAAGGAGAGGAAAGTTTATTTTCTCTCCACGTTTCTTGGGTGGATGATCTGTTTGCTGTAGGCTGGTCATTGCCTTAGTCCCCACTAAGACACTAAGCACCAACTTGAGCCAGATTCTTTCTAGAGACTTCATGAGAATCACTGAATTGTGTTCTCCTTTTATATCATGAACTGAGAATAAACTTTGACCTCCACTTTCTAGGTCTAGAAGTTTCACCCTTGTGCAGAAAACTGCATGCCATCTTAAACACATTATAGTCTTGCTTATTGCCCTTTCATCCAAAAGAACCCCCATGTCTTTTGATCTGGATAGTTTTTTGGAGTTTTTTTTCTTTTCCCATTCTTCTCAGTACACGGACTGCTCACAGTATCCCAAAAACATCTCTGAAGGGGAGCCCTTGCACAGTCCTTTAAGTCCCAGGTGAAGGTCTGTAAAATGATTGTGGGTCAGTGCCCCTGTTCAGCTTCTTCACCTCTTTGTCCTCAGTGTCTTCTAAACTGTGATTGTCATCATATCTGAAACTTAGACTAGTAAAATGAGAGGCCTGAGAACTTTAGAGAACTTTATTGTGTTACTAATTTCTCAATCATTTAATTCTTTTTGCATGATTTAAATTGTTGATTGGAGCTGGAAGGGAGATTAGCTCCTACAGCTCTAAAAGTCCTTTAACTCCCCTTTTAGGAAAGGAAGAACCCATTGCTAGATCATCCACTGTCTGAATTTGTGTCCATTGCTGCGTCTCTGAAGGTCTCCAGAGGGCTGATCTGAAATAAAAGTTATTTCACATAAAATTTAATCTGCAGGTGAATTCCTATTAAGTAAAATGAGAATCAATCTTTGAGGCTATTTGAACTCTCTGGAGCCTTTTTGGTGATGAAGGGGGTCACTTTTGCCATATGGAAACAGATCTGTTGAGAGGAAAGTAGAACAACATGCTTGCAAAAAAGAGCAAAAGTCCTACAACTCTGCAAACACAAAATGTTCCTTATATATAAAAAATTTAGTCATGAAACCAGCTTGAACTGACAATTTTGCATGAGAAGCCAGTGCCACTAATCACTTGCAGCATAAAACTAAAAAAATTTGTAGAGGAGTCCAAACTCTGTTCTGTTACAGACTTCAGTGGTTCTTTCATCCACTCACATTGCTTTTTGTGGGATCACTTCAGCACCATTAAGAGCACTTCCTTTGACCTATGCAATTATATCTAAAATTTTTTGGTTATAAAACCAAACTGAGCACAAGTCCACTTTTAAGAATTAAATCCTTCAATTACCCATGTACAAATCCTCAGTAAAGGTTTTGGCTTTACTGCTAAAGCCTTTATAACCCACAGAGGAGAGCCTGCACATAAAAACCCATGAAAATTAATGAACATGGACTTGCAGCAGTGAGAAATTTGGAATTCCTGTTCCTTGGGAACTTCCAGCGTGTCAAAACTTATTATTCTAAGCTGAAGCAAGTACTTTCAACATAATAAATTTGTGCAAAAAAAAAAGCAAAAAAAAAAAAAGGAATTTCTCATAATTTCTGTAAAGAATTGCCAATATTTCAATTGTTCTTGAATAGAAATTATAATAGAGAACTACCTATATTGACACGTTTCCTTTTATTTGCTGGATTTGACACACATGCTCCATTTGCCTGAAATTCAGTTAATACTGGACTTCATATTTTGTGAGGGTCTCTCTTTTGCCTTTGTAGTTAAAAGGCCAGAACCCTCAGGATTCCCTACAGACTAAACTTTTCTGTCCAAATTACATTTCTCATGCAGCACAAGAGCCACATGAGTATCAAACACAGCACATAATTCCGGCCAAGCCTAGTGCGTGTTATTTCTTGGGAGCAGAGTCCTCCAAAGGACTACGGGTCCATAGCAGAGAGAACAGAGTTGCCAATTATAACTTCCACAAGGCAATGCTCAAATAATGAAACTAAGCTGAGTGCCATGGCATACCAAGACTCAAAAAACCTAATTATTTTGTATAAATAAAAAGGAAAAATATTCTTTTATGAACCTGGGTTGTGTTTCATTTGGATTACAACACTTCATTTTGCATCATTCCCACTGTGATTTTTAAAATTTTTCACTTTGGAAAATCTGGTGAACATTGCCATTCCTGTTGGAACCTTGCAGCAGTGTAAGTAAGCACCATCTCTGCTGCTGGTACCCTCCCCTCCAACAAGGACAAGCACAATCCAGCACTCGGTGAATCAACACAAGCAGGAACAAAGAAGCCAGAGGAAGTTAGGTGATATAGCCAAATGTCACCAGTAAAAGTATGTAGGGCTGTTAGTCATCTAGAATGACTTCTCTGTCTCACCCTCTCCCTGCCAGCCCTATGTCTTTTCTGCTGACTGATAACTGCTATCCTAAATGTTGTGTCACTCCCCAGCACATTAACAGGAGTTCCACTGATGTAACGGGATGGTTCTCTCATATAAAGAGCGGAGACTGAAACCAAAGACATTTCTGAGAAAGAATTGATCTTTGCAGTGTTCTTGCTCTGTTACAGAGTGAGATTGCAGTTGCAGTAGACACATGTTCCTGTTTTAGCCAGACTTTGAGCTTCCTGTTCCAGTTCAATGATCGTCTTGGGGCCAGGTCCCCAGTGGGTACAAAACAAAGTAGTTCCTGCTGCTTAAACAGTTTGAAATGAGAAAAGAGTCCCCTCTCCCATGGTATTCATTGCACTTGTTCCTGTTATACATTATACCCACAATGCATTCAGCATTGCCCTAAGCACCACCCGTAAGGCTCCCTGTCCTAATCCAGCCCACAAAGTCAAGAGCTTGGGAACTGAATAAAACCGACTGTGTAAATGCATTTTGGAGGTCACAGGAAAGAGAAAAAAAAAAAAAGAGCACATAGAGCACATTTCAGTTTTCATTGGTGCTTCTGGCAACCTTCTTCCCCTACACATCATCATTGAAGAGACAAAACCCAGGCTCCCCACTGAGTACACAAGAAAGGGAGACTTCCCTTGTGCTTTACTGTGCTGCAAGCTGTAAATTTCTGAAGAGCTCTGCTATAATCTTTTACAGTCTCCAATCCCACCCTTCAGCTTAATGAAATGGAATGGTACAAATGCTCTCTGGACATTTCACTGCTGACAGTTACCCAAGGTTTGTTTCAGCTGTTACAATATGGCTATTTTATTGTCTTTTTTTTTTTTTTTCTCTTGTACAATTTCATGACTAACTATGTGTAAAATGGAAGGAATTTGACTATCCTTTCTTCATCCAGTTGGACACAAGCTGGACTGGTTCCTTTAACTCACTTTTCAGCTGGCAGGGCTTGGTTTCTGTTTTCTTTTAAATGTCAGAAAAGGTTAAATAGGCTCTTCAAATCTGCAATAGATTTGGAAGATCTCTGGGGGCAAAACCTTCACAACAGAAACAGTTTATATTAGTTCAAGCAACAAACTCAGGTTCTGAACCTGGAAGGCAAGTAAAACAAACCTCATGCACATCTGACATAAAAAATCACAGGATTTGTTTTTTCCCAATATCATAATATAATTAAATCTTTTGAATGGTTTTAGTCTCTTTAACTGTCTTGGTCTTTAGAGCTTTTTCACTGTTGTTGTTTTATTGGATTTGATTTATATTACAATTATATTTTACAGTTGGAAATACTCATGCAGATCAGGGAGCTGGACTTAAGAAAGTGACTCCCACCATTTTCCTGTGTTTGCCTGCTATCCTGCTTGGCCACAGAACTTACAAAGGGGTCAAGGCTCTAGCTAGCCTGCCTCATCTCTTCCTCACTTGAAACAGAAAACAAACACAAACACTGTGTCGAAAAACTTGAAGGAAAGTTGGCGAGGACTTCAGCTTTCACAACTTGCTGAAAAATTCGGCATTCCTCATACCACTGAAACACTAGCATCCCAGCTCAGCATTTGCCTGGCAGATACAATCTTTACCTCAGGTAAAGGGCAAGGAGAGAAAACAGTAAAATGGTGCCTGGTCCATAGAGCTGTCTATTAGACATACCATCTCAAGATACTTTAATTTTAAGGTAAGATGGGACAGAAAAACAACATGTGGAGATTTAGAAGAGCGGTGGTGTGTGTTGGGTAATTAAAGCTTTATGCTTTCTATATCCAAGGACAGTATACACTTATACACTTAGATTCCTGATGATTCAAAAATAGCTTGTCCTCTACTGCCAACTACATACAAGAACCTTAAAAAAATTCAGAGTGACCATTGTTTTAAGATTCTTTGGATGGATCTTCTCTTGTTTCCCACTGCCAATATTGTTCATGAGGAAAGCGAGAGAATTTGGCCAGTGAGTAGAAGTTCTTGTGCAGAACAACAAGCCTGGATTTGTTGCACGTGCCTTGGGGTACTTGGAGTCAGAGACTCAGAATGTGGCAAGCATGTTGTGAGGTAATGCTTCCCTGATAACTGGACCAACTGCAAGTGTACCCCAAAGCAGAAGGACCTTTTCTTCTGCTTCAGGTTTCCCACCGCAAATGGAAAACTTCAGGTGGGACATTGAAACTGGAGAATCCCTTGATGCCAGCATCAGTAACTGAGGTTACTGATAACTGGTAACTCCTGCCTGCTCTGCCCTCCCCTTGCTATGGAGAAGCCAACCCTGCATCCAGACTTCAGACAGGAGCTTGGGTAGGATGTGGTGGAGAGAGCACAGGCATGTCTGAGCAGAGAGATCACATTACCTAAGGGGTGCTAAGCCCCTCACCTCAGCACTCTTGCCAGTGCCAGGATCCCTTCCTAGCAGTCTCCTGCTTTGAGAAAAATGTGAAAAGTGGTTTAATTGACCTCAGGCCTGTTATCACTTATGACAGCAACAATCAGAAACCGGGGCCATTAACAGCCCTGGTATTTAACTCATACATTCACTTACATATAGAGAGGCCCCTGTCTGTATGATTAATGTCACCTCAACATATTCAATTAACAAAAATATGAAGTGCTTTGATTTTTTTCCCCCATGTGACTAACAACATAAACACATTGTCAAAAGCACTGAACAGATGGTAAGGCACTTAGGAAAGTTTGCTACCTTTAAAGAAGTCACTGGCCTTCAGAAAGCACTTAAAGCACCATGGGTAGTAATTGAAAGAAGGCTGTCCTTCAATTCCCAAGTGAAATGGAGTGAAACACAGTCACTGCATCCTTCATCCAACAGTAACCCTGTATTCCCATGATGATTTCTAATGGGAAGCCTCTTTCTTATCTGAAGATGGTGGTCTATCAGTAGAGAATGGCACAAGGAGCAGAGGATGGGTAGAGTGTGGGACAGCAGCAGGCAGGGGGCAGAGCTCCAGTACATATAGGAAGGAAGCTTGCCACAGTGTCAGCTTTCACTCTTGAATCACAGCTGCCTTCTCCATCTTTCTTTGGGGGGAAGTAGGCTCAATTTCCATTTTCTATGCAGTAAGCCTTACATTCTCACCTGACAGTATCCTTGGGTCTGGCTGTCTTGGCAATCAGACTACTCTTTCTCATAATTTCCTAGAAATCATTACCAGTTTCACCCTCCCCAGTGTCTATTTTCACTTTTGGGTCTTTCAACAGCTTGAATAATGAGCGTTGATCAACACCAACTTAACTCCCACAACTTGAACTAATTATTTCTGCAGAGACCTCTTACCATGAAGACAAATCTGAAGGGGACTTCGTCTTCCCCGCTGCTACCTAAGGGAGTTTCAGATTTTGTTGTTCTCCTCATCTTCCTATGACATGGATTGCCTTGAGCACCCTCTTGTTCTAGAAGCTAGTATAGCTTGCAACACATCCAAGGCGAAAAGCTGGTAGGGTTTGCTAAAAACTGGAAAGGACTAAACTATTATGAGAAACCTGAAACACCACTTTTCCCCACTTCTGTTTTTCACTGTGTACATTAAGTTATCCTCATTCCTCAAGCTTTGCAATCACTTCATGAAGTCATACATTTCAGAAGTGAGTTAGTTCAATTCCTCTGAATTATTTTCCACAAATATTCCTGTAATTTTCTCATTCTACTACTACAAAGTCTTTAAATACAAGGATTTTTGAAATTCTGAATAAAATTTACTTCGGATCTTTCTAGTGCAATTACTATAATGTGTTTTACTATGTCTTTTCTTAAGGTAGATCCTTCATCTCCAATGAAGATATGGTGACGTTTTCATAACGTAACTTGGATACTCAAGCATTTTTTCATGTACAAGCACTGTCCTGATAGCTTTCTTCCTTGGATCCTACTAGTGGTGAACTGCCTGAACCTGTTTCAACCCTTCTGTTTCCCCTCAGATGGTTATTAACTCACTAAATAAATACTGATCAGAAAAAGAGAAGTTATATATAAAGTAGCCTGATTAAATAAATGTGGAAGAAATATCATGAAAGCAAACCTTGGACACACTTTGGACAATAGGTCTTGTCAAACAAATTTGATGCCATTCTGTAAGGTAAGTTATTGTTCAAGTCTGACTCTAAGGCAGACTTAAGTTAGCAGAAAATATATCTATATTCCCACCTAACTAACCTCTCATTGCTATCCTACACCCTTTTTTAGGGCTTGGTGGCAAAGATTTATGATTTGATATTTAACTCAACTAAGAGTCAGGCATGGTCATGAAGACTAGGCTGTGTGACCTCCAAAATATAGGTATTGATGCAACACACCTCCCCATGCTGGGAAAGGAGCCATGTTTCCATTGAGGGCACAGAAATCCTTCAAAAATTTACTTAAACTTCTAAGTTAGTATGGCTTCCAAAAACAGCAATCACTATCCAGTTACTGCTTAGCAACATTAATTAAACACTGCTCATTAAAAAACTCATTAGAAATGTTGTATTTTTGGATTACTGTCATTAGTTTCACTGGATTGCTAGGGCTCCATATTTTGATTTAAAGCAAACAATCACTGAACATTATATAAAGCAGGAATGAATGAAAAAACTGATAGACAGATCTTACCATTTCAAGAAGGAGAAAAGCCTGAATGACTGTATTTTTAGTGCTGCTGTTCTAGGATAAGGCTCATTTTGGATCTGCACTTTCCTCATGGATTTAGTAATGGGTACAAAATCTCTGCTGATAAAAGTTACTCTGTGAAACAAGCATTGCTGGAGCAATGATCTACAATCAAAATATCAATTGATTAACTCAAATGAAACATTTCAGTAAAATTTTCTAAGAGAAAGGCAGTTCATAATACCTGCAGAAAGACAGGTCCTCACCACAGATGTTTTAAGATAGAATTTAGCAAAAAGACTGTTCATTCTGGTTATGAATACATGCTAAACAGGGCTGATGAATTCATAGGATATGTTGAAAGAAATAACCGAACAGATGACATTATTACCTCTGCAGATGACATTTATACATGCCAGCTGGTTGCATCCTGTTCTGAATCCACACCTAAAAAAGGATACATAACCACAATATTTAGCATAACAGAACCACATGGTGGTTTTGAGTCTGAAGAAATCCCTTCACCATGGGAGAGTTAAAGAAGTCAATCTGTTTAACTAATCACAAAAGCAACTGGGGAGACAAGAGGTGACTTGATCACTCTATAATTACCTTCCCAAGGAAAAAATAGCAGTTGCTAAAGACCTCCTCAATTCAGCAGAGAAATGCAGAACAAGAACCAGTAGCTTGGAGTTGACCTAAAACTTGGCACATTATTTAACTGGAAAGGGATAAGAATCAGCTAATTAGAGTAATCTGCTTGTAGAAACAAAGAACATGCCTTGTTCTCTTGTTCTCATGTTCCCATGCCTTGTCCTCCCCAAATAAGACCTGAATGTCTCTCTAGAAAGCACAATTTCACTGTGCAATGTTAATGGATTTTATTAGATGGTACCCAGGAGAAAAACTGCACCTAGGAGTCATGAACCAGTCAGATCAGCTAAGTCCAATGTTCTAACCTAGATTCAGATACTTTAGAACTAAGAACTGCCTGGTACTGACCAGGGCTATGTGAAATGTTTCATAGTACAGTAACATTTCAAACAAATTGTATTTGTCTTCTGTCTATTGTAGATAATCCTCTTGAGGAAAAATGCTTTAAAAGGCATTTGTTTAACATTTAGCTATTTCTGTACTGATTGGATTACTGGTAGCAGGCTGAGAAACCTTGCACAGTTACTTAGTACAACTAATACTTATTTACATGTTCTTTTTACTTTTTTCTAGGTGAAAAAATGTCAGAAATGACACCAAGTCAGGTTGTTCTGTAACAGAATTCATGTGACCACTGGCACACTGGACTACAGGTATAAGTCAAGCTAAACTGAATCTTTAATTAGTTTTTATATGGTGATAGTAGGGCCAATCTCTCATAGAAATTGGTGGGTTTTCTCTCTTTTGACTGTTTTCGGTTGACGAAAACCTATACTAAATTATCAGCAATTTCAGTGGCAACTACCTAGACAATATTCATTTGTCTGTCTTCTGAAAACCAATACCAAACAATTCGCAATTTCAGTGGCATCTATCTAGAAAATATTCATTAGTCTGTCTTCTTTTCTTAGCTAAATGTTTGTATGTATAGCCTGGCAGCAACCTCCTGCAATGAAGGAATATGACTTCTTGGATTTATCTCATGTAGGAAAAGCTGTAGACAATGAATGGCCTTCTTCATACTCCTGCATTAAAACACCATGTTTGCATGGCCCATGTCCACAGACACTTCTCTTTTCCAATACACTAATATTTTTGGAGAAGCCACATTAGATGGACTTATCTTTACCACTGAAAATTTTCTTTGTATTCTGTAGAGTTTCTTGGATTCTCATACCAAGATACGTGTGCACGCCTCATACCTAATATCCTCAAAGTGTTATTCATGACCTACTAATTTCCAAGGCATATGAGAGAAATAAAATGACTGATTTCACTGATGTTGTTCCTTCCTAATCCATTCAGAACATTTTGAATTTGAGAGAGGAGTTGTTTTCTTGAGCAATTTAGTTTTTTCTGGTTGTTATCCAAAAACTAGGCAATGTTGGATAATCATTCATTTTCCAAGGACACCAGTGTATGGTCAGACTGTGACCTGTCTGTCTGGAATAGTTTGCAGGATGCATTTTGCTATTTTATCCTGCAGATGTGCCACTAAGATACATCTTCCATTAGCACTTGTTTATGCACTGTGATACACAAATAAAACTAATCAGTCAGATGTCTTTATTTTAATCATCCACAGCAGTCAGATAGGGAAAAGTAGGCTTTGAGACATCTGGATATAAGAATATTTCTAATACCCAAAGATCCATGTTGTGATTTCAGAAACTCTCGTAGCTTACAGCCTGTGAACATACTCCCAAACACTGGAATCTTTTCACAAATGTCTGAGCTTGTGATTCGGAGATGGACAAGATCTGTCCACACGGATGAAGTCTGTTAATCTCTTCCTGTATGATTTGCATCCTGCCAATGTCAAAGTTGCTTGAAAATACAGTATATTTAATACATACTGGAACAATACTCAATGCATGCATTTTTCCTATTAAAAGTAGTATCTTCACCCAGCTGTTAAAACTACATTTTCTTTCAGCCAAATGCATCAGATCTTGACATTCTCCTAAAAAGAATGCATCCATTTTTTTACAAACTCCTTGCAATTATCATTGACTATTTTGTTGCTGATTTGGTACTTTAGATTGCCAGAGGAGGATGTTCCAAAGTAAGACAGTGAAATTTTTTTGCTTTATTTCTCTGGAAAGGTCAATAAGCCAAGTTAAAATCCGTGCAGTTGTTTTGTGAAGAAACTATGAGATTCTGGCCCTGAAAGACATTGAACAGGACTGAAAACACCACAGAACTCCGTAGCCTCAGGTTTGAAAAATATGAGCAGTCAGTTGTGCTAGAAAATAATTCAGTGCCATGCTTTAAAAGGTAAAATCAAAGAATTCTGTGTGCCATATAAAGTTGAAAGGAAAGCAGAATCCAAAAGGGTTGGGTGACCAGTTTTGAAACACTGTTTGAATAAGATGGATGGATTGGAGCTTGCCGTACTTGGTTTGCAGCCAGGAATAATCTTTTCAAAGCTAGAAGAGCTTTTGATCTCTGCCTACTCCTCCTCATCACTGTGAATCTCCAGGGATACAACCCTACCGTGCAATACAAGGGAAAGAAAATGTGCTTCAGAAGAGGGAGAGGAAAAAGGACAAGGAAGCCAATGAAATAGTATCTGAGAACAACACTGCTGCCTGTAATGACACTAACCTGCTGGTGCCAGTGGAAGAGTTTTGTAATATTTTTCCAGGTCTGCTCTTGTTTTTGATACTAGACTGTGGAGCTGGTTCTGTGACTCTATACCACCCTCAGCATGCTCCCAGGGATATTGGGAATTGTTCTTATAAACCTGTGAACTTGGAAATAATAACAGGTCCAAAGCGCCGTCAGGCAAAATTGAGCCAAATTGATCGGACTTCAGTGGGAGAAGATGCACTGATGAGTGGGGGTCTCTGCACCACTATCCCTATCCCAGTTAGGAGCTGGCTGTATTGGAGGTCAAATGCAATACGTTTTCAGGCTGCAGCAAACCCAGGAAATAATTTGGGAAGACATAAAGGGGCATAATCCATCAAATGATTAGAGCAGGGGGCTCAAAGGGCAGATGGTATTGTTTATAACAGAATGCACACAGCACAGCTAGAGTGACGTTGCAGCTCCAGTTTGAAAAAAGTAAGGGTCTTGTCTTTCAAGGACCATCAGACCTCTTAGTGACACAGTACCTCCAAAACCACCTTGGCATTAATTTTGGTTTAGATTGTACTTGTTGAGAAGGATGTGTCCATGGAATTACTGAGGCTGCAGACCTCTCCTTGGAGGTCTCTTGTTGTATCCTGTAAACACTAGAAAATCAGAATGTCCTGCTGGGAGCATAGCAGTCCAGGCATTTCAGGATGCCTCTTCTTCTCTACAGCTCAGATGCTGCTAAGACTGAAACAGAATCACCACCTCCTGTTGGGTGGCATATCTTATGATGCATGGGAGATTTTAATAAGTTTTTTCTGTGAGTAATATAATCTCCCGGGACTGTGGATACAGGCTTGAGCCATGGAATAAATGTGGCTTTTTGGGCTTGCACTCGTCCTGAGCAACATTCTCCACTCCAAACCGCACCCTGCGCTTGCTGGAGGAAGAGTATAAACAGTCGGTTGGAAACTTCCTCTGGTTTCTTCCCACTCGACTTGGAAATCCTGGGTATGGAGGTACTCAATGGCACCTCCAGCAGTGACCACCACGCAGACCATTTCTGAAAGTCACCATAGTCATGGCTCCAGAGGAGCCTGAAAACTGCTGGCTTCCCTGAAGCCATGCCCAGGAGCCAGGCCCTCTGGGGCTATAGGGCTGGGCAAACCCCAGAGGAACACACACCATACATCATGTCAGCAGAGATGGATCTCTGCCTGCTGGGTGGTTGAAGGGCTGCCCAGGCCCCACTCACACCCCACATTCTGATCAATTCCTTTACAAAGTTGTCCTCTCTTGTTCACCCCTCTGCCTCACATGCATACTCACTCATGTACTTCTTGGAGTGTACAAGACAAATGTGCATTGTTTGGAGTTCCCCTTGTTTGTCCTGCATCACCCAGCCCCAAAATTCCTGTCAATTCCCCTTCACTAGCTGTTTGCCAGAACATTATTAATTTTCCAGAAATGGTATCCCCTAGTGTTTGTCATCCCGTTATGTACAGGGAAAAAAAAATGTAATCTTTTCTGAGAAAGAAATACAGAAAGAAAAACAGAAAAGTGGAAAAAGGGTATCAAGGGAGGGAGAGAGAAGAAAAGATGAAAAAACTTTTCTTTGCCGTCAAAGGCTTTTCTTTTAAAGATTTTATGAGTTTGCTGACAATGTTAATTTACTGGCATCTCCTTCAACACCCTACCTACTCCATAGAAACTTTAGCCAACTTTTAAAGCCAAACTGAATTCTAGGGAAAACTCACAAGATGCACAGAGAAGTAAATTTTAGCTTGTCAAGTGTTACACTGATTAGTGGTAGAGTAAAACAAAATCTCAAAGAACAACCTTCCCTCTCACTTCTTGTCAAAACCCACATCCTCCTGTTTTTCTCTCTCACCACCACCCTCACCTTAAAAATAAAAGGAATAAAAAGGAAAATAAAATAGCCCCTTTTCTAACCACTTTGTAGAATGAAAGCTTTGAAAGCAAAACAATTCCATAAAATGATCCAACTGCAATTCAAAATAAACTGGTCTCACTGAATAAGGTTGGTTATAATATTTGGAAAAACCACTGCATACGTTCCTACCCGAGGTCTGGTAAAGGGCAGCCACAAATTGTCTGATCACAAAGAAGGAATTTCCCCCTCACTGGTTTGTGGCAAGTGTAAATGAGGCTGAGAGAGATGTTCAAAGAAGACAAGCTGAGCACAACTTCTGCTGAGTGACTGACCCCTTCTCAGTCTCCACATTAATTAACAGGAAAATGGAGTAATGAGAGAGGAGGAGACACAGCTCCATACGTCAGCTGTGGTGGGAGCCAGCATAGACACAAGATGCTTAATATCAGCAGTGAGCAGGAGGGAATCCCTAAAAGATGTTTTCAAATATATGACTGATAGAAACAGAAAGCCCAGACATTAGAACGAAGAAGTTTCTCAACCCCTGCATCTCTGGAGAACTAACTCAACAAAAGAATTCACCCTTTTGTGTGCTCTCAGGTACAGAAGACCCTGGATATCTTTGATCCCACTAACAATTCACTGTGTCAAGGGCAGCTCATAGCAAATAAGAGACCATCAGTTTCTTACTGAAATCATTGGTGCTGTCAACATTTATTAACTTTCAGATTCATTCAGCACACGGAAAAGGACAAAAAAAGGAAAAAAAAAAAAAAAGTTGGCCACCACCCTGCCTTACAGATCTCTATGCAACCCTATTAGCCTTCTCCTAGAGCTTGTATAGGATCAATCAAAAAAGTAGAAATGAAATGAAGTGAAACAAAAGCTGAGGAGAAGCATCATATGCATCACATTTGGAATCCTTCACTGTTTTGACTGCTAAATGGGAGGTGCTGTGATTAATCTGTGATTATGTGACTCACCATAATTATGTCTTGTTGAAATTGAATTTATTGAAGCATGAATCATTCCACCCAAAGTAGAACCTAATTGCACGATTGCTGTGGCAGCCATTTAGGGTTTAGAGGAGAGGTTGCTATGTTGGGTGAAGACTTCCGCTGAATTCAAGCAGTGAAAAATTCTGTCTTGTGACTTGCAAAAGGGTGAAATGTGCCAGTGAAATGAGAAGAGAAGAACCTATCCCATGAAGTTCCATTTGAAATGCTGGAAAATGTTCAGCCAACCTGATAGTGAAAAGCTTCCTTAGACTGAGAAGGCACACTAAAGTTTGGGTCTGTGAGCTTCTTGTCAATATTTGAATGTTGTATCACTCAAGCCAGAGACCTCTCACTGCTTCACTGTTATTTCTGGGGACATGCTCACCAGGACTGGTATATGTTCACTGTAAACCTGTAATTTCATCAGTAAGACCAGACTAGAGAGAGATGAGCCTGACACTTCTCCTTTGGATGACACATGCAGAAGGTTGAAGTGTGTAGTATGTCTGTGGGGTGTCTCCCAGCCAGCAGCTCTGTATAACAGAGAGAAAACTAAGATCAACTTGGATTTTTTTCCCCATTTTAAAGAAGACATCCACATTTTGTGTTCAGCTATTTGGATTTTTGGATGTAAAAGATGTTTTTTCTAATGGGAATTTTTATGGGTAGACTTTTTGTTCTATTTTTTACCAAAAAAGCCACATTTAATGAAATAGTCTTTGTATTCAGTTTAAAAGGAAAAAAATTTACATTTTCTCTTCTGATGTAAAATGGACACTTTTTCCTAACAGACTTTAGTATAATTATTGCTAGCATATATGAGGGAGTATAAACAATGACTCTCCAGAGTAAGGAATTTTGTATAGTTGTTAAATTTCCTGCTCTATTTTTAAAATTCTTACTGCTGCTACTGTTGTCTATAATACAGCCATAGCAAAGGCCCATAACAGCAGTTAAGGTTGAAAGGGGGATGAAATATGCAATTAAAAACAAAACCAAAGTTAGGAAATAATTTGCAGTCCATAATGCCCAACCAGGCAGAAGAATCAGACTTAGGAAAAGGGGTGGATTTTACACTTTTATTTCCCAATTAATGCCCATTCAAAGATTTGCCACTAGGTTCCAGGATAAAGGAAACAATCCTGCCTCATATCACTCAACCTCAGTGCTCTGTGTACTATTGTTGCCCCCAATTATATTTAGCCAATGGGAAAGGGATGCAGGAGTCTCAGCTAGTACAACAGAAGATGCCTCTTTGTTGGGATCACATCTGTTTTATGTTCACACTGAATCTTGGAAAGGAGATGTGGAGCCAGGGTATTTGCCTGTCTATTATAAATTTGTTGCTTATTTCTAGCAATGCACCCTTGAAAGCAAATATTCAGTGCAAAATAGCTGGGCTTTATGGACAGGGAAAAGGAAATAAATGTGACATTTTTAGAGACATATTGTACGAGTGTGTTTTTCATAGGTGTTGCATTAGTCATCAGGAAGCTCTCCCCTTCAAGAGCAGATGCTGCATAAGGTGTCAGCTTTTCTTTTCTATATCTGCCTCCACAGAGAAGGCTTTCACTGACCCTGTCAAAAAGCTTTCCAGTTTTCAATCTGATACTAGAAACACTGGTTCTTGTGTAGCTCATCCATTATCTCTTTTTTTTAAAAGGCTTGACTTGTTCACCTCTATGGCAGTCATTTTATTCTCAGGCTCCTGCAGTCTAGTCCATAAGAGACTCCTTTTCAGCATGGTTTCTTGCAGACACTGCTTTTGTTTGCTCCTAGGTTTTTTTTTGGAATGGAGAGATGGAGTCACTTCTTGTTGTTACATTGCCAAATACAGATTTTTCAAAATAAAAGTGAATTGCAGTTGTTCTTTTTGCAAAGTGACAAGAAATCTTTTGCCTAGAACTGAACTTGCACTCAAGCCTTAGTCAATAACTCTATACATTTTCTGAGGTTCATTCATTCACAGTATAAAAAACTTTCAAAACTAACCTTGAATGTGGTGCTAGATCAGTCCTGTTGCTGCTTTCATGTGTCCATTTCTGACTTGACATTGATGAATGCCTAATGTTTAAAAGGGGGCATGCAAAAGACCCTGCTCCAGGATGACCCATAACTTCTCCTCAGGGAAGCAGTCCCTACAGTTCTCGTGCATGGAATGGCACACAGTCCCTGCAGAACAGACAGGTGAGGCTCGCACAAGGGGAAGCAACAGAAGTAAGTCCCCAAGGCTGGGAGGAGCACATGTTTTTTACCTTGGAAGAGACCTTGATCTTCTTTCTGGTTCTCTGCATCTGCCAAGTGGAGTTAGAGCTGCAGAGAGGGATGGACCAACATGTGTGTGGACACACAGCAGTATTGCAGGCCACCGAGTCAGAGAGGCAGAGATGGTAACAAAACAGAACTTTGAAAGGCATCCTGCTACTTCATCCCTGAGCAGATTTGTGGATGTCTGCCCTTTACAGAGAGAGAGGAATGGACAAAAACAGTGACATTTCAAGATGAAGGTAGCTTGAACCATTTTGCCACAGAATTCAGTGGTCTCTCTGACACCTTATCTAAGAACACTAGGGTATAAGTCTTGTTTTACTAGTAGTCTGTTCCTGATCCACACCAAAAGGTCTGAACACTAGCAGAGTCATCTTCTCATAGAGAATGAGACCACTCTTGATTAGATGGACAAATGCCATCTGACCAAGAGCTGTCCACTGTCTCTACCTCCACAAGAGTATATCTGCTGTTTGCCCAAGTAGGTTCCAGTTATTGGCATAATTTTCACCTTTTTTCTCTCTGTGTTAAAATTGCACCTCTCCTCTGTCCAGGAATAAACTGCTGGGTTTGCAGTCCTCAAGATTCATGCTAGGTAAATGGTCTGTTCATTGGTCCCACAGAACAGTTGTCTGTTTGCTGAAATCAAATACTTAAAATATTTCTATCTATCTATCTATCTATCTATCTATCTATCTATCTATCTATCCTATCTTTCTGTCTTTCTATCTTTCTATCTTTCTATGTGAATGTATTTGCTGAGAAATGTATAATCAGATATTTTGATGGGTATTTTGGTGATTTTATCTGCCTTGCCTTCTTCTTTGCAGTATAACATTTTTTAAAAAGCATTTTTAAAGGAAGATAAACTCCCTTCAGAAGACATTTACAGACAGAAAAAAGAAACTTGCTCCTCAAGCCCCTACTGTTATTCATCTGAAAGTTGCTACCTTCCTCCTCACCATCTCTGCAGATGTCTTCACCAAATCAAAACTTTTACTCTAGAGTGTTTTTCCTGGGAAACGGAGTTTAATGTGATCATGTTGTTTATGTGTCAGCCTGTACAACTTCCAGCTAGCAGCTTTGTAACCTGACAGGCAGGAAAGAATGCCTAAAAATATTGTGACTATCATATTTCATCAAAATAAGCAAGTGGAGAAAGGAGAAAGATTTTCTTACTCAGGGATCACACCTTTTATTGAACACTGGAGAATCGACACAAGTGAGAGTCTTTGGAATGAACTTTTGTTTCTTCCCCTACTCATGGAATCCCTTTGTCTGTGATTTGTCACTGCTCCCCCTAATTGCAGCCCCCTCCCCGGGGTTGTATCACTTTTTCAGCAAGTGTGAAATATTGCCTTGGAACCCATCATCCCACGATTCACCTTGGGTCTGGCCTGGAGGATTGCGCAATTTCTGCGGTCTGCTCCAGTGCAAACAGGAAAGAGCACCCGAGCCCCAGTTTTTACAATGTGCAGCTTGCGTGCGGGAAACCGACCTGCTCAGCAGCATCTCTGGGATGTTTATGGCTCTGTGCTCCCGCCAGCCAGCAGGGGCTGTTTGCTCTGCTGGCCCAGGGCTCCAAGCCGGCAGCAGTGCTCAGCAGGACCCTCCATCCTGCTGGGGGTCAGCAGGACCTCAGGAGAGGTTCTCAGGCACTGCTTGAGGAACAAGGGAAGCTCTCATCTTTTTCCAGAGAGGTGATGTGAACAATTGCAAAGCTCCCACCCTCCCAGCCCCAAAAAGAATCACCTCCAAGTTTCAAGCCAAATTTATTCACTTGTTTTCATCAGCAACCCTATGTCAACCCTAGTGGCACAATCATCTGCAGTACTGTTGAGACCCTAGGTGAATCCATCTCTGCCCAAGGCATCTCATTACTTTGGTTTTGGCATCTTGTGGGAAGGAAAGTTTTCTCTCCAGAATAGAGATGGAGACTTGGGTAGCTAGGTTGAAATCTTCAGCCTTTTCATTAATTTATCCCATTGATATCCGCACAGGATGAAGCCCCATCCTCCATGCAGTGGTGTTTCTACAGTCATTAGTACTGCACAAATCAATCCTACAGCTCACTAGTGAGTAGCTCATGCCAGCTAAAACAGACAAGCTCTAAAAAAGCCTTTCTCCCACGCTTTTCATGTTATCCAAATCCATCAAGGAATAATTTATTTTTCCGAATTAATTTTTTTATATCCATTGACATGTTTCTTTCACAGTAAACTTTACTCAGAGGAGGAAATGGCCTAGTCCCTGTTTTTTACTGCAGACAAGGAATTTGCATTCTCTCCTCTAATCTTTCACACCATGAAAACAGATGTGTAGATGTGGCATGATATTTTGGGACTCCCTCTTCTAGCTTTCCAGATTCTGTCCCCTGTCACTTGATTGCTGAACTGGGTCACTCTCTCTGGTAAGTCACTTTCTCCCTCTATAGACCTTGATTACTCTACCTTTTATAAACTGCATTTGCATTCCTGGGTGAGAATGAGCCTCAGAGAACACAATATTAAGAGCAGCACAAAGACTACTTCCAGGTGTACACTAAAATTCAGGAGATTCTTAACCTTGCCTTGGTAAGGCAAACTTTGTGGTTTGTGGTTTCCACCTACGTGTTCTTTTACATGTCCTTGAGCAGTGCTGGGAGATCCACATGTGCTGGGACATAAAACTGCCTTCTGCATGCCTTGAGTGTGTAATCCAGTCCTGGAGAGCAGAGGGAGCCACCACACATATTTGCAGAAGGCAAGTGGTCCTATGTGCAGCTGCAGATGTACTCCTGCATGGGGGCAAGAGATGAAGTCCAGACCTCACTGTGCCAGGGCTTTAGGCCACACAGCAAAACTGCATTCAGCCAGACATGAGAGGCAATGAGCCCCCAACAGGGGTTAGGAAGTGAGGATATTTGAGACACACAGACTCTCTCCTCAAATGGGCACTGGAGAAGCTAAAGGAGAACACGCAATCTCTGAAGTGTTGAGCTCCCTGGACACCCAGGACTATGGAGGTATTAGAGCAATTGCTAGAAAAGCAGCAAGCTCTGCTCAAGGCCAATAGAGGGGCAAGGTTTAGTATGTGACTGCAAGCTGCTTCATGTCACTATTCCATTATTACTGAAATCACAGTGTTGACTCAAGGAATGAACTCAAGAAACCTTCTTCACTTCCCCTCTCCTGACCCCAATTTATGTAGTGGATGATCAGAAGCAGCTGAACTGGCACAAGGTATGTCATACTGCAGCAAAAGCTTATCTGTACTGGGGAAAGATGATTTCCACTAGTATCCAGGAATATCAAAACTTTCTGCAGAAAAATGTCATTTTAGAGGTAGAGGGAAAATCTGATTGGATTTCAGCTGCCTAAACTCCAGGCCAAATGTGTTTTTCTTTGCAAGATCTCAAAGTGCTTTATTTCTAAATCTGTAGCATGGTGTGTATCTTTACAGTACTCTGCAAAGATCAGGCACCCGTTCTGCCTCTTAGGGCTGCAGATTTCCTAGAAAACTCCATATTCCCCAAGGCAAACAAAAGTTGGAAATTTTTTTTACGCTTGATGCCATTCCTGTTTGGGTAGTTTAATGGGAGATGTAGTCAATCTGGTTACTAGCTTATGGAAGACAACACAGGGTTGGACAACAATTCCCAGGAGGCAACATAATGATGAAGCTAAAACCAAGTGCTAAAATTACCTCAGAGGATGGGATCCTCTGCAGGCTGTCTCAGATATGAAGTGCTTCCATTATTTACCTTTTAAATGTCAAAACAAGATGTTTTGACATTTGCTACTAATAAAAAACACTTTTGACATTTTCTGCATATTAGAAATTCTGGAATTTTTTCTCTTTTTTTTTCTTTAACCTCATGTTTGGAACCTTAAACAAATTTTCAAATGTCAGATTTTCCCTTGGGATGGAGATTCATAATTTTTTCTCAGCTCTAGTTGTGATGCTTGGAATTACCTCTGAGAGCCAAGGGACCTACAGTCCAAACAGTGAAACAGTCTGCAGGCTTAGGCAGAGGAGAATTTCCTCCCTTTGTTCTATATTTTGAACTAGTAGTCTTTCTTAATTCTACACCTACTTTATCTGATATAGTTTAGCAAAGTAGACAATTCCCTCTAATAACTTTCTTCTTTACTATAGAGCAATTTTCATTTAACCCTGCCTAGATCATGTGTGTAAATTTCCCAGAAAAGAGAAAAAGATCTTAGTGCTGCAGTTGGGACTTTCTACAGTTCAGGCTGAAGTTCTGTATACCCCATGGCCATTCCCTGGACAGCCAACAAATGTCTGAATTCTTAAGATTGCCTACATCTTGTGTGGATATCCCATATAACCCCAGTAAAAGACTGGGAGTTGACCCTTACAATCTGCCCTGTCAGCAAGGAAGTCCATTACACCTGGGAAAAACTGAAAAGCAATGAAAATATGCTGACTATTGTACAGAAACCAAGACATGAGAAACACACATCTTTTTCCAACGATTCTGCTAATATAGTCAGGTGTCAAGTCCCTGTTAAACAAGGTTTGGATGTGATACTGGGGGCCCAAAGGAGCTTTTATCTGACCAAACTTTGTGCTTTTAAGTAAGAGGAGAATAGATGAGGGGAGCAGACCATGTTACTGGGGCAATATAAAAAAAGAGTCTATGAATAAAAAGTGGGAAGTGTGTTCCCTTGTGCTAGAAAACCAAGGCACTGAGTTGATTGCCTATGGACTTGACAGTGTAAGGAAGGCACGTCTGGGCCTGTGATCAGAGCCACGAGGGACTGCTCAAGTTCATTCTAGTGCCTTTGCAAACAGGCCATTCCTCCTAGATGTGCCACATAAAGGGTTAGTGCACACAATTATAGTGTTAGCACTGAACATGAAATAAGACAGGCCACTCACCCAAAACAAAAACTGCTGATATTAAGGACTGCTCTGTCTGATGATGCTAACCAGTGGCAGCTGCTTTAGGATAAGTGCAAGAAACCCCATGACAAAAGTCATAGGTTACGTGAAGACTTTTGATAGTCAGAATGGTTTGTATCCTACAGTTGTAGAATGTATTTTATTTTTTGTTTAGAATTAACAGTTACAATCCCAGATGCTCAAGATCTTACTGAACATGTCAAATATTTGACTGACTATATCAGTGTTCATATTAATGAATCATGTTCTCTAGAATATATAGCCTAATAAATACCCTAAACAAACCTGGCAAGGCATATATATCCTAAAGAAAAAGTGAATAAAGGTTAAGCAGGTCAGATGGCATGCCAAAGGGTGAGCAAGGAATCATCAGAAAGGGTGAGTAAAGAGAAAAGTGTTGTCACCATCTTCCCTTTACAGAAGAACAGTGACTTTGAAGAGAATTTGAAATGATCTTGATGACTACTTGAAAATTTACTACTGTTGGCTCCAGAGCACATTCCTCACAGGGTGTTAGCAGCAAAGGATGCTTTTGGACTTCAATAGACTGTCAGAAGTTCCTGACACAGCTTTGCCTACACAGGGGTGTGCAGCATTGTTCAATGCAATTAACTGGGGAGCTGAATATAAAACTGATGTTTAAACTAAACTGGATCCGTGGTTAGACTGTCTCATTTGGTATTAATCTGGCTTCAGTCTGATTTACCTTAATTCACTCTGGGAGATAAGTTGATGACTTAAATCTTAGGAAAAGAAGTGTATTCAAAATAGAATTTCAGTGATCTTAGGGACAAATGAACTTGTCCAAGTTATTTTGAGTTAAATAATCTGCTTGGAAAAAAGCTAATTCAGATTCCTTTTTTTTTTCTTAAATATTTCTTTGCAAATAAATCTGTGCAGATAATGGTTTTCTCATCCTGTGAAGCTCTCTGAGACTTCAGAATTTTTTCATGTCCCACCACAGGATAAACCCAAATTCTTTTGTAGTGGTTTTGGTTCATTTAGTTGGGATTTTTGGGGCTTTTGCTCTCTCTTCTCTTCCTCTCCCTGAATAAACAAACAAAAACTATCTCTCTCTGGAAAAGAGTCAGATGACTAAAGCAGCAGAGATCAACTGGGGAAGAAGCCATTGCTCTCATGAAGTCAACACAAGCCTTAAGACAATCTTTCAACTTTTTATGCTTATGAATGAGACCCTAAAACATCATCTTCATTGTTGAGACCAGGTCATACTCATTCCAAGATATATATCTCCTCTATTAGCAGCTATTCTGAGCTGAAATAATCTACATTTGATCAGAAATTTCACCATCAAGCTGGGAAACCCACCTTTATTGAATGTTTGGATTTAGTTTCTTTTATAATGATGCTGTCTTATAAAACGGCAAGTGGTGAGAAAGTTGAAACAGAAACATTTTCTATTGAAAACCCTTGCAGCCAACAGTCCTGTCTGTCTGCAAGCTGTTTTTCCTTGGTCTGTGACTTTTGTGTGCTGCTGCTTTGTACCTCATAGGCTGTGCTTACATGTTTGATTTTTATGTCCTTTCTTGTTGGACAGCCTAAACAATGCCACTCTCTAAGAGGTTTAGAAAGTGCCATATCCAAGGGGGCTCTACTGTCACACTCCTCAACTGACCCAGACCCAAATGAAGAACGCAATAAGAGTCTGAGGAAACCCAGGATAAGGAAATAAGTAATGATGAGTGAGTCTAGACAAAGGTCATCTAAATCCTTAGACTCGTTCAAGATTGTTGGGCATAAAACTTGAATCTCATTCCTAAATTGCAGCTGATTTCTCCAGGACTGATGCACACAAAAGCATTTGGGGAATATATTTCTGACAGCAAAGTTCCTCTCAATGTCTATGTAGCCAAAAGAATTAATGCCTAGGATTTACATGAGTTTTATGCCATGAATGAAAAAATATAATATGGAGTCTAGTAATCAAACTTATTCTTTTTAGCTACAGTGATGAAGGAAAAGAACTTGAGAGCATTTTCATTCAAACCTGGAATCTGCAAGTAACAGTAGCAAAAAAGAATATATCCAATATAATTCATGACAATTTATGACAAGTTGTTGATATAGCCTGGTGAATTAGGTTGTAGAAATTCCATTCCTCTCCTCAGTGTGTTTAAGGAAGCAAAGATGTAAGCATCCGTGTCTAAGAAGTGGCCTCTTAATAAGGATGACCAAGGAGAGCAGCCTGCCAAAGCCACTTCACTTGCCAAAGCCAAAAGCTTGAAGTCAGATGAGAACAATCAGCAGGACAGCTCCTTGGGTTTTTGATTTTGGGTTATTTGGATTTTTATCTACAGGAATTAGTATTACTTCAGCCTCACTGCTTTGAACTGGTGGATCTTTGTCAACAGGATTGAGAAATAACAAATCATTGCTCTGAAACTGCTTTGGTGACAGAGTCACAAATGGTCCCAGTAAAGGAAATCAGTCAGAAATTTGATCATTTAATACTTCACTGGTTTTGAAGAAGATAGCAATGTTTTATATGCAGCAACATCTTAACAGTGTTGATCAGAGCTCTGACATTTTATGGAGAGGAGGAGTTTGTGGAATACCATTTTAACAAGACACTTTAATGCTGTAGTCTTGATCAGCTCCAGCTCCAGCTTTCTGATGGGGTAACACCCATGTGGTGTACCTTTACATATTATCCCTTGGCAGTTCAGATTAAAGGTCTTTCTCTGTCTTAAACTTCAGGAATATGGATCAAAAAAATAATAAGATGGCTTTGCTAGGGTGGCTTCAGCAAAAACACCAACATCCCTGGTGAGAAGCTCACTTGGCCAAGAACTTTTCAGGGATGCAAATACATTTACTTTATGTCACATTGCACCATGTCCTCATTCAGTCATCCTCTAAATTAGCCTATGACTACATCCAGCTGTCTGTTTTTCTCAGATTTTTCCCTGGAAGAGACCTAGGGTCACTGAAAATTCAACCAGAATAGAGCATGGGAGTGCCTGTACTCAGGGTGCAAACCCAAAGGCTCCCAGCATGGGCAGGGAAAGGGGCAGCTTGTTTGGATAGCTGGGACAGTTGCTTATTCAATGTATTTCCCTCTGTCCATCATCAGTTTGCAGTGTGCTATAAGACCCTGAGTAAACTTGATGAGGAAGCAGGAATAGAAACAAGACTGAAATTCCCAAGTAGGTCAGGGAGAGTAAAATTTCAATCTGCCTTCTTTATTGGAGAACACATGGAGGAACAGGACAACATTCATGACACATAATTGGCAAATTCAGAGCCAAATTAACAACATTAACAACATAAAGTTTGGGTGGATTTTTTTTTCTCTTGTTTGTCCATTTTTTCTTTCTTTTTTTTTTTTTCTTTTTTCTTTTTTTTCTTTTAAGGAATATTTGGAGCCAAATATCTAGGAAGGACAACAGTGAATTAGCCTTGCAATTCCTAGTAATAAGAGCCTGGCAACCCTTCCACATATACTAGGGGTTATCTGAATGCTGCCAACAAGAAGGCAGCTATACATTTGTCTTGCAGAAAGGACAGAAAGAAAAATGAAGCAGGATTTTTCTTCTCCTCCCAATAAAACTTGAGCATTGGTACTCAATGTAACTTCAGACAGCCCTGGAACCTGTACAAAAGACTAGTAACTGGCTTTAAGCACCATAACGTAGAGCACATTCCACACTAAAATGAGGAGAACTTAGGAAAAATAGAAATAGAATAATAGAAAGTGCCTCATCAAGCAAATTCCCAGCCTCAGCTCAGAGAGAGGTGAAAAGTAAAGAGCTGAAAGAATGGATTGAGATTTCTGTGGCCAAATGAAGAGTAAACATAAGGGAAGAAGAGGAGTGTATAAAAGCTGTTGATGCCTTCCGGTAAATCTTGCAATGTTTGATTGTCTGGAGCAGTTCTGTTCTGCACTGCTGATGTCTGTAATCTTCCTCTTTCTCTTGATGCTTCCTGCTAGGGATGCTCACTGAATGACCTCTTTTGTTTTCCAATGGCTTATGCTTAGGGAGCAAAGCAAACATAGCTTCCTAAATTCAGTAATTGTGGTGGGGAAGAAAAAAAACAGTACTTTGAGCTTTAAGGTAAAAGTATCATATTTAGTACCTTATTCTGGAAGTGATCCAGATGAAAACTCTTCTGGGTGTAAAATATTTGCCCAGGTTTTCTTACATCTCACCTTAGGTGTTTGTCTATCCAACTGATCTGTGGTGTGAAATCATGAATCTTAACTCTCTGCAATTTCAGCTCATGGAAATTGAAACTCAGCATCTGAAAATTTGATACTTTCAGATCAGCTGAAGTTTCTTGGAAGCCCATACAGAACACAGCTTTAAGGCATCACATCCAAACTTCTCTGAACTTCTTGAAGGAAGGTTTGGATTCAAGGCTGTGGAAGATTGACTGTACTTCATAAGGAGCATGTACTTCAAGTTCTCAGAGGCAGCAGTGTCCTGTCAATGAACATTCACTTTCCCATATGCCACTGAGTTTGAAGAATAAAGATTATTCCCATATTCTGTGGAAATTCTGCTATGAATCTGGGAAAAGATTCTTAGATCCTGCCTAATCACATAACAAATTTTCCAAAACTGTGATCACTGTAACTGTTCTCCAAAATCTGCTTCTCTCTTTAGTTTTTGCTCTCCTATGAGTATGTATTAACCTGAAGAGCCTAAATGCAATAACCCCTGCTAGGGGATCCCCTCTAATAATTAGAGTCCTACAAAGGAGACTATCCATTTCTGCTGAATGTGTTCTCAACAGTGTGTTCCCATCATTGTTTATAGATCATTTTCTTTACAAAGAAAATCATGCAGCTTGTTTAACGGGAGAACGAATGAGAGCTCCTTCTTTAAATTGGTTATTTACAAAAGAGCAATTAAGGATATGTCCATATAGTCTACTTGTGACCTCTCTCTTCACAAGTAAAAGTCACATTTCTATAGGAAAGTTGCAATACAGACTTTTGGACTCTGCAGTCAGACACCATACAAACAAATAAGAGTCCTCAGCTATCATCACCTCTAGTTAAAATTATAACAACTGAATTATTTCCAATTTACTCAAAGGCAATGTTAGTTGGGAAGATGAAAAAAGTTTATTTTTGTCTTTTGTTTTTTTTTTATTTAAGTTTTTCAAAGAATAAATCTTCATTTGCGAGTGTGGAAATTCCTTCTAGCACTTGGTTTAGAAGGCACAACGAAAAAAGGACACTTTGTCTATTTTTATTTTTTAATAATTAATGTGGTTTGATTGGTCACTTCCCAGAAATGCTTCAGCGTGTTTGATGCTGATGAAATTGTGGTGAAGTTAAAGAAAAGAAGAGGTTCAGCACTTACACAAGCTGTCCAGTTTCTAAGACATCTGGTATTGGTATGAAAATTAAATATGGCTATCATGCACCACACATGATGGGACCCACTTTTACTGTTGTGAATCCAGATGCTATAAACCAGACACATCCTTGAAGCTGATTAAGCACTACTTGGTGAGCCTAAATCCAATGAGGAAAAGCATAATGTTGTCAGAGCAGGAGCCAGGCATGACTCCTATGGTCATTTTTCAGTTTCTTTTGAGAAAGGACTGATGTTGGGAGCTTCATTAGGCAGAAAAAGGACATGCCATTGCATAAACACATGAAAATACATCTTTATGTGCCATCTACAGTTGAAGAGGGAGTCAAGAAGTCATTGAATAGTGAGTGAAAACTTGGGAAAGGTGTATCTAGCAGCATCAGGCTGCAAGGTGGTGGGTCTGACACATCTGGTGGTGTCCAGATGTGAGATGTGAGCCCTGTTCCCATGGGGGTGTGATGCAGCTGTGCACCATTAGCCTTTCCTGGGAATGAGTGCCCAAAGCCAGGAACACTTATATTCCAGAAGCAAAGTCTGGTGGTTGAACACCTCCAGATGGATCATTTGAGTAAATTTCTTCCAGTTGAGACTTGACCTGGGCGAGGTTTTAAGCACATTCTTGCATAAACATGGTTTGCAAGCACAAATATGTGGGTTTGGGCACAGTGAGCTGTGCACATGGGTCTTTTCAGGGTAAGACCTCCTAATTGCTGCATTTCCTTCTAGTGGGCCTGCTGCTTCCTAAGAAGCATTTGCATATGTGCTACAAGCTCTCAGCTAGAGTCCTCTCCTGAAACACTGTGCTTGCTGCTGGGCCAGAGTGTCATCTCAGACAAGAAGCCAAGAAGTTCCCAAGTGGGTTTCAGACCATGCACCATTGTATACCAAAAAGGTGATTGATGCCACCACAGCCCAGGAGGTGAACTGGAGGGCAGAAATAGGTACAATCTGCAGTGTGCCCACAAGGAAGTCACGTGGGTGAAAGAAATAACATTGTCCTATTTGCTCTCTGGACTCCGGTGGGAAAAAGTTAAGATATAGCCAAAACAGTATAGGCAAAAAGCTGAAAGCTGCCCACCAGACAATGGGCAATGAAAAGCTCTTTAAGATACCAAGATGAGTATCTGCAGCCCCAGCAGTACCAAGAGAAGCTTAACTAGACCTCAATCCATCTATTTTAATGAGACCCTGAAAGAATGAGACATTTAGCATGTCATTTCAGGCTGCCACTCATGATGTCAACAACTTTTCCTAAAGTTCATCATTTTCCTTAAAATGTAGTCTATAAGAATCTAATAATGGCAGTATCCTTTTGTCCAGTTAAGATATCTGGAAAGTCTTCTGCAGTTGAAGTAGATAGTCAATTGCTGTGATATTCAAAGGTAATTTTTCATCAGTAATGTCTTTTTTCCTCATCTATATGTCTCATTTTTTCAGCCAGCTGTAATCATATGAGACTCATTTATAATCTTCATTCTTGGGCAGATACAGCACATTTACCATGAAAAATTTCCTGATTTTCAGATAAGTCCAAGAGCAACCATCAGATTTCACACAGGTGCTTTTGGGTTGTCAAGTAAAATCTGTTCTTCCACAGTTTTCTAATTCCATAGATTGTTTGTTTCAGTGCAGAAAAGACAACAAAAAAAAGAACCAAGCCAACAAACAAAAATAAATGCACTCCCCAACAACCTTCCTTGTGATATTCCTGGAGATGAAAAACAACCAACCCTCTGGTCCTCTAGTGTCTGTCTAAAGCATCCATAGGCTCAAACACAGTTGTCAGCTTTACTCTGCTGTGGTGACAGCTCAGGGATTTCATGTGGCATCATATTTCTGGCAGTTTCCTGGAGAGTAGACCTGAGCTCTTGAGAGAAATGATTGCACTGTGTGCTTGCTGTGCTGCAGAGAGGGTGTCTGCTTGGGGGTGATCCAGGTGTCCATCTGCACTCAGACTCCTGTGCTCCATAGGCAGTTGTCTCCCTGGTTTCAGGAGTTGAATGATCAATATCTCCATGAAAAACACTCTGTATACCTACAAGCTAACCAACTTCTGCCTCCTTTTACAGACAGGTGTTACTGACCCTCCTGCATGGCTCACACACAGAGGCCCACTTGGCTCCTGCTTCCCAGACAACCAGCATGAGCCATGTGGGATGTTCAACACTGGCTTCACCCACAGTGAGCCCAAGCCACCTGCCTAAGGGTAAGCCTTCCTTCTCATAATTCTCAAGGCAATAGACCCTTGCCACAAAAGTGCTCAAAATATAACTTGGTGCGTGTTCATGTCTCAAGGGACAGGAAGGCAAACACCCACACTGGTTTACCTGACAAGCAGCAGCTCTGTTACATGAAGACAGCACCGTTCTACACAACAGGACCTTCCACACTTGGATCCTTTCAGGACCACGCTGGAGTTAGGCTGGTGTTATATGTCTGGTACAAACAAAATCCATACATATACCAAAGCCAGTTTGCTTTTTTGCTGCCATGGTAAAAAAAGGATTGTTTTCTTTCAGCAGCCTGATTCAATTTTAAACACAATTTTTATAGCTCCTATCTGTATAGGCTTCCAGTAAAACTATTCTCATCTGAGCAAAAACTGTTTTGAGGATGTTTTACCACAAACCCTTAAATACTTTGATATGATAGTGTCCATTGCACTGACAAACTCAAGGTTAAAAATAGAGTTTACGGGCTTAAGTTTGGCATCCAAGCTGACTGCAGTATTGCAAAGCAATTTAAAGTCAGCAAAATAATGTTTAACATGTCCCGGATCCCAGATCTCCTTGGAGAAGCAAGCTTAAAAAAAAAAGGAAAAAAAGCTAAACAACCACAACATCAGGTCAGATGGTAACGTACTGCTGCCAAGCCTCATCCATACAAAGTCATTGCAGATGCTTCCTGGTCAGTGACAGTCTAAACAAGCAGTGAAACACTTACAGCTGTAAGCCTGCATGCCTATCCAAAACAGCCTTCTGGAAGGGAAGGGGCATGGCTTCAGAGAAGACTGATGAAGTTAGGATCCTGTGGCAGTATCAGGCAATCCTGGGGTTAAGAGAAAGAGTTGGATGAGGTGATGCATGGGTCTTCCTGCAAAGGAGGATGAGAGCAGTTTATTGACCCCTTGTGGTCCTATTTGCATTGCTGCTTACAGAGTTTTTAGGGGATTCATGTCACCTAAATAGAGGGAAAAGGAGGATTTTATTTCCTGTGATTGATAGGCCCAGTTCTGTCCCTTTTTAATCATTTTTCTCCCAGTGCTTTTCAGCTGAGTTGTAACTAGAGACAGGATGTGGGACAAGCATACTGGTGGTGCCAGAAGTAGTGAGAATTTCCCCTGGAGCCCAGCAGGTGTGAGGTACTCATGCCATCCAGATAAATCCCATTGCCAGATTCGGCATTTTGAAGGATATTTTTTTCCATTGCTCAGACCTGGCATGGATTATTTTAGAGAGATTTTGCATTTTCCTATGAGGTAGGGATATAATCTGTTCTTCAGGACTCTCATCATAATAAAGTCCACTCTGAAAGGAAGGTGCCAGGAGTACACTTTATGCTCTCACCCTATGTGTGATGATCCTCACATTCCCTCAGAATTTTACAACAAGATCTTAAACTTCAAAAGCACACATGTGGATTGTGCTGGGAGAAAAGCACCAATTCTGAAGATGCTTTATGACTACAGGTTTCTGCATGGTGACTTGAAACTATCAAGATGGTGAGGTTTTTCCATCCAATCTGGTTTTTTCTATCCACAGCTTGTTGTAGTTTGTTGCAGTGGCATCACACCATCACTGGAAAGCCTCAGCAAAAAGCAGATTGATGATGTGCATGAGACTCAGTATTGGAGATTGACTTTGTAGTACTGGCCACTTGCACGAGGCTTCTATTGCAACACACTCTGGTTTCAACTGTTTATGACTTTGCCAAAGCTGAATTTCTGGGTTCAGGTTTTCCATTCTGGATGTACCCCTTCAAGCTGAATTGCTTTTTGTTGCTCCTCTTCCACCCTCCAAACACTTTTCTCATCTAAGCTGACCTGACAAATGTCTAAAAGAAGAAAACCCACACAATCCCCATTTCTCAGGCTTGGGTCTGAGCAATGCTGAGGAGAGTGTGTCAGTAGGCATTGCTATACAGAAGGAATTAAACCACTTGGAAAACGTCAGGAAGGAAGTTCCTGGAGAAGTAAAGAACCACAATTAGGTTTCCCTAGCCTACAAACTGTGTCCTAAATCTCAAGCTTTTTGTTCTCCTTGACCCCTGCTGTAGGACTTTTGATTTAAAGGTTAGGATGACATGGGTGTCAGAGGAGTCAGAAACTCTGAGTCAGTTGAGTTAGGGGTTATTTGTTCTACAAAGAGCTTCCCCTGTAGGACTTGTGTTGAAAATACTTTGTCATGTGGTATTTCTGTACACTAACCCTGTGCTCATGTGCTGCCCCACAGTCATCTGTGGTATCCACTCTCCCTGCTGAGTTTCTCAGAGATGAGCCCAGAGCTTCACAAAACAAATCAGAAAAACAAACAAACAAGCAAACAAAACAACAAAAAACAACCAACTCTTTCACTCTTCAAAGAGTGATTTGGCAGCAGATAGGGAACAAGGACAGAAGAAGGAGGGTAAACAAGCAATAGCAAGGCACAGCCCAAGACAGTACCTGACCTCTCCATACAGAGCTCCAAGGTGTCCACCAACACTGCCCAAGGTGTTCAACATGTCCCAGGAAAATTTATAACACAGGCTTCTTGGTTGCCCTGCTTTCTCTTCTTCTGTAATCTGGGGATGGCCAGCTGGGACCTGGCCTTACAGTTCTTACTGTGACATTCTGGGAATGGGGCAGAAGACACACATCCAGAACTCTTCCCTCGTGAAAGGTCTCAGGGAACTTCGTGGGACCTACAGAAACTCTTCTGTGGTAAAACTGAGACCTCAGCCAACAGCACATCTAGATGGAGGGCTTTGAGAATGGCTAACCAACTGATGGAATGAGGCGACAAAATTTTGGGTGTTTCAGAGGAGAACTCTCCAACATGTGAAGAAAGTGCTGTGAATTGAACGTGTTTCAGATGGGAATGTTGAATAAAGCTGTCTTCTTTCTTTCCTAAATGCATAAGATGTGATTTGGCTTAGTTTAGAAACCTATAATGACCCACCACCCTTGGAAACCAAAGCAGAAATTTCTTTAGAGGTTGATTCAGAGCAAAAACCTGATTTCTTGTCCTCTACATCACCAATCTCCCCACTAGATCTGACAGACAAAAGCAACTAAATGTCTCTACATGGCTAGCTGGATGCTGGGACACAAATGCTTTGTATAGACTAAGTAGGTCTGTTCCAACACATTTCCCACCAAACTGTACTTTTCTTGAGGCTGTAGTGCCTTTCTTCTTCCTGCTCTCAAAAGTCACTGTAATTTGCACATAGATAAAGGGTAGAGGCAGGAAGCCAGCTCAGTTATTTCAGTCACATTGAATCAATCATTTTCCTTGGGTCATGTCATCATTATTATGGTCAGGAAGCATTGAGGACTTAAGGTCTATCCACAAGGATACCTAAGTCTGTACATCACTGCACAAAGTGAGGAGGCTTTGTAAGGAACAATGGATTGCGCCAAAGAAACCAGTGCAGATGATGGTCATACATGAATTGCAGTTTCTGGCTTCTTCATTTTCCCTGATTCACCAGGTGAGAGAGCATGTTGGATATATCTCCCTGTGATCTAGTGCTGATGTGGCATCAGCAGCCATAGGGAAAACTTCAGCCTGGTTCCTAGTCAAAATCACCCAGCACAAACTGAGGTAGCTCCAGCCACTTGATATTTAAGACTGGAAAGCTCATCCAGATGAGTTGCCTTTATACTTCTACTAGTTTTCAACAAGATGAGTTCCCTGACCACACTTATCATGAGACCACTGGGATGCCTCTGCTGCTATAAGTGCAGAGAAGGGAATGGGAGAAATGTGGGATAGGTGGATTTACCCCTGAATATTAATGCTGACTTTGCTTGCCCTGACTCAGGGTAGTCATCAGAGACAGACACCTACCTCTCTATGACACGCTCTAGTTCCAGAACAATACAGTTCTGTGAAATTTCCTTACTTTGAAAACACATCAATGAGCTCTTGGTTCAAATCTAAGATGATATATAAATCACAGCATTTTTTGGCTTAAAATACAATGCCTTGCAAAAAAAAAAAAAATTATATTCACTAATCCAGCCAAGAACTGTAATAAACTGTCAACATCAGTCTTGTTCACTTCATTTTGGGGTCCTGCTAGTCCTTACAGAAAGTTTCTTCAGCTATGATGTCCAGGCTGGTGGTCCATGGAGACTTTTCTGTTTCTGTAATTCTGTTTTTTCTATCTGAATCTGATAAATCTCATTAAAAGGAGTCAGAATCCTGTGGGATGAAATGTCAGGCTTGTCTTCATGAAATATTGTGCTCTGAATTGACCCAACACAAGCCAGCTCCATGTGGAATCTAATGCAGTCATTTAAGTGCATTGCTGAGCCCAGCTAATAAGAGTTTTTGAGAAGTAGATTATATTAGTTGCCACTCAGCACCTTATGATTGCATTTCCATGGCTTTTGGACCAGTTTGGAGTGTGGGCAAAACATGTCCTGCCTGCCTGCTTGCAAAAGACTGTGGATCCATGTGCATGTATATCTAATCACATAAATGAATTCTCTAGGTGACATGAAAATCCTTGCCCATAGTACAGGGAGGATTTAAGAAGCTGCATAGTCTTTGCTTTCCTGAAGTGCTTGGGCCACTTTGAATATAAATCTGAACAGGAGAAAATTTCCTGAGGGAAGGCAGGGCCAACTCAGGGTATTTCAGAGCTACACAAGTAATATAAAACTTCTGGAAAGCCACAAAGATTTACAGACAGGATGTCCTCTGTTCCCAGGTAAAGGAAAACAAGTACTTCCACAAGAAAACGAGGAGGAAGGAGAAATGCATAATTCTTGCTGTAAATTTCACTTAAATTAGGTCTGTAATACAGAGACAGCACATGTGGCAGCACAGTTTGGTTTTCACAGTCCCATGCCTTGTTTGTTTGATTTTGGTGGGGTTTTTTCCTAAGATGCTGTTCTCTCCTGAGCCACCCATGCCCTAATCATACCTGTGACATAATGCTTCTATGTTAATCTGTAGTTGCCATCCCACATATTTGTGCCTGCTTCCTGCACCCTGTGCCAAAACCTACCTTGGTTTTTCTGCTACGCAGTTTCAGCCTTCACTCAGATACACCAGTTCTTGCCAGTACAACTTGTCATCAGCTCCAAGGTCAGTTCCTCACTGACATCCCATTCACATGTCATCAGGTAGCCATGGGCTCTGAGCTAAATCCAATCCTGAAAAAGAAAGGCTTAGCAGTGCTATAAAAATTAGAGTTGCCTTTGTTTGTCTTCATCACCTCTCAGGTGATGCTCTATTGAGAGCAGCAGTTCCTAGTCTGGGCCTTGTGCTCACCAGGAGCACTATGTGGCAGGCAGGTCTAGTCCAGGAGGCAATCAGCATGGAGTGGAAAGACCACAGTGGAAGATGCTGTTGCAAGAGAAACCATTTTTGTTCAGGTTTTTTCTTACAGCAGACTATGTCTATGCAGTGATATTTCATTTACCACTTCTTGATGGCCTTAGGAATCTTTCAGACAGGTGCAGTTGGTTGTCAAAGAAGACACCAAAGCGATTCCTCATTTCCAAGGTTTGACTCCATCCTAGCAGACTTGATTGTTCCTCAAAGTGAGCAGCACATTTTGATTGCTTTTACAACAACAAGAGGTTGCGGCCACCTTAATTTAATTTCTGATTTGTAGGAGCAGGGCAGGGTGCACCAAGAGGAGGCAGTGAAAAGTGTGAGGTTTTATCACAGGTATCAGGCTCTTCAGGATATAGTTTACAGGTTGAGGGATTCTACAGAGATAGTTTCTTCCTCTTTGTTCCTCAAGGAGGATGTCTTGGCCAGAACAGACATTCAAATAACCATTGAACACCAAAGGGTTCCAAGTACTTTGAGGAAGCAAATGGATTGTATGTCCAGAACACTTCTCGTGAGGTGGAGGGAGACATTCATTTCACCAAACAGAAGAGAAACCAAGAACTAGCTTGCTGAGACTTTGGGTGCAGATTATGAGACAAAGATCCCTTAAAGTGCTAGGACCCAGGACCCACTATTCACGTCTCCCTCCCCTGGTCAGCAAGAGTCCAACCTCAGATAGTATATGCACTTTTTTTTTTTTTTGCACTAGATTCTAGTAGGGTGCAAATTCCTAATCCCATCACCTCACAGGTCTGGCTGAAACAACTGCTCCAATGGGAGTGATGGCACAGCTGCTCCTTTCTCTTCCTTGAGCCCCAGGCAACAGAAATCATGGCAGGGTCCCTGAGCTCAAGCCATGAAGAATCTGTTTTGCTGCCTATGGATAGTTACCTGTGGCATGGAGAGGTGACTTTTACTCCTTACAGCTTGATCAAACCTCAGATGTGGCATCAGCCCTAAAGAGGAGGCATTTCTTCTCAGGGCTAAAGATTAGAGACTTTGGCTGCATCCTGGTGTGGAGGCAGTCCCTACAGGTGACCTCCTACCATGCACCAGCTGGTGTAAACTCACCAAGCTCTGCACTCAGATGCTGCACGTGGTTTTGTCATGCAGACCTACCCTGTGCATCCCTTTCCAGATGGACAAGCAGGTCTGAACTTGTTAGTGAGCCAGTGATTAGCCAATGCACTGTGCCTTTGCTCACATACCACTGATCAAGTCACTTTGACATCACGTAGAGGATGGAGAGCAAACAACCTCGTAGTCTCCAGGTTTGCCTGGGAACGATGCATACCTGGAAATCTGACTTGACAACTACAGCAATTTGAACAAAATACAATGCTCCAGAACCTAAAGAAGATGGAACCTGGTGAATCAGACTCCTCAGTTCTCCACAGCAGGGGATGGCCTAATTGCTGGTTTACAAGCACCATTCTCCACCATGCAAGGGGCTGTTGCTTCTGTGTGTAGCTGCCCGTCACTGCTGAGCTCACTGTGGGAGTGTGGCTGTAAACGTGCTGAAAAGCCAGCTTGTGTTCAGGAAGCACAGGAATGCTTGCAGAATAAATAACAATGTAAATTAGACAGGATTGGAGCTCACCAGCCCCAGCAGGAGTTATCCCCTTGTCCAAACATTGAGCCAGCAGCTGATGAGCTTCCTTGTGTGCTCAGCAGGGCTCCTGCCAAGCTGAAAAGATTAAGAAGGAAAACTTGCCCCAGCTGAACAAATAGCCCAAAGGTCTGCCTGAGGCTCAATAGATGATTGGGGTAGCATGGTTAGGCATTAGTTTCTGTAGCCTGAGAGACAGATGCAAGGAGCACCCCATCCAGCAGCAGCTGCCACACTAGTCTGCAGAACCTGCAACAAGCCTGAAATTGTGCCCTCTGGAAAAGATCTTCACTCAACAGGCGAGAGCAAGGTTCAATTCCAATCATACAAATTCAAATACCATCCACTCTTAGTCATGCTCCTCTCTTAACCACAAGAACAGATACCTGGGAAACCAAATGCCTCCTACTTTCTTTGTCCCAGCCCTAGCACAGAAAACAGCTAGTCTGTAAAAGAGACATCATGTCTTCCAGAAATGTTGACAGTCCTCCATGTTTCACCACTATTTCTGAGCCCAAGAGTCAAGTTCTTCTTGGCTTATCTCCCCTAGGATGGTTGATGGCTCAGCAGGGACTGCAAATCTACATCTTACAGCTAGAGAAGCATGGCTCAAAAAGGTCTTCTAATTTATAGCCAAGCATTTATGCAAACATAAATCCAGAGTTGATCTTTAGGGACCAGTGTAATCATGCATTAAGAAAAACAGAACATTTTGAAACTCTAGTGACAGGTTCAACCCCACCTTCCTTAAATCACCTTCAATGATCTTGGCCTCATCTTAGTTCCCAACTGAAATTAAACCTGCTGTCACACTACTTTTCCTGTGTTTCTGCTGCACCTGAACTCATCACCAGAGACTGACAGCAGGGAAGAGAGGGGGCTGGAGAATCCAGTGAATATTATTATCACAGGGGGAATTTTTAATACATTTTCCATCATAGCCACAAACTGAATGATATAGGAACTTCTATGATGTTATTCCTATGGCATCTCAAAGGATGTAAAATAAAACATATTTTTATTAAGCCTCCTGAAAGATATAACCATTCATTTTTATCTGTTGGAACCCTACAGATGGGAGACTTGACAACTACTTTGCTTTCTTATTGCAAGAAAGTTTTTGGGGTGGTCAAATTGAATGTCACTCTAATAGCTTAACACCAGGACACTCCAAAACAATGTGGACAGAGTTTGGCATCTCTAGACCCTCAAAGGTCAGTTTTGGCATATCCTGGAGGTAACCTATGACTGTAAGAAAAATTTGAGTGATCATTCTCATTTTCTCTCGTAAAGGAACAAAAAGTGAAGGTCTTTGCTTGATGACATTTGAAACAAGCAGATGTGACTTTGCTCTGCTTTCCTCTGCAATCCTTCATTCACCAGAAATTGCTCACCACTCTGTGCTACTTGTGTTGCTCCCTGCCTGCATTCATTCGTTCAAGATTAAAGTTAGACCTAGCAATGATTCTACTGAAATCACTGACTCTGGAGGGACAGGTAGGTTTTCTACCAAACACATAGAAACCCCACAGTTTTGTTCATGGGAATGGTATGTGACAGGAACCCAGTGGAAAATACTGTTGGGCTTCTGGGGAAGTCTTTTTCTACTGTCGTCAAAGGAGCCAAAGAAATACAAACTGTAAAGAGAAAGATCTTCATGTGAGAGAAAGTACTGACACAGCTGATCTTTCCAGGTGATGTTATGGGAACAAGAAACAAACAGAATTCTAACTTCCATAAAGCATTTCATGAACCTGGATTCAGTATGTCATCTCTGAGATGCTTCAAAACAGAGGTAGCCATGTCATGAATGTTATCACAAATGGGATCCCTACCTTGACTGTGGAGTGATATTGACATTTAAAATTTGGTCTTAGATCTCTATTCCTTAGTT
This sequence comes from Thryothorus ludovicianus, assembly GCA_013397245.1. Lineage (NCBI taxonomy): Eukaryota > Metazoa > Chordata > Aves > Passeriformes > Certhiidae > Thryothorus > Thryothorus ludovicianus. Next base: position 1,611,787 of record VZTB01016677.1, on the reverse strand, counting down.
AGCACCCCTCTTTTGCTCCTACATATATCCACAGAATATCTACAGTGACTCTGATCCTAGTAGAAGCATCCAGAGAGAGAGAAGGACACTTAGATGTGTTTTCACATCCTCAGTCTCAAGGAGTTTCCATCACAGAATCTACAACCCAAGGAGTCTTGTTGATAATACTGTCTCTGTGTAAGAAACAGTAAAAAACATGATGCATGGACACCAAGAGATTTACAGATGCTGAACACAGAAGCAGGACAGTGGTTATGGAGCTGAATACATAGTGCCCAAGGATAGGAGGTGATTTAAAGGGACTTATAAATATCCAGGCACTTTTCACTAGGGATGGTTTAGATATATCACCTCTGAAGCCTTCAACAAATGACATAAATAAGGAAGTGACATAAACAAAGGTAAATCAAAAAGAGTTTTAATAATCAGATACTCTGAAAAGGCTTCTGATGTGGCAGAAAGTTGATTACAAAGTTTAAAAATGTTAACTTGGCAGGAAAAAAAAATTGCACTTTTCTCCCACTGTGCAGTTCTTTTTCTTTGTCCTGGCATCAAACCAAAAGCTGCATAAATCTTTGGAGACATCTCACAGTATCAGCATGGTTTCTGGAGTAGAAATGGTGTAAGTGCATCTTAGACAACAGAAGTGGCCCTTGCTCCACTAAAAAGGATCCCCTAGAGAAGTGTCCATGACAGGAAGGCCTTTGGGAAGGAAGGTCACTGTGAGCAGTTCCCCATATGAAGGTTGTTGAAGTGCTCATGCCTTGCCTGTATCTGTGTTCAGCCTGTATCACTGTTCACAGATAGCTGCCTAATTTGTCATTTTAATCCTTCAGCTGTGGAGATACCTTGAATTACCAGGCAGAAGAGCTCAGAGCATCACTCCCCTTGCTATCTTCCCAGTGCAAAACTGACATTTCCCATGCCTTTTCAAGCCTTCAGTCTCTCTTCTTTTGCACCACAGAACCCAAAAGCACTTCAGCATCTTCCTCTACACCCATTCCTCTATAAAACACAAAGGTAGAGAATGGGTTGGATGCCAAAGTTTCAGTCTTTCCTTTAGAGTTTTCTAGATAGTCGGTCAGCCTCTCCTTTTTCCTCTGGATCTCACCAGTTGCTTTGTCCCTTTTTTGAAGTGTGAGGGCCCTGTACTTCAGCTAAGACTTCGCTGATGCTGAAATGGAGATCATTGTTTTGGACACTTTGCAAGGTAATGTCCTCCTTTTTACACCTGTTTTTCAGTGCCTGGAACCCTGTCTCCCATTTTGTCTGGTCCTTTTTCCACCCCCTCAAACTCATATTGGACAAAGAATTTCTACTTTGCCATTTATTACCCCATCTTGAGTACTACCCTCTTGAGTTATTGAATATCCCTTCACAAGCAGAAAATTTTATGCCTTTGTGGTAGGAATTCACATTTATTTCAGTCTGCTCCTGCAACTGGGAAAGACCTCTGCAAATTCCTGAGTCTCCACCTCATCATCAACAGTTGAGACAGAGTTTTAAAGTCCTTAAGGTTCAAGCTAAACTCACTTTTAACCTTTTAACCATTGTAAAAGATACTTGAATGTCATGGTCTATTCTCCAGCTGTCTTTCCATAGACTTAAAAAATGCAGCACATTCCCATAACTCAATGTGCCCTTGACTTCCATTGGCTTCAAATCAGCTCCTTCCCTTTAAGAAAATATCAATTTAAAGGCTTCTCTGTGTCTGTTACTGAACTACACTGGACAACTTCTCTTCATTTTCTGAATAGTAAATGAGTATTCAGTAAGTGTCTTGCTACTTCCAGTATCTTACGTGCAGTCATTATGGTCTATAGATCAAACCTGATGATTCCTGATAAATGTCTAAAGTTCCCCAGTTGCTTACATGCCTGCAACAAAATCACCAGGTAAAGGTATCTGGCAAGAATTGCCTCAGTTCCTGACCTCATTCCTCATGAATCTGCATACAGCTGCCTCTTTACCCCCATCAAATCCAAACCCTAGAGGCCTGAAAAATTATTGTACACACTTGAATGTGCCAAAATCCCAGCAGATTAACCCCCCTCCACGCACCACATCAGAATGCTTTACTCTTACTTTGAAGAAATCACTTCCTTAAAATGCCTCTGGTTTAAGGCAACAGATGAGTTCACCTTCATGGGGTAGTTTTGGCCCTTGTTCTCTGCTGAGACTGGTGTTTTATATCCAAGCTGATGAGTTCCAAAAGCTTTAAGCCTTGCAAAAGTTTCTCCATTCAGCTTTGGTGATATACCCACATTTCATGTGCACTGTGCCCCCATCAACAGACATGTGTGGTCAGTTGTCCACAGATCCAAGTTCTGTCTGATTCTTTCTGGTACTTCAAGAAATAAAAATTTGTGGTCCACTAACCTCCTGAGCCAAAATATTATTTTTTCTTTTGTTAAAACCTTTCGTGTATTTTACTGTTGTGAATTTGTCTAAGTATTTTTGAACCCAAATAAACTTTCCCCAACCACATAAAACTGCAGCACGAAGTTCCACAGCTGAATTGCAAAATGCATGGAAAAACATCCTCTCTTCCTTTCTTTGTTCTGCCATTTAGCTTCTTTTGGTATACCCCAGCTCTTGAATGCAAAGAGACAGTGGGAAATCATTCCCTATTCATCCTTTCAAAGACATTCGTACAGATTTCTACCACACCTTTCCCTGATTGTCTTTTCTTCCTGGACATCTCATTATCTTCATACAGATGGACAGATTGCTCCTTTTAACTTCTTCAAAGATCTACTTTTCACAATTCTAGAAATCTACAACTTTCACAAATCCACAGTTGCCATGATGAACACCTTCAGAAATGGGCTGAGAATAATCAGCTTTATTGTACATCATTAAATGGCCATTTCAGTCACTACTGAATGTGCTATATTGGAACTCACTCCTTAGACCAGTAAGTGGTTAAACACCTGTAGGATAACATGGCAGAACTGCTAAGTACCAGTTGTTTTCCATTCCCATCAGTACGAAAATGCCTGAACTTCTTAAGTGGCCAGAGTAGAGAGTTACCATGCCTCTCCTCAGCAACTCAGGCAACTCCCTACATCTCTTCTCTTTGCCTGTGGCAAACACACAGTGATTCATTTCAGCTTAGTCTGAAGAGTTAAATTACATTATTCTTCATTTGCCCAGGGATAAATTGACTCAGCACTTAGCCTAAGCATTTATTGTAAGGTTTGCATCCAGACAATTACCTCAGCTTAGCTGATGCTTGGTAACTTGTTAAGCCACAGTATCTTAATCACAAAACCTAAGGCCCTCATAAAACAGATTGGGATTTTGAGATAACTTCTGCTTCTATTCTGAAAAGTTGGAATAAATTCCAGGGCAAAACTCTTCTAAAACAAAGCTCTGCATTACAATCTCCCACCATGTAGTCAGAAGAGTTTTGTATATAAAACAGGAGTTGCAGCCATTTCTTTTCTAATACAAACTGTCCACCAAAAACAGAAATAAGATGAAAAACTACCCTTGGCATAGCTAATTGCAATTAGAGACTTTTGAAAATTCAAGCTCTTGTTCCCCACTTCAAACACAATTCAGCAAAGTGTTTAAGCTCTGACTTGAATGGGATGACTTAAGTGATTAGAATTAACCACGTGCTGAAGCATTTTGCTGAACCAGGAACCTGAGGAGGAGAATAATGCCTTAAAACTATGACAGTTCTTCAGCTGAAAGAACAGAAGAGACCCTTATTCTGGATACCAAAATTATATTTCTTACACTTTTCTTTTTCTAAAAAAAAGATTCTTTTAATATGGCTCATGCTGCAGCCTTTGGACAGGGATGAGTCTAGTCTTGTGCAAGCTGCAAAATAACATCTCAAGGAAAATGCCTTCTCTTAGCAGTGAAGAGATGGTGCATGAGTCTGCAAGACTGTCAGCACCCCTTTAGCCCAGATATTTTTCAGTTTGGTTTAACACATATTCAAAGGTGTGTGCCCAGCAAGGAATGCTAATTTTTGTACTTTGAGTATTGGGATCAATTCTGACAGCAGCATAATCTGAATAACTTCAGCATTTGCTCAACACAGTGTAATTTGGAGTTGTTTTTGGCACAGTATAGCTCTTAATACATCTTCTGTACCAAGATGCATTCCCATATGTTGCCACTGAATTTGTTAATATTCTGTACTTAATGGACAGATATATTGAATAGGCCTTTAATTAGTTTGAATCAGTCCTTGAAACTGGGATGTGATGTTTTGGTGGGGTAACATCAGAGAATGTACTTGCTCCTCCCCAACCATCCACCTTTTGTAACAGGTACATCCATGATTTTTATGACCTTACAAATTCTTCTCTCACTCATTTGGCATGGTAAATGTCAATGATTTGCCATGGTAAATGTGACTGCAATACCAAAGAAAGAAACTGTGAAGGCTGCAGCACAAATTCAGTTCTTGTAAATATTCCAGCATTCATGTTAGGCATCAACTGTGGTTGAAATATGGGGGTTTGGGGGCTTTTTGTTCTGCTAGATGATTGTTCTGTTTGGGATAATCACTGAAGCATGGCCTTGAAAGAAATGCCTTTACTCTGCTTCTGAGAGAACAACATTGCCAGTTAAGGCCCGCAAGTTTAAGGGTGACATGTACAGTCTTGCTTTGGAGACAGGAAGTGGTAACAGGAGCATTTTCTTCTCAGCCCACTTTCCTGTGCTTTTAGAGATAAGTTGGCTTCCACAGGGCATCAATTCTAATATCTCACTGCTACAATCTCTTTTTGGTCTCATTATCAGCAAGTAATTAATTCACGCCAACAATCCACTAAAAGATCAAAAATAAACTCCAAAAGCGCATTAGAGGAGCAGTATGTATCCTGTGTCAAGCTTACAACTGTGTTGAGGACCATGTATCTGTCAGCATGTTATCCTGACTTGAGCATCAGGCTGAGGATCAAACCATTCCTAAATAAATTGTCTTGCTGTTAAAAAAATGTTCAGTTTATATTTTTCTTCAATTTGTAATTCATCTTACAGAGGATTAAGTAAGGTCTTCATTCAGTAGATCAAATCCTTCTGCCAATAAAGTACTTTAGATGAACAGAGCTGGAAGAAGCTCCTAGCCCATCTCCCTACTCTAAAGTAAGACCCACTCTGCCTGTGCCCCTCCTAAGACCTTCTGCAATCTCCCAAGGCCTTGCAAGTTAGAAATCTCATCACCATTCAGGGACTTTTACATATTTCAACTGCTTTGATGCTGTGGTGACTGTTCCTGGAAGAGCTCCTACCTCAGATGGAGCAGTTATGCTGTGCTGGGCTTCTGTCCTGGGTGTCGAAAGATTCCTGCTTATGAGTCTTTGGGGCTTGCTTTTCCACCTTCTCAGAGAGGGACACCCTACAGAGCCTTTCTCCTAAATGGCACTGACAGACACCTGCGTACAAAATGCTCAAAAACCTTCAACTCATAATCCCCTCTAATAGCAGTTGGGTTCCTGGCTCCCGTGAGGAGTCCAGCGGCTCTGCCCTGGGTGTTGCACTTCTTATCCAAATGCCTTCATTTCTGGAGGAGTTAAAAATGCCTGGCTCATGCAGCCCTTACACATGATGTCTGGCAAATGCTGCAGATGAGGTTTCTCAGTATAAGGGAAACGCAGCAATTAACACTACATTAATTAACAGAAGAAAAAGCAAGCTATTTTTGGAAGTAGGGCCTGCCCACTCAAATGCATTCAGAAGACCCATTGTACCCTTCTGCTAACAAAGCCTCGTTAGCCTCCCGGAACAACCAGTCCAGAAATGGGGAAAGATGATTTAAACTGGGGCTACACACTGTGCAGATCCAGATTTTGAGAATCCATTTTCTGGCCTATGTCCCAAAATTCTGTTGGGTTGGAAAAGGAAACCCTGGGATGCCAGTAGAAGCAGAAGCTAAAAAGTAGCAGGGACTGCCCTGCTTTTTATAATTTTGCTGTTATGGGACAGAAGAACCAGAGCTCCAGTATGTGCTTGGCTGAGAGATCTAAGTCTGTTTTTGGAAATCCATACTCGGCTCTTTTTGGACAGATAGTGTCTCTTTGAAGCACTAAAAAAAAAGTGCTTACAGAACCTGGCTTTTCTAATTCACCAGTGTAAGAAGAGGTAGAGCTCTGTCTAATGCCATTTTTCACATCCAGATAAGCAGACCATACCAGGGCAGCTTTTAAGCTCTCTATGGTCAGTGGCATGGTGGCCTCGTAAGGAAGCTTCCTTCAGAAAAGAGATAAATAAAGGTACACCACAGAGAAATCAATTATAGGAGAAAGAGATGAAGCTATATGCAAAAATAGGCCCCCAGAAATCCTGGGTTCTTCAGTTTGGTCAGACCTGCTTATGAAGTTGATTCAGATAGTACTTGGATGATTTAAAGCCCTCTGTGTAGGCTCACCAGAGGTGCAAGTCAGGAGCAACAGGATGCTGGTACATGTAACACTCATGTACCAGCAACACAAAGCCAGGTTGCTGCCATGCATGAGTCCCAGAGTGGCTGCCGTCTTCCCAGCCACGGTCTGGGTATTGCTGACTCTGGGAGCAGCTCTGGGGACTTGGAGAAGGAATAAATTAGTGCTCATCATTGAGAACTGGGGAGGAATTTTCCGATGGAAGTGTTTGTTGTCGGAAAATGTGGGTTCATTGACAGCTGCACACGTGGCAAGGGTGGATTGACTTCAGTGACACTTTTTTTTTTTAGGACAAGAACAGTTTTCACATCCAAGCATAGAATTTTTATTCAAAAACAGAGCCGAAAACAGCAGTTCCGGAGTGCCCATTTATCCAGTGATTGCCATGTAAATTCAGAGATGGAAAGCATGGGTTTAAGTCTCTGTTACACATGATCTGGTTCGCATGTATTGCATATAGCAGGTCCCCTCACTCTGGAGATTGTTGTCTGGGAAGAAGAGCATGATCCCTCTTGCTGGGGAGGGCTGTTTCTGTCTTTGTTTTGCTTTGTTTGTTTGTTAAGAATACAGCATTATTTCATGCAGTAAGAGAAAAAGAAAAACAAAGTTCTTGAAATCTCAAGTGATGCCAGAACATATTTTCTACCCAGCTACTTGCCATAAATAAAACTGACATTTTATATCTTGGCCATTACAGCTAAATGACTGCCATGATTATTTTTTTCTTCTTAATAAAATAGAAGTCATGTTAACACACACTCGCTACCAGAAAATTTGGTCTTGTTTCATTTGGTGCAAAATGCAAATAATGAAAATATCAATTTAGAAAGACACGAGAGGCTTTTTTTTTCCCTACCAAGCTTAATTTTCATTTGGGTGACTCGTCTGCAATCCAGATGGTATCTTTGAGGGGGGAATGGAGACAGACATGATTACTTTTTCTCCTTTTCTTCCAAGAACCACATTGCAAATAATTTGGAAAGAGGACCACTTAGAAAAGACCTGTTCCAGGAGAATCCAATTTTAATTCTGCCAAGGTGATTAGTACAGTTCTATTTCCATACAGTTCTTTAAATCTTTCTAAGTCCTCAACTGGACATTAAGTGACTCACCAGCTTGTAGAATTTTTTTTTTTCAGCTGAAACATTTCACTGTGCCCTTTGGCAATGGATTTTTATGGTGCAATTTTATTAAAAAGTTTGCATGAGAAACTTCAAGATTAAGAATAAAAAGGTTAAAAAGTTTATGTCTCCATCTATAACTGCCTCATTCTGCACATCTGGAGAGTACCTGGGGATGGGATCTTTTCCTTTCCTGGCACATATCTGAGTTTGATCCAAAGCTTCCATTGCATTACACATTTTAACGCATTTCTCTGCATTCTCAGACAGTGATTTTTATGAGTAAATAACATTAACAATGAATAGCTCAAAATGTTAAGCTCTTGAACTCAGAATTGGGTTGCACAGTGAAGAGTGCAGCTCACTGTCTCAGGATGAAAATAACAGGCTTATATCTGACAGGACCAAGTTAAATTCCTGCCATGGACTTTTTCAGTCTTTGTGATGCCTCTGGAGCTAAGAGTGGGCTTTGCACATATATACAAACACACTCAATGGTATGCTGCTTTTAGTAAGACCCTTTTATTTCCTCTGAGTCCTGGACTCTGTTCATGCAATGACTCATGAGCAAACAGCTTTGCAGAACTTATCCTTTGATTTGTAATGCTCCCTGCTGTGCCTCTGCAAAGTCTTTTACTTCTTTGCAAAGTTTGCACAGAACGCTTTCATAACTATAATGTCCCAAAAGCTGAAACCAATGAGGACTGTATCCATTACACTAAGGATGCATTTGTCTTGATATTTTCAACTTTGAAAATTGGAAGCTTTAAAGCATTTACTATTGAAGGCAGGAACACATACTACTACTTAGGAGCCCAAATCCTGTTAGCTTTCAGTGGAGTTCAGGTACTAATGTTAGATTCCTAAACATTGCTTCTAGCAGCAGTCTGAGGTGGTTGAGCCTCTATTTTTTTAAATCCAATCTCTCCAGCTATGTTTGTGCTGCCTCCAGTAAAAGTCCTGGAGTTCAGAGCAAACCAAATGCCTTGAAATGGTGATATTTTCACTTAAGGTGGGACCCCAAGTCCCATCTATCTTCACCACCTCAGAAATTCATTTACCTGAAAATTCTGAATTCAGGTCAGAAGCCAGGCCTGGCTTTGCTTTTTAGCTCATGCTTCTGGCAAGCAAGGGAGGCTGACAAAACCCATTTTGGCCTCTGCAAACACAGGCAGAGTGAAGGGGTATGTCTTAGCTAATATCAGATAAGAGCACTAGAAGAAGCTGCCCTAAGAGGCTGTGGAGTCTCCTCTGGAAATGTTCAAAATCCACCCAGACATGATCCTATGTAATCTACTGTACGTGAATCTGCTTTAACAAGGGGGTTGGAGTAGATGATCTCCAGAGGTCCCTTCCAACCCCATCCATCCTGTGATTCTGCTTGATCATGTGAAGAGGTAGCCTGAGGTGCTTTCCTACCCATCTTTTCTCCCCAGTTCTCATTTCAGTGGCATTTTCATATCTAACTCCCCCAGTTGCCCTAGACAAGCCTGGTAACTGCAAACAGCACTGGCAGCAACGTATTTTCTCCCATCCTCCCCAACAATGTCTGAACAGCTCAGAAGTGCTGAGATATGCAGGCTTTGCAATACCTCTGTGGAGAGCAGGTTTGTGCTACCTGCTTTTATTGACAGATGAAGAGATGATTGATGTGACTATTTAACAGAAATTGTCACCAAAATTTCCAGCTAAGTGACAATGAACATGAATTGTTTTATATTTCCTTAGAAGCCTCATTCTCCTTCTTGCCTCAGAATTGAAGGATTACTAAAATATTAACTGGACAGTGAGATCTAGATGGGAAATTTTGTCTCTCATTCATCTTTCAGTCTCTCTTATAGGACAGTTTATCGTGTTGGGGACTTGAAAGGACTGTATCAGATAAGCAGAGGAGAAACACAGATTAGCTGAGACATCAACAAGCATTGGATGAGGTCAATTAAAAGCCAAATTAAACAAATGGAGCTTTCATCTTCGATCCAGACAGGAAGAAGCAGTCAGTTGCAAGGGTTGGAGATGAAAAGAATTCCAAAGGGCTGATGCAGAACAGGAGCATGGGGGTGGGAAGTGTATGACTAGCCAGGGGCAACATGGCAGAGTGGGGCAGAAGTGCCTTCCATCTATTGTCTTCAGACAGGACCAAAGCTCAAACTTACCTGGATCAATGATACCTGGAGGAGCAGAAAGGGAAAAGCCCTGGCCAAGTTAAGAACTGTCTTGGTGGCTACAGAGAGGAGAATGAAACAGAGCCCCAGAGTAAGGGTCGGGGTGAGTGAGGGCGAGGACAAGCTGTGCTGCAGTAGGCATAGCAGTGGACCAGCAGTGAGCAGAGGCAGATTTGGTGCCAAGTGGATTCTGGGTCATGTAACTGGAGCCAAGATGCTGAGTCACTTTGCAGAGCCTTCCAAAAGTCACTTTGCCCACCTCCTGCTGCCTCAGTCAAACCTATCTGAAAACAGGGGTCAGGACAGTCAGGAACTGTGCTGCGAAAACAAGGTGCTGGCTGAATATGCCAGGGACAACCATGAAAAGATCTGAGCCCACAGCAAGGCCCTCTGAGACAAAAGCATATGACCCCCGAATTGCTGGGATAAAAAGACTGACATTGTCTCATAAAGGAGTTTTTTCAAGATTTTGCATTATTCTTTGCCCATCTAATTCACTCACTTGCAATACTTTCTGTTCTCCAAGGCTCTTTTTAAAGTCTGGACAGCTAAAGCAAAAGCCATACTTGTAAGCAGTGATAGATTAGAGTTTCTGCAGATCATGCCCTTCCCCCAGGCTGCCTCAATGATATTTTTTCCTAACATCTCCTGGGTTTACTCCCCTGACCATTAAAAAAACGGTACCTTTATTCAAATAACTGTTCCAAACCTCTTTTCAGATTCACTGTTTTTCCTGTTTTAGTACTTCAGTTCCCAAGTTTGCCTAATACTTGTATCCTTGCTTTCTAAAAGGATATCATCTTAATGATCTCAAAAACTACTGTCTTTTGGCTTATGTTTCCATGTGGATCATCTGACTCCATCAAGAATCTTCAACCAGTGCAGTATAATCACAAAGACATTATGTTCCCCAATTAACAATGGCAGCTTACAGAAGCCAGAGGCCAACGAATGCTCTCTTGACAAGTGAAATTCCCTCTTGTGCTTGGCCAGAAGGTCCTGAGTTTGAAAATAGATATGTGATCACTTCCTAAGAGCTAGGAGTTGATGAAGGGACTACAGGGCACAAACAGGCAGTCATAGAGCAGAGGATTGTTGCATGGTAAGGAATGACAAGGGAAATACTGGGCACAAGTCCACAAGAAAGCAGTTTTCATGAGTTTTTGTGTCCAGGGACATTACCCTGGCCTGGATCAGAACATAGTTTACATGAACAGCCTTTTCCTTGCAAAGCAATCTAGTTCCAGTAAGACATACAGCAGTTCTTTTTCTCTTAATTTACGGGCATTGCAAAGACAAGATCTTGGAGGCCTCTCCAATAATTTCCCTTCAATATCTCAGTTTATCTTCCTTTTCTTCTTAAGAATCCCAGGACGAGCCTGATGTCAAACTCTTCCCTTGAGGCTGATTTCCATCACTCCCAGAGTTATGTTCAAACACTCATATAGCCTAGTAATTAACACAAACTATCATGAGCTGACATGTACCTCTGTCTGTGTATCAGTATCCTCCATGCCTCCAGAAGATGGATGGATTTAAATAGCATCTTTGAAGACAGCTGAAGAAAGTTAACTAGGGATTGACTAACACAGGAAAGCTATTTTTAGCAGTTAACTGATATCTGGTTACCTTGTTACGGGAAGCTTATGCAATGCTAGTAAATTCCTAACTAAGGAGATAGATTGGACACCAAAATTATTTCACTCCGAGAATGTCTATAGGACATCAAGAAGAAATACATTTGACAGAAAGAGATTTACTTGCCTTCTGGTGTTGGAGCTGCAAGGGATTTATTTTTTCCTTCAAGGTCTCCTCTGGAGCTATGTAGGCTACCATTAAAAAAATAAAAATTCATGATGAAAGACCTGCTTCCAGGAACAACTTATTGAAATAAACTGTTAAATCTCACCGTCTTCACTAGTATTTCATATGACCTAGTAGCACCAGCATTTTGGGGCATGCATTTTTAAAAGACTGGTGTTTTAGCATACACATATGCAAAATAAACTTTTCTGGGAAGCATCAGCATGATCACAATGATCTGAACAATCCTGGGCTGACCATCCCAGAAAGTGAATAACTTTGCACAGATGGAAAACACCAGGCAAAGCAAGCTGCCATCAATCTTCTGCCTCTCTTCCCTGGAGATGGAGGATGGAAGATGAGGCACAATTCTAATTTTGTTTTTACCTTTGCAACTCCACTAAGATTGTCCCTGGATCCAAGTAAGGACAGAGTTTGGCCCATTGACTACTGAGCAGGAGTAGGGGCTGATGCAACTAGACCCATGTGCAGAGGCAGCTGGCCAGCAACACAAACTGTCTTGGGAGCCAGGGCACGATGCTGTGAAATGCTTGATCCAACACAGCAAGATGTTTTCCTTATTCGCAAGCCCTAATATGAGAACAAGGCACACCAAGTATATATAGCTCTGGGCATCTGGATGGAGAACTTTTGTGTCCTCAAAAAAATTATAAATAAATAATTTGCAGGACAAAGAGGGACAGCACTGCCCAGCTTGGAAGGAATCACTTTTTTTTTTTTTTTGAAGGATCAAGGAAGGGCAAATGGCACCGAGCCACTTCTAAAAATTGATTAGGAGGGCAAAGCATGTGCAGGTTTCCAAGCAATGAGTAAGCACCATGACATCAAGGAAAGGTTTTGTCAGTGGGATCAAGAATTCCCACCAGTGATGTGTCTTGGAGAAGCAGAGCCAGATAAATGCAAGAAGCTCCCTGGGGAGAGACTATTGAATATATCACATACCCAAGACGATGCAGTTCAGAGTTCTCTAGAGAGATAGGGCAGATTATTTCATAGGATCATAGATAATGGCTGAACTGAGGTCTGTCTATTGCCATGTCCTGGTTCAAACAGTCAGCAGCACGAGGAGAGCTCCAGAAAGGAGAAAAATGTTGGAATTTACCCTCATGGGATGAAACAATCCCAGATCCTAAGTTAGGTCTTTGTCTGCTCTTTAATAATCAATATTGGCCTGCACTAGGTATCAATGAGTCTAACATCCCTTTCAAAATCATGATAATTCATTCCACTTACTGTGAAGAAACTTGCATTCAACAGAAAATTCAGAGACTTTCTATTTTCCCTTTGACCTGGCTAAATGTTCTCGTAGCTACATCCTATGGCAAAATTCTTGTGTTCGTGTATATGCTGGGTTAAACACACACAGGTATTTACTCTGTCCCTGGTGTGAGTTCATGTTGCTACTTAATGTCACTGAAAGGAGTCTGTTCCCAGACTCTTATGCCCTTTGATCTGTGCAGGCATGGAGGCATTCTCAGTCCCATACCCTTCCACGGCAGCAACTTCCCTGCTGGAATAGACTCACCTCCCAGTTTCTGGCCTCCAGCTGCAGGGATCGGTTGTGTTTTCCAAGGAAAGCAGCCCTGCCTGCAGCACCTCGCTAATTGTACCCCGGTGTGGGTGTGGGCGTGTGGCTGTAACCTGGCTCACCTGCCAGTGCCCGCCACCACGCAGGAGGCACAGGGCTCCTGGAGCGATTATCTTATCTGCTGGGGCTGATGGGTGCTGTTCTTACAAGTGAAGTACCTAATCCTCTTTTCTCTCTCCTAAGCACTGGGCCTCCAGATAGCCTCAGGCAAGCCCAATCCCTGTATTAATTATTGGTTGCGTTTTCTTAAAGCCATTCTTCTTTTCTTTTCTTTTTTTTTTTTTTTTCAGATTCAGTCACTCCTAAGCGAAATTCCATCCGTCACTCTTCCCTCGTAACGGGTTCACATCTGTTTCTGTAGTCTTTCAGTATCATAACAAGCTCTGATTTTGCAACAGTAGGCAGATTTGGGGGTCTGAGGGCATTTTTGGGAGGGGGGTTTGGCAGATCGAACCAAACAAGCTGAATAAACCTTCGTGTTGACATCAGGCTAAAAGTCAAACCCACAGAGAGCGAAGCGAAGCTCCTCACCTCCAATCTTGCATCCCACCTGTATTTACAAGTGCATGCTGGGGCTTTAAATAGCCAAATGAACAAGCAAGAAATATCAAGTGTGCATCTGGCCCAGAAAACAATTCCTCTTTGCTGTCCTACTCCCAACAGCTTCAAATATGAGAGATGTTAAGTGCTGGGGGAGGGTTCACAAGCCTGTTAGAGGAGTACCACACTACTTTCCATGGTAGCTTAGCACAGGTGCAAGTGAGAAAGCCACAGGCACGTGCATTTCTTATTTTCCAAATGTAAATCATACCTTGCAATAACCCCATGCCCAAACCCATAGCAGCTCCACCAAATGAATGTCTTTTGCTGTGCTTGCCTCTCTGCCTGCACTGTCAGCATACAGGAATCCTCAGCTTTACACTTTCTCCTTTCTCCTGAGTGCTTTTTATCGCTTTCCAACCAGCCTCAGAGAGGACACACCACTGTGCTCACTATAGTAGGGCCATTTGTTCCAGATTTGGAATGGATTCTTGCCCAGTTTTCCCTCGCCTGCAGATCAGGCAACCAGGGCCACCTTGGCTATTGCCAGCTGGAGCTGGATTTCCAAGGTAACCTTCACCTGAAGATTTTGATCAAATCACCTTCTTACCTCTGCTTCAAAAGTAAAGAAGTTGGAAATCTCTGAGACTCTTGAAAATGCCTTCAATTTTAAAAGGCAACCCCACTTCTTCTCATCTACCTCATGCCTGACACTGTCCAGAGCAGAGGAAATCCTGCTGAGCAAAGGCAGGACTTATTCCCTCCTATAATTTATCCTGGAAAAAGACTTCACTGAATTTGTACTGCCTCCTGCTTCTACTGTTGAAACAGCCTCAACTTTATCTCCCTCCACTGGCTTCCCTCACACTGAGTCATGGCTCTGCACATCCTGGCCCTTCACTCATTTGCAGGGAGGCAAAGGTTAAGTATGACACGAGTCTGTCTATCCTCCATCTCCAGAGAACTCCTTAGTGCTTTTGTGGAGAGGGACAAGGAGTGGAAGTGTCCAAATGTTTACAGCTTTTTACAGCACAGAGTCTGGAATGTGTTCTTAGTCATCCGCCAAGACAGGCTGCTAGGGAGCACAACCATAGCTGATGTCAGAAAATCTGCTTGAGGCAGGACTTCAAGAAAGTCCCAAACACAGATAAGAGCAACACACGTGTGCACTTCCTTAAACAAAACATAACTCAAGTAATCTCCCTTACCAGAGCTTCATGTCCTTGAGTTTGCCAATTCCATGGCTCAAAACCTCTTCTGTTCTGGTTAACACTTCTCAGTTCCACTAGGATTGTGCTGGTTCTTGAGACGTCAGACCTCAGTATGAGCCCATGTGTTCATGTGCTTCAGGTTTTAGAGAGCAATGCTGACACATGATCTCAGAATATCCTGGCATTGTGCTGAAGAAATGCTAAAGAAAAAAATCATCCTCCTCCTCATTTTTGCAGCAGACATGTTGGGTCCCATGCTGTCTATTCTTAATCTGCAGCACCATCTTTTGAGAGCATTCTGAACTCCCAAGCAAATACACTGAGCTCTCCCCAGAACATCCCCATGGGCCCTTGCTGGCCGCAGTCAAAGCTGGCTGAAAAAAATTGTGACAGAAGCTGTTTTCCATTGGAAAGGGACATTTCAAGGCAAAATGTTTCTTGGGAACATGTGACGCTGAGTAAATTTGTGATTGAAAAATGTCAGGCTGCTACAGCAGCAAGAAAAACCTTACTTTGTTCCAAGTTTTTCAAGTTGTTCACTCACAGCTTGTTTTTGTCCAGCTTACATTTATATTTGGGCAGAAGGTACCATGTGTATTGACACTTTCTATTCCGTATTTACATTGTTTCATTTAATATTTTAGAATAAGTTTTGGCATTGATTAAATGTGTCATTTTTGGTGTTTCCAAATGAAAATTTTAACTGGGGAGGAATAGAGAAATGTTCTCCTTCCTCATCCATTCTCCCTCCCCATGGCATCATCATCCATACAAAAACAGCTTCACTGTCTGGACCTGTTACAGCTAATAGCAAAGAACTGCTTTTTGTCACACTTAAGTTCTGAAGGACTTTTCAAAGAAGAGAGTGAATGTCTGTGTGCAGCGTGTGCTTCACTTCACTTCATCCTGGATTTCAATCAAGGCTGAGGGAAGACACAGCACTATGTGCAGTGCTGTGTTAGCAACCTGTGGTGATGACAGGGCTGTGCACTGGGCGATTGCTCTATCCATACAGTGCTCTGGGGTGAAATATTCACACCCGACACATAATGGGGAAACTGAAGCATGGGGAGGGGATGTGATCCTTCCATAGATACTCTTCAATATCTTTACTTTTTCCTTTCAGAACTTTATGAAAGGCCATGGAATAAAAGATGTCTGTTCCAGGGGAGGAATTTCTCATTCCCATGTAGGTAGGCACTGGGTACTGGCTCAGCAATGCTGCTCTGAGCCACCTGCAAATTGCTGCTCAGGCTTGTGGAACGGGTGGTCACCTGCTGAGCTGTGGGAGATGGGCAAGGCCACTGAAGCCAGAGCCTGGCATGGTGAAAGCTCATGGATGCCGTGGTGAAGATAATAATGGCAGCATCTTCCAAAAGCTAGCCATGTCTAGGGAGAAATAAAAGCAAGGAAAAAGTTTCCACTTTCCCTTTATTTTTATTTCAACCCCTTTTATCTGTCTTGTTTTATAGCTTTACATTGGAAGACAGCCCATTTCCTGGTACATACAGCAGCTTGACTGAGCATAGCTTGGCAACAGTGCCTGTTGCTTTAGGGAAGAACAGAGCATATTCTCATTGTGCATGTTTTCCCTTGGAAACATTTCATCCTGTCTATATAATTCTATATGTGGCTTCCAGCCATGCCACTACAAGCTGCAAAAACACCAGCTCTTATACACTAACAATGTCAGGCCTATTTAATGGCTGGATCCAGGGCCATCAAGAAATTACCTGTGATTCTGTAGATTGTCTTCCTTGGGCAGATTTAGGAGTTTTTTTGTCCAACATAGAGAAGAAAGCTATTTTGCCTTTTTTCGAGGAAATCCTCAAAATCCTCGTTTCTCCCATGTTCATTGCATGCCTTCTTTGATGCTTTTCACAACGGTAAGAAAATTAATTTTGGTGTTCCAACTAAATTTCAGTATCAGTAATTTCTATGTTTCCCTCTGTTCTATAGAGGTTTTTTTGTCCATCTCAAATAGATCACATGGAATGCCTGGATCTCACTCCCACAATGGGGCTACATGCTCCTCGGGTTGAACAGGGTATGCCTGCACTGAAGGACCAAATTCAGAACCATTCTTTTGCTAACAAGCCAAATAGAATTAAAAGGGGAGGAATATCCCTCAGGAAGAGGGAAGAGATTCTTTGGAGTCCTATCTCAGTAAAGTGAAAAAAAAATATTACATGTTCAGTTCAGGCCTTGTTTCATGTCTGCCCTAAATTCATGTCTGTTTTGCTGTAAATAACCATGTCAATGTCAAAACAGGAAACAGAAAGTTTGCAAACTTTCTTAGTGTTGAAGTCATAGCAGCTCTCTCATCCATGTAAGCATTGTTCAGAACAGCTGCACTATTCTAAGAAGTGCTGTTTCTCTGAATACTTTTTGGCCCACACCATCTGAAGTCACTTACAGAGCTGAGACCTTTTATTTTTGTTCCTTACTGCATCACAGTGAGTACTCTCAGCACCCAGCATTAGTAAAGGAACTCCACACTTCTCCAGAGGTGATCTCTGTAGGAGCTGTCAGCGTAGAGAACAATGACTGTGTTAGAAGGATGTTTGCTTCCAAAATGGGCAGGTTCAGCTCCACATCTGCCCTTCACATTGCAGCCCTTGCTTGACTCATGCCATCCCCAGGCATAACCTCAAGGCAAAACGTTCTCCCTCTGGCCTCTTTTCTGCTGAGTGCTGCAGTTCTGAGGTTAGTCTAATTTTTTGATGTTTCTCAGTGCCTTGACTGATCTATCTCCTCAAACAGCTTGAGCAGCAAAAGCAAGAGGTAGGAACCCCTCAAATGTTTCCTTGATGTGTTCACTGCTGTCTCTCTGGCAACTCTGTGGATGCCTTGCTGTCCTTTAGGGTGTGTCATTTGGCTGGAGAACACCCTGGCAAGAAGGGACAATGAAAAATACCAATAGCAGAAATGGTTGCAATAGATGGGGCTAGCAACCTTTCTCTGGGTGAATATGAGATCTGCTCCTCTTATCAGCTGTTTAGGGGGTCATTACACAGTTATATATCTGGTGATATTTGTGCATGCCAGATTCCTCTGATTCTTCTCATGGTTTTGCTTTAGAGTGATGGCAATGTGTTCAAATGCTCACCAGAGGTTCTGCAGACAGAGTTGGAGCAGCCAAAAAATATTACAATCCAAAGTTTGAGCCTTGTTCATTTCACAGAGCTGTATGCATCTACATTGCATGATCTCTTGTCATTCAGTTTCATGCTGTCTGCAGCACTAGGAGTCTCTACTTTAAATTCTGTTTACTCCTGGGCATCATTGGTTGTTATCTCAGGGATGACTCATCATCTGCCTAGATTGGTTACCAGAGGGTGTGAAATCTTTCTGTAGTGGAGTCATGGACTACAAAGCCAAGAAGAACCATTTTGATGAACCTCAAATAACCTCTGAGCTGTTCATGTATTGAGCTGCAAGTGTTAGCTGGTGACTACAGAAATGGATACCTGCATTTTCAGTGCAAGTTTGCGCTTGTCTGCCTTCCCTCACTAACACTTTCCACGTTTTCGTAATAAGATGGATTTTAACCATCCCTCTGCGGCACAAGAATTATGGAGTAGAAATCCTTTTCCCAAATGGACATGAAAGACAGTGGACAATAAACATTAAAACTTTCATGTACTTTGAATGGCTCTGATTCTCGAGGGGAGCACGTTAAGCTGGTGTTTGCATGGTACAAAGAAGTGAAGGACAGAGCTACTTTTACCAGGGCCCCCAGATATGACATCCACATGCCATCAAGGCACCACAGGAAAGCTGCCTTTCCATACATAAACTTTATGCCTTGCTAGCATAAAGTCAATTCCAAAATTGCAAATTCAGATTTCCAGTAAAGAAGACACACCTAAATTCATCCAGAGACGTCTGAGACAGGAAGTCATGTTGCCACTCTTGCAGTCCTTAATGTGAGTCCAATCTCAAGGGCAACGTGTTTTTCCTCTGTCCAAGATGAGCTACCTGACACCTGAGGTCACAACATCAAGCCAGATTCCCTAAACAGCACAATCTCTCCATGGCTTGCTGCTCCCTGTCAAACCCAGCCCTCTGAGAAAATAAATGCCTGTTAGAAGACTGAATGTGCCCTGAACTAAAAGTGCAATCAATTCCCACACATTTGGATGCTGTACTGTGGGGCTGAAAATGTTTCTTCTGACCATGATTCATCCCTCTTCATTTTTTCACTCTGTAAGCTTCTGTGAGTGACTCAAATCTGACACCCATGAAAAGCCTTTATTTCTTTATAATTCTGGTCAGACCACTAATTAATTGCTGTGTTTGTTCTTTAATACCTGACCAATTAGCATAAGTAAATAACATGGGTAGAACAAGATGGCATGAAGGGCTAATAAAACTGTTGCAGTGGTTTTGATTGTCAGCTTAAAGCCCTGTGAAGTTTTTAGTGCAAAAGGAGAAGAAGAAGAAAGAAATAGGCTGAGTGGCTAATTATAAATTACCTCCATAGGCTCTACTTCCAGCTTGTGGACTACTTGTAAAAGGTCTACAAGTAATAATATATTTAAAAAAAAAACTACAATATTTTCAGCCAACATAAAATCAGAAGGGCTGATGAATCAACAAAAGTTGAAGACCAGCCTCTAAGCAAGACTTATAGCTGGGTCCAGATCCTCAGAACTGGGATCAATGTATTTCCAGGCAGATTCCTATGTCTGCTGTTCATTTATTTTACTGGCTCACTATATAAAATTACAGGGTGGAAAGAGCAGGAATGTCTAGGGAAACCTTAGATGTCACTGCAACAGCCCTGCTACATTTCTAAAGCTGTGTATATGCATTAACACAATATTGCTTTCAAACTAAACCATATCCTGCCTCCTAGCTTGGCTTCTTACTCCAAACTCTGGTTCAGTAAGGCAGGTAAATGGTTTCTGAAACAGAATCTCATATGCCCAAACTGCTTGGCCAAGGAGTGAGGCCTGTTCAGAGGTCTCTGTGTAGAAGTGCCCACAGTGATGGGAAAAGTTAGTAAAAGCCATGAAGCTACCTGGAGATACAAGAAAAGAAGGTGGGGTTTTTGATTGTTAATTGAGGGACAGGAAAATGGAGGGGTACAGGTCTGGGTAAACAAAAGCCTGGCCAAAACATGAGGATGATGTTTCTCACAGCAAGAGCTAGGAAGCCACATATCTCTCTTGAGAAAGCACCATCACTGACTCATTTCAAACTAGTCCGAACAAATTAAGAGAGAAAAGAGAAGCAGGCAAGCCTGGCAACAAGATTTGAGCTACAACATTGCTTGATCCAAAAAACTGTTGGCCTTTCTCATCTTGAGTTTTCTTTGATTCTGCAGAAGCTTTTAATAATTTTATGGATTTTTTGCATAAAACAGCTACAGTGTCACATAAGGTCTCTATTAGCAGCTCCCCCTCTGAAGACGTGTCAGCAGTTCTGGTAGGACTGCACTCAAAGGCATTGGGGCTGCAGACATTTCAAACACCATGGGTATCCTCCATCACCACTCTTGGTGGAAGATGGGAAAAAAAGGAGGTTTGTGGATTTGCCCTTCTTTTAATGTGAGTTGACTTTCTCTATCAAAAAGCAGGCATAGGTATTAGGGACTGATTCTTCCATAGCTCTCTTCAGCTAAGGCTTTGCAGCTGCTACAATGCCCAGCTAAGGTGTTGAGATACAGTTCTCTTGGCTGAAATTTTAAAGATCTCGAGAGTCTCAAAACCTTTAATGGCTGTGCAGCTTACTTTGTGAGCTAAATCCACCATTTAGCCTGGATATTCCCAGATATGATTCTGTGGTACTTTCCCTAAGATGGGGATTTCTGGAATTTGTGGGGTGTATTAGGGATAGTCCTGTGTTCTTCCCTCAGTGTGTTCTAGTTAGTTAATTAGTTACCTGCCAATATGGATATTTTTCTGAATATGCATGGAGAGCTGGCAGCTACAGGAGCTGGCTACCCAAGCAGTGCACAGCAGGGTTTAGAAGTTTGCAGGGAGAATCTTACAGGCACACAGTCTCCACGCTTATGTGTACAGACCTCGTGTGAAAGTTTAACACCAGGTTTGACCCCACAGTTAAAGCACACAAGAAAGGCTGTTGGAAGCAGTGGGGCAGTTACAAGGAACATTTGGTATGAATTTTCCCTTGTTTTGCAGTTAATGAATCATTCCTGAGCCTGCCCTTCTACTATTCCTATTATTTGAATTTAGACTGTTGGGGGAAAAGCTCTTTAGGAGCAGAGCAGTCTCATTTTATACATTTAATTTGGTTGGACAGGGACAGAAGGAAGATGGACTGTGCATTAACTGGCTACATTCTTATCCAGTACAAGTTTAAGCTTGCTCTCCAGTCAGTTTATCTCTAAATTCATAGGCTACTGTGAAGGTATAAAGTTACAGGGGTACTAGAAAGTTTTTTCCTTTGCTGTGACTCAAGCATGGCACCTTTGAATGCACCCTGCAAGGAGTTGCAAGTACGGCTCTTGCAACAGGGTACAGTGCACAAGGGCCTTCTGATCACCCTTTTCTGGAAGCTGTTTTCTTCAGCTCTGACCCTCAAGTGCAATTGACCTGATTCAAATAAACTCTCATGGTAAAATTTCTGTCTTCTTACTGTCAGTTCAAAAAAAAAAAACAAAAACAAAAGACTCAACCAAAATTGCAAGCTAAGGTATCTGAAAAATAAATTAGGCACTTTAGGCACTTTATTAGTAAGGTACTTGGGTTTTTCCTAGATGTCTGCTACTAAATCCCTCTTGGACTGTCATGATGGGGATCCAGATAAGAAAGAGAGCTCTGTGTCATTCTAGTAATTTTGTGTTCTGTAGGGTTAACTCCTCTTGGGTTTAAACAACCAAAATGCAGAGCATCAACAGGACAGGTTAATTGCATTTTTTTCTAAAGGAAAAATAGATTCACTGCTTTTTTGTCCAAAAACATCAGCAGAACTTAGCTGATTTATATAACTGTTTGAAAGCCATTTGAGGGCATAATCCCACAAACCAGGAATGGGTTAACTTTAGAGAACTATTGAGCTAGCATGACCATTTATGCTGGCCTTCTTCTAGGAAATTCCCTGCAAGAGAAAATTAGAGGCAGAGGACAGCATGTAGCCATAATCAAACCTTATTTAGTTTGGCACTTTCTCTATCTATCCCATCTCTACCAATCTGACTTGCTCTGCTGTTTTCCTTGGCTGGACCACTGTAGTAGTTATTCCTTAGATATATGTAATATTTCAACATATACAGCTAGTGCATTTGCTGCTTTGTCCATCCTTTGTGTATCAAATTCAGGGAGTGTTTTTGAACGTGATGAATTTCCAGGTTTGGCTGGAATTCTGCCCCAGGGCTGGGTGGATACCCAGAGAAGTGGTTCTTCTAGATTTTGCGCGAGAGAGGAGGGCAGAGCATTTTCTTTCACGTCTTAGATGTTACCAATGTACACATCATCATCCCACTAAAACTGAATTGTGCCCAGCTGAGGTAGCAAAGAACTTCTTTAATGTGTGAAAAAATGACCCCTAGGCAGAAATCTCACCAAACCAGCTGAGAATAGAATCCAGGGCATGACGGTGTTTTCCTCCCATTAATGAACAAAATTCATATTTTAATATCTTTTTTTTTTTCCAGAAGTGATTGCCAAACCCCATAAATAAACATTGCATTCTGCACACTAAGGAACTGGATTGACGTTCAATGATATTTCATACCATGTACATTTTAATTAAGACATGATGACCTGAATTCAGTGGGTTGACACGAGGGAGAATTAACTCTCCATTCTAACAGTTCTGCTGCCAAGGACAAATTCTCTGTTACATCGGTGTGACTCAGTTCAAACAACAAACAGTCTTGCAATTTAAAATCCCTGTAGGCCCTGGTCAAGTTTCCCCAGTTCTTGGATAACTTCCTTTTCTCTCCTTGATGTTTTTCCTTAAAGTGAGATATTCTGTTGCTTTGTCCTGATTTTCCAAGTAACGGGTGGGTCCTTATACTTCTGACAATAAAGTTGCCTTCCAAATATTTATCACATCAAATAATGTACTTTTCCGTGTTATTAATACTGGAGAATCTCCATCTTTCCATTTGGTGAATTATGTTGTCTAATATGGGCAGATATTTCCAGATTTAATGTCAGATTTAATCTCATTTCTGAGATTTCACTTCTGTAACATGAATTGAAAAGCATATAAGAAAAAGAAAGAGGGTTAAATTCTGCTTTATTCACTTTTTGTTGTTAATATTCATGTGGTTCTCAGGTCAGTGGGTGTAACTCAGAGCAGAACTACACACATTTGTATGAAATGGTGTGGTTTAAACTGGAGATGGATGAACCTCCAGAGAAGCTATGCTTATAGTCTCCTGAGAGATAGAAATTAAGTTCTTTTGGATTATGTCTTGGCTGATGGACTATCCATTGAATTCCATCATACAGTCTCACTTAGGTTCATACTGTCATTGTGCTTCAGATGTCTGTTCAGCATATTATGGAATTTACTAAATTAAACTGGAAATAAACTTAGTCAGAGCTGATCACATTTCTCCACTCCAACTCCGTACTATGGGGGCCTGAGCTTACCTCCACAAATCTCCCAGTTTATCCTGGAATTTTCCCTTGCCTTCCTCTGAGAGGACCAGTAAAGGACTCTGCAGTCTTCTACTGAAAATTACATAAAGTAGGGTGAAGTTCAGGGAAAGCAGGGATAAACTTTTGCAGTTGTCCCAGGTCCTGGTACAATCTAGAAAACCAGAATCTTTTCCCCAGGTCTTCAGGCTTTATCATATAAGTCTTTCTTGGGTTTAAAAAGCATAAATGCATGGAGAGAAGATGAAAACTGAATCAGAAAGACAACAGGGTAATTGCAAGATGTCCTATTCCTGGCATTAGGCAGAAGATCCCAAGGAAACATAAACCTTTTGGTGACCTGGCTTGCAACACATCTGCCCACTTTGGTGAGAGCAAATGTTACGTGAGCTAGTTTGCTGCAGAAGTTACTGGGGACAATCTGCTGTCTGTAATGGCAGGCTGGCTTCACTGACCTGGAAAGTTTAAAGGTTTTAATGCTCTTCTGTTAGTAGATTGGAGAATTCTGTGTGCAAACAACTTTGAAACCTGGCCTATTCATAGCCTCTGGAATGGGCCAAGAGATGGGCCTGCCCTCTCTGCTGGGATGTGTGTGGCAAGAACTCCTCCACAGTATTACAACAGGTGAATTCCTTGCTCCCAGCCTCTCCTCATCTGCACAAATCAGAAGCTTTGAAGATACTTTTATTTTGTTCTTATGTTTTGAAGATGTAAATTTTGCAGGGACCTTTTATTTCTTGGCAGGTTTCTTAAAAAAGGCATATTCCTGAAGCTGCTGTAACCCTTACCTTATCTCTCCAGGCACAGAAAGCTTTTGTACACATGCAGCTTTGCCTCTGCCAGAGATCTTTTTTCTGTGTTTCTGAATACCACAGGAGCTGGCTGCTTCTGAAGGCAAAGGCTGGGTTGAAGTCCTTCCCAAAGGATAAAGCTTGTGCACAATATGATGGCTCCTGCAAGGAGCACCAGTAGCCCTGCATAGCCAGTCTTCTGTTACCCTGCTTCACCCAGGTCCGAGGGGGTCATGACAGCTGATTCCATGGAGTCTGCGGAGCTCCGGAAGCTGTGGAGGGAATAAATTCTGTGGAATGCACTTGTCTCCCTTCTCCTTCGATAGCTTCAGACCACACACCGGTCTTCCATGCAGGACAGCTGTAAACACTGCCTACGACAGAGCTCTGGCAAAGGCCAGTTGTCCTCCAGTGAATCCAGATGGGTCTCGGAGGAGAACAGCTGTGTGTGAACAGGAAGGGAGAGCTTCCTCCTGCCTCTTCCAAAACCTACCACTCAACCGCTAAATAAATCAACATCAGCAGTGACTCTTCGCAAGGGAGAGTGAGCCAAGCCCAGGCTGGGAGTTTACCTCAGTACATAGCAAAGGGAGAGGAGCTGTCTGCAGCAAACCAAGGCTTCCCCAATGCAAATCTTCAGGGCGTCACCAACCCACTTCTGCTGTGTTTCCACAAAGCTTCTTTCCTAATGTTTTTGTGCTGCCTGAAGTTACAGCAAAGACACAGTGCATATTACCACACGGTCACAAGGCACTCAGAGTGTAGAACAGGTGAAACAAAAATTACTTTCATTTATACAACAGTAAAAATATCAAGCAGAGACTTGGAACATTTTGGTTTGGGTAACACAGGAGGTCTGACATCTCATGTCACTATCAAGAGTGGTGGAAGAAAAATCCCTCTTGCCTTTGCACAGAACATGAGGCAAGTGTATAGGTTACAGGGGGTTTTTGGGTTTTGTTTGTTTGTTTGGCATTAAAAACAAAAACAAACAAGCAAGAAGCTCTGCTTTTGGATCTACTATTCCCCAAAAAGAAATTTACAATTTGTCATCAGACAACATCTCAAATTACAAAAAAGCTGGTTTCTTTGGTATATTCATATAGCACTACATTGATCTTTCATAATTTTAAAACAGAACTTGAGGTCCTTTTAACATTAATGTCTTGTAATCAGGCCCTCAAGCCTCATATCTGACAATCTCAACTTCCTTTTTTGAGTGTATACTTATAGGTGCTTAGTTCTCACCATCATCATGATGAATGTAGTTAAATTACATTTGGTCAAAGAGAATTTGATGGGTTTACTTTGCTTTGTATATGGCATGACATGGTTAGAATGACAGAGTCATTCGGATTGGAAGGGACCTGACACAGCTTCTGGTCCAACTCCTATAGTTTGGGGCACTCATACAGTGTACCAAGGCAGAATTGTGCAGTGCTCAAAACAAGGATTGAACTAAACCAAATAATAAATCATATTCACCAAGCTGCCCAGAGGCATCCATAAGAAAGGCTGGATGGGATAGCCTGGTCTTCCTAACACTGTATGCAGTGGTCACTCTTGTTTGTCTGAAAAAGAGATCAGAACACATTTTTTCCAATAAGATATTTTCCTACTGAAAAGCTTCATTTAAAAGAAATGCATTTTCCTAGAAATATGTTGGTTTGGACAGAAGCTTGTTTAGAAAGAAGAGTGTGAAACGTGAAACTTTAAAGCCAAGTATTCTCAAAGTAAGTAATTTCAGCATATTTGGATTGGGGGGGATTACATCTTGAAACAACATTTTACCCCTCTCTGTCTAGGCTGATTATTAGATATGATGAAGAGCAGGAAATAAAACCAACAAAAATAACCCAAAGAGATTTCTTACTTCCTGAAAGGGAACTAGTTTGCATTGTCCAGAAGAAAGAATTTGTGTAGAAGCTTTCAAATGTGTTGTTGTTTGTCCCACACTCAGAATGCATCTTGGTGTGGATTCACAAGGTTTAATCCTTGCTTGGAACTTGAGATGCAGAAGCTCAAGAGCCAAGGTTCCCTAGCCTGTCTATCTCTCAGTCTTCATTCAAGACTGCAATTTCCAGACACAAGATGGGCTATGATGATGCTTTTTAATCCTCCCTAATTTCTATCATGAGCCAAGGTGGTCCACAGGAAAATGCTACAGCTGGTATCACATCTGGTTTTTGTTTTCCAGTCAGAAAGCCAAGTTCTCTCTCATATCTGGGGGAACTTGGACAAGATAAAAGTATGGCTGGAGCACAGGCCTCTGGCTTCTAAGGAGTACGTGTCATACAGCTCTCTGATATCCTTTCTCTAGCAGCTGAATTTCACCCCTGCCGAACATACTCGGGATTTCATCAACATACAAATTTAAAATATTTCTAGGATGTTTTTGATTTTGAAACTTCATCAAACTTCACCATCACAGTCTCCCTGTAGGACAGCTCAGCAAAGAAAATTTTAACCTTTTCTCCTTTGTTTAGATAAAGGGGCAAGGAATAGGGAGGAATAGGCTTGAAATTCTTTGGTTAGAGGAAAGCATATTTTTCCAGTCAGTCTGAAGCTGTTCTTCCACACACATCCAAATAAAATTCACATTATGCTTGGAAAACTTCAACTGACTATGTAAAAGCTCTGAAACAGAAAAAAAAAAATAAGAGAATTAATAAAAGAGAGGTTTAAAGTGAAAACTCCTCTGCAGCCTTCATTATAATGCCCTGCCAGATGCCTCCTCTAAAAGAATTCATACAAGGTATTTCTCATTGGCCCCTTTGAGTCTACGAACGTAAATTAAGGTTACTCACATGAGTAAAGCATTGTGGGATCAGATTCTGCTTTTGCCCAAGTATGACCATCTGTAAAAAAACCTTTTGGGATAAAAGACACAGAAGAACTATAAGACCCTTTTGGTTGTCAAATACAATTTCCTTTACTTGCATTTTTCTCTTACATTTGGGCTCCGACCTCCATCTGTTTATGGAAATATTTAGATCCCTCTGGTGTATTTTTAGCAGATCATTTTGCTTTTGCTGCTGCAATATCATTGCATCATCATTCTTGGGTTGCTCAGCTCTAATTCCTTTGCATTTTTTTCCTTTTTTTTTTTTCATCTTAAGCTTCAATCATTCCAGCAGACACACACACACAAAGTAAATGCTATGCTGTGTTTACACTCACACAAACACGCTGGCAAGTTGCACACAAAGACACACACAGAGAGCACGGCTTGATGTGAGTGTTAGTGCTGGGGCTTTTTCAATGCTATTTCCATCTGTGAATCATCCTAATAGAGACATTACAGGATGGTTGCCCTGGGAGCTGAGATTTCAAGCTTTTAGAGGTACCTCCCATAAACAGCTGAGGTCTGAAGGTATACCAGACTGTCACTGTCTTGTGAAATTTTTGCTGTCACATTGTTCAGTCAGCCCTAAATACACTTGGTCCTGACACATTCTCTTTATCAGTGTTCAGCCCTGCATGCACACTTGTATGGGAATCACTTTCTCCCTTGACTGAATGTTCACCTTCACTTGGATACGGACCTTCCTTTGCCCAGGAGTTCACAGTCCTCCTTCCCCACTGTGCCTGTTATTCTGCCTGAAAACATGTCACAGCTTCAAATCCCTCCAAACTCAGGAGTCATTTGGGCCTGGTTGCTTAGAAAGGCAGGAGAGCACCAGCCTGATGGCAGACATTAAGGAGAACACCTGCAGTCTGGAAACACACCTGAGACCCAACAACTCGTTAAATAATCTTCTTTGTCCCTCTCCATCTGATAACACTCACTGGGTTTTACAACATCATTACCTCCAGTCTGAGATGACCAGGCACAACCCAAACTCTGGAAGAAGTTTTTAGGTGAGATCCATAGGGACACAATTAGAGCTGATTTCTGCATGGATGTTTGAGAGACACCAAGAATTACGTCTTCTGGGTGAAAAGCTACCCTTTCATTGTGATAACCTTAGGGAAGTAAATATATGACTTGTCCCTTGGATTCAATTTCATAACCCTGTATTAGGTTACAAGGTGGAAAATAGAGTATTACATCATTGGAAGGCTATGTCATTCTTTGGCCTAGCTGTGTTAGTTTTAGGAGAGACAGTGATTTGTGACTCATACATAAATAGACCTGCATTCAGGAAGGTCAGCTCCTTTTGCACACCTGAGGAGCCTCTGACAAGGCATCAAGGAGCAAACCCATGAAAAGCCATGCTCAGCATCTGCTCTTCCTAACTGCCTCAGAATTGAGTTGCCATTTGCAAAATTACAAACCACAGTGGTCTATTTATCTTTCTTAGCCTGGACAGAGAGTGTGTGATGCTTGCCCTGGACAAATCAAGCAGTTGTGCCTCTCCAAATGCTTTCATCATCATCATTATTTATTATTATTTATCATGCCTGCCATGTGTTATGTTTTTTCCATGCACAAAGAACAGGCAGATGTTTTCCATCTGCATGACTCCTTAATTTTAGGTCTCAGAAAATAAAAAGAGAAAGAAAAAATAAATAAAGAAAAAAGAAACCATCAAGAATGAAGAAATGCACAGTGTTTCTGGGAGTGGCACTGACCCTCATGTAGAGGTATGTGTATGCATGAGGTCTCTGCAACCAGAGCCAGTGGATTTTCCTTTCCTCGGGCTCTTGGCTGACTTGAAGGAAAGGCTCATGGGACTGCAATGGATGTCTTCACCAGTGCACAGGGCAAGCTTTACATCATGGGAACAAAGGACCTGTTTAGGAGGTTACTCTGACCCAAAACGTTGTGCTGAACTTGCACAGACATAGAGGAGGGTTCAGGTCTGCCTCCTCCATATAAACCCTTTTTCATCCCTTTGGCCTCTTGCCTCCCTTCAATTTCCCCTCTTCCCATATGCTCTTGAGTCTCCAATTCTTTCTCAGCTTCTTTCCCTACCCTGCTGGCTCAGACAAACAAAGCTTTTGATTTCTTTCCCCACCATGCAAGATCTTTGCATCAAGTCCAGTGATCCAGGACAATCCCAAGGCAGGGGGAGGTGGAGTTGCCCAGCAGTCTCACTCAGCTCTGCAACAGCTGTAGTCAACACTGGCTTTACTGGGAAACTGAAGCTTTGATGCTTTGATTAAATGTACATTTTCTTGAAAAGTGTCTTCTCTCCACAGGAATTCTGACTTTTTGATGAAGACCAAGACAGTTTTGGCCTAAACATTTAGGGGTTTTGAGTCTTTTTTTGGAGTATATGGAAGACAAGACATTTAAAACTTGCCACAACCAGATTCCAGAAGGAATGGGTTTATTCTGGTTTCCTTCACAGTTTTCTCAGAATCTCACTCTTCCCAGAATCATTCTTCTTTAGAAACTTCAGTGTTGATGTGAACATGTAACTATGCCATACCACCTACCAGCAAGGGAGCAGGCAGAATACCAAGCTGGGCTGATAGAAAGGTGAAAGGATTTGTACAATACTTCAGTTTCCAGAGCAATCTAGTTGCTCTAGAAAGAAACAAGTACAAAATAATACAACAATGATGGGAACGGGAGCTATATTAATAATAATTCTTCATAAATACACATGGCCTTTTACAACTGTATTACTAACAGACCATATCAAAGACCTTGCAAGAACAGCTCAGTGCCTCTAGGGCATTTGGAACACAGACCAAGATTTTGCCAATAGAAACTTATGTGATTCGTGAGGTGACACTTTAAATTCAGACATCTGGTGGGTTGTGGGGAACGGGGTACTGTGACTCTGGTATTAATAGCATGTTCCCTCCATTTACTAGTTCAAACAAGTTGCTGTGTTGTTGTTAACTTCAGAAAGCAACCAGGCTTGTGAAAAATTGAGCTGTTTTCTTTCTGCTTGACATATTGTCGAAGAACTGAACAGACACAGTAACAAGTTCAGGCACTCTGAAGTGTTTTGGTTAGTGATTATTGCTATAAAGTCCCTGTTTCTTCACCCCCACCACCCTTCTTGCCAAAATGAGAATTTGATGACAAGGTAACTTGACTCTGCCTCGCCCTTAGAAAGATAGAAAGATTCAAAAATAGCTGTAGGCTTCGGGCTATGCAGAAAGCTTGCAGAGAAAATTTACTTGAATGAGTAAAATGAAAATTTGTTGCATGGAGGCTCTCAAATACATGGTTGACCTGAAAATTATGAGAAAAATTTGGCTGGGTGTAGGTGCAGTGGGGTGTCAGAGAGAGTTGAATGCTTCCTGCTCTTGGTATCTTTATGGGCGATTAGAACTCCACCACATTGGGGTGGAATCTCTTTATAATTTTTCTCTCCAGAAATAATTTAATGAGTATATTTTCATCCTCAAGAAGTGAGGAAAGAAAGAAAAGCAGGTTAAACAGTTTTATAAAAGTAGGAAAAAGGGCTAGGGGGAACATCTCAGTCAAGGTGCAAGTGACAGCAGGACAAGCTAAAAGAGGTGAGGGGGGAAAAAAAAGCAAAACTTTCCTTCAAGAACAATTTCTTTAATGAAAATTGAAATAGGCCATCAACTATTACGTTAATTTACAGATGTTTGGATTAATTTTCTCCCAAGAAAATTCTGGAGGGTAAGACTGCTTTCTTGGCTAATAAACCAAGAGGAGATTTCCCTAAATTTAGGTCTATTTTGCCAGGTTTCTGGAAAGATGAGCCCATAGTCTTCTCTTTGAATGCGTGGCTCATCTCTTACCCTTCCTTCCTACCAGAGCCTGCTGGTACCATAGTTCCATGCCCAATGCAGCAGAGATAGCACCAGGCACTTTGGTAATGTTACCTCTGTGCAGATCCCCCCACAGAACTGAATCACTGCATCTCATCACCAGCACCTTTTCATTGGACTGAGTTTGGTCTCAGTTCTGCTTTCTTTCTGCCTCACCTTCCCCAAAGAGTAGAGACATATCTGCCAGGATGATCTGATGGAGAAAACCTGTTTCTCACCTGTTGCACCATAGCAGCAGCTAAAAGAGCCTCTGATTGACACCCTAAAGATGTTGGTCTCTGTATGTTTCCATTCCCTTGTCCTGAAGGCAAAGTTGTTAGAAAAATAGAAGGGTTTGTGCACTGAACTTGATTTGGACACTTGAGCTTGATTTCTTTGCTTTGAGATGCAGCGGGATCATCATTTTACAACAGAAGACAATGGAAATAAAACAGTAATTTGGAAATAAATATACAAATTCCCAGTGTCTACCACTCACCTGCAAGAAACAGCCTCCCCACTCATCCATTTCATAATCCTCATATGCAGCTCACTTTTAAACTTCTTCCTACACAGCACCAAGCTGGACTTCCTTCAAGAGGTAGCTGGTGAGATGTGACCTCTGCAGATCCAGCAGATCCAAAATATTTCAAAACCAAATTCATATACTCTACCATACTGTGAACCTTCAAGTCTGCCCTGAGAGATGACTCAGTCCAAGAGTCAGAGCTTTCTAAAGGTTGCGGGCAAGGCTAGGGATGAGTTCAGGGGAGGCCAATGGCAGAGGAAGAGAGCAAAGCCCTGGTCATGAGTTGAGTGTCCATGGTAATGGTCATGAGTTGAAGGCCAGATCTCCATCTTGTAGCACTGGCTGGGCAGATGCACAGGGTCAATTGCCACACCAGTTCTGGCATAAGCAGGGAGCTGATCCTGGAAAGTAGAAAGTTAATGTTTCAACAGGTGAGAGATCCTGTCTCACTAAGAAAAAAATTCTTTGCATTCAGTATCTGTGAAGTGCTACTCAGAATATAACCTGTCTGCACTTATTTCTCTGATCATCCCAGCCAATTTAGAGAACTTTTCTTCCCACCATCTGCCTCTTTGTATAACCTTGTCTCTTCCTTGATTTTTACTTCTTTTGGAACTGCTTCTTCTGATTCCTTG
The DNA here is from genome assembly GCA_013397245.1 of Thryothorus ludovicianus. Lineage (NCBI taxonomy): Eukaryota > Metazoa > Chordata > Aves > Passeriformes > Certhiidae > Thryothorus > Thryothorus ludovicianus. Next base: position 1,579,716 of record VZTB01016677.1, on the reverse strand, counting down.
CGACTGGCCTGTGTGGAGAGGGTCAAGGGAACTTCTTCACAGCCACAGAAAAGAATCACTTTGTTTGATAATTTTTGTTTCTCCCTTCAAATTGGAGCATCAGTCCCCACTCCCAGCCTTTCAACATGATGGCTTAACAGTGTCCATGAGGGAGAAATTTGTTTAACAGCCTTGTGGAATTTCCCACTTCAGTTTTCCTTAGAAAATATGGGAGACTAAGAAGGTACAATTCCATCTAATAAGTCTTTCTAAGTAATTCCATGATGCTGCTAAACCTTTCCCCAGAAATGTATAATGCCAGAGCTGTCAATCCAGATACAGCAAGCCTCTGCATGTACTTACTGCACAGAGACCATATCTTTACAAGAAAATGTCTGCATAAGCAGCTTTGCATTCAGTTACTGGTGGGTAATTTAATTCTTTCCCTCCTGAGATACATTTTCCCCTCTTTGTACAGGAGTATATGTGCATGCCTGCATGTGTTTATATAGATAAAACATTGTATCTATATCTATATCTATATCTATATCTATATCTATATCTATATCTATATCATCTATATCATCTATATCATCTATATCATCTATATCTATATCTATCTATTTACATATAACATTATACATTGCATTGGTTGAGTCATCTAAGGATAAGAAGTATTGCAGGTCATTTCATTCTAAGGATGGAGTCCAGGCTTTGATGTTAAAGGTCACAGGTTCATCCCTTTGATATGATGATGATGATGATAATAAGGAGTGGCATGTGAAAAAAATCTCTTCTCCTAATGTAGGGAGTACAATGAAGTTATAAAACTTAAATTACTTTTCAAGTTTGCTATATGCTGTTGGGAAATTTTTTTGTGTTTTATTGTTTTGGTTCACTTTTTAAATTGAGAAAAGTCTCATTTTAAATAACATAGTTCTATTGACCATTTTTTCATTTTGATAAATATAACTGACATGAACATGATTGATTTGGGGGAGAGTAGTGAGCTGGATTTGTCCTCCCCCATGTTCCCTGACAACAAATCAAAATATCCCTTAATGGCACAGTTCTGGGTTGAGTTTCAGATGGACTGAAATCCAATCCTGATCTTGCTACTATTTCTGTTGTGAACATGGGTATGCCCTTTCATTTCTCGGTGCATCTTCTTTTCCTGCTGACCTCTGTCTCATCTAGTCTTAGCTGGTCTCCTGTTTTTACAGCAGCTATCAAGAGCAGAGTCCTAATATCACCACTCAGCAGATAAACATAGAGAGGCTCCCAACAGATGTTGGAGTCTCAATTGGGATGAATGACAGTGGGGGCTGTTTGAGGAAGTCTTTTCTTTGCTCAAACGATTTTTGCCTTTAAGGGAAAATTCAAGGTGTGTCAAAACTCAAAATGTGGAGTTGCTCAGATAGATATATCCAAGGCAACTAGATGTTTTTGAGTCATTATCTGATCAGAAATCTATGTTCAACCAGCAGTTTGCTTGGGAATAATCTAAACAAATCAGAACTACAAAGGACAGGAAATCCATTCCTATAGAAAACTCAGAACGTCTTTTATTTTGCAAAAATCAAATAATTTTTTATTTTAGATTACATAAACATGGATTCCTGAAGGCATTATGTTTAGAGACATAGAAATAGGATATTTAGTTTTGAAGGGAGAAAATATTTCACATGGAATATTTTCCAAAGAAATTGACTTAAACAGAGAATAAAAGAATGGTGCTCAATGCTTATGAAACAGCATGTAAGCTAAGGGCATCTGCTTGAATAACTGTTTTATTATTATCCACTGCTACACAGTTAAAGAAGATAAGTCCTTCTTTTCTGGTATATTATCTTGCTTCCCATTCAAGGCTGAGATAGTGTTGAGCCCCAATCTAGATTTGCTGAAGGAGGTGGGTACATAGGAGATGAGGGTGGGAAAGCAGAAGGAAAAAAAATAATTTTTGTAGAGGAAACACCAGAGAAATACCATGCTACCTGGACCACAGGCAGTGTATGCATTATTTTCCATATCTCAAACAGGGAGGGTTGGGGTTTTTTTGTTTGTTTGGATTTTTTCACCAGATGTGAGAAATAGAGTAAGACCAGGAACAAAACCAGGATTTTTCAAAAAGAGATAAAAGGTAGAAGTTCTTGACACAAAAAGAAGTTAATTTGGCAGACTGACGTACCTGAAGACAGGCAGCCTAGGCCAAAGAATGAGAGAGAAAGAAGTAAAGCCATGCAAAAGCCAGCACATCAGCAGACTGCAGCTCCCAGTGATGTGACTGCCCTCCCTCTGATGATCAGCTCTGGGTGATGTCATCTCTTTTCCCACCACACTTTCTAACAAATAACACTGTGCAAAGGAAGGTTGTCCCCTTTTTCTTCCTATCATCATTATTATTATTATTATTATTTTAATTTCAAAATTAATTTTGTATTAACAGCAATTAGACTCTCCTGCCAGCCTGCCCCTGGGGGGGTGACTCTAGTACTAGTGCAGCAAAAATTTGTTCCTAAAGAACATCATAACAGGCATGCAATAATCACCCAGAAACACACAGCCTGTCGTGTCTTATTGCTTAATTATCCATCTTACCTTCTTTCAACCCTCTTCTTGCTGTACCCCGTGTGATGCCTGTTTGTTTTACAAATTTTCCCCAACTGCCTTTCCTCCCTGCCTTAAGATCATGAGACTTAAAAACATTTTTCCCTTTCATTTTGCTGTCCTGAGGTTCCTCCTGCTTGGTTTCTGCTGATCATTTCCATGAGAAGGGAATGATCAGCTCAACAATCTCTGAGAGATTTTTCCTGTTCTTGGGGACCAATTCTACCACCTATAACATCATTACTGTGGTGTTTAACCATGAATGTGGCCTTTTGGTTTTAGGCCTGTTGACTGTGACCTCATCCCTAAGAAGAGCCTCTCTGAAAGAAAGGGAGATGAATCCAAAGAAACTAACACACAGCAGCCAGAAGTACTGTATGGATCTGTTGATAGGAGTTCCTCACCTGAATGTTCTGAGGTTGGCTTGACAGGGCACGTGCAAACCTCTACAAAAACTGCTTAATGTGTATTTTGGTGTGCCTCAAGATCCCTTGAATTAAAAGCTGTCTGGTTTAAGTTAGTTGCTAAGCTTTTCCAGATCTTGAAATCCCAGCCAAGAATCTGAGTGGTATAAGAGTGGGGCAGCTCCTGTCCTTCTGTCCGACCACACTGAAACAAAAAAAAAAAAAATCTGTTCAGTTTGCACTGTTTTCCTCTTTCAGTTTGAAGATATGTTTTTTACTGAGCAAAATCTGTGCCTCCATATCACATCTAAGCAATACCCTCAAGATAATTTGAGAGGAGTTTAGAAACCTAAGTCTGATGCTGAAGAGAGGAAAGAGCTGAGTATCTCCCTGGAAAGCAGCAGTGTTTACATCTCCCCTGAAAACAGGAATTGGTCTATGAAGTCGCTGGAGCAAAACAATCAAAATTGATCCATTTTTTATCTATGTTCCAAACTCCCTTTGGTTCCTTGACTCTCTCATTTCTTATGCTTTGTCTTTGGAACCAAACTAGGATCAGGAACAGCTGGGACCAGCTCCTGAGTAGTTCAGCTGAGACACCTACACCCAGGAGACTGGAAGGGACTGGTCCAAGGCCAGAAGAGCAAAGGTGCCAAAGTGAGATGGGGAAGGTCACATTGCTCAGAGATTCCAGTAGAAGACTGCAGACAGACTTCACCATAGGTGAGGAGATTTAGATTATATTTGACTTTTCCCTTTCTGTTTTCCTGGCTTTTTTTTGTTTTAAGGATTGATAAAACAAAGAAAATGAAGGGTGGGAGGAGATTTTCTTTTCCACTTAAATGAATTTTTAAGAAGATTTTTACAAAATGAGAGTGAAGATAAAAAGGCATTTTTATATTGATATTTTAAATTCAGCATTAGCCATCTTTAAACACATGTGAAAATACAGAAAAGTAAATTAACTAATTTATTTTTAAATGAAGACCTATTTCCAAGGCAAATAATGGAAAACATTTATTTTCCAACCTAATGGAATGAAATGATTGGACGGGAAGGGGCTTTGGTATTATTATTGGGTGCTTTTTCTCTGTCTAAATGAACTGCTCAGGGGAAAAGGCATGAATTCATAAAACATTTTAGTGCCACTAAATCAGGAGGGGATTTTTTTTTTTTTTCTCTCCTGGTATAAGAAGCTTTAGATGAAAAATATCACCTGGTTCAGTTTTGGCACCATGGCTGTCTAGTATTGGCTAGGGTTTGTAGCTCAATCATTACCCACCGTGTTTGCCCACACTGAGCTGGGAGGGGAAGCCCATAACTCTCCTTGGCCATTCCCTGCCTGGCCCCCCTGAAGGGCAAGTTTGCCGTGGTGGGAGCAGAACCAGGGGCTGCAGAGGTGGCCACCAGCACATGGCATGGCCAGGCACAGGGCAGCTGGGTGGCCATCCCTGGGGGACACAGGAAGCTCCTGGTGCTCACATCTGCACCCAAGGCAGCCCTTCATGAACAGTGCAGACACAAGCCCAGCCAAGGAACATCACTGGTAATTCCTCCCTCCAACCTACCAACTTTATTTTTTTTTCCTTAAGATATGCAAGATACGTCAAGGCACAGCTTAGGAAGGGCTTTTAAGAGATCTTTGCTGTTCAAGGCAGGCTGTGGTTTCATTATTTTTATTATTTTGGTAGAATGAGTAACAGGAATAATAGTAGCTGAGGGTTGTTTCTCTTCATTGACTCTGTGTTAGGCTTGGAAGCCATTCGACCAGGACAGTCAAAACACAGACAGGAAATAATCTATGATAATGTCCAACTGGGGTATCAATTACGGTTTTGGAGTTTCATGTTAAAGGGATATTGTCAGATCAAATTTAAACCAAAAGTTGTGGGTTGTGTTTTTCAAATACATAGATATACATATAGATATGTATATATATGAGAGGGAGAAATGGAGACTGTTGGAAATGTTTCCAATTCTATTTTCTTTTTAAGTAAAAAAAAAATAAAATTTCTAAAGCAAACAGTCTCCTCCCTGCCACGTGTGAGCCTTGACTGCTATCCTGAGCCAAGCCTGGCCTTATGAGCTTGCTGGGGCTTTTTTAACATCCTCTCCTAAATGACTGTGGTAGGTGAAGAGACTCACTCCCCAAAGACTAGAGAAAACACTGGGCTAATCTACCATGGTGGATTAATCTCTGCAGGAGCAGGCACATGCCTGCACAGAGGCTTGACAAATGCATTCCTGACCAAGGTATGGTGCATCCAAGCACAGACGTCAATGGAGCCTTTCCCTGGTTCTCGAGGGCTGAAAGAGATGTTCCACAATGAAAAACATGGCAGGGTTTTCAACCTGAGCATGCTGACTTGCTCAGCATGGTCAGCTTTTCTTTTGGCCAGGGTGGAAGAAATAGATGGCACAAATGCTGATGCTGTTCAAAAACAGCTTCTTTCTGGACATTTGCTGTTAAGTCTCTAAATATGAGATGGTAACTGCTGGTTGGTGTTACAAAAAGAATCTGGGTGGTCCCCAGAAAACCATGAAAGATTCCTCCATGTTAAGATCACATAGTTAAAAGAAATATCATACATTATCATTTTCCTTCTCCCTCTTCCTTTTGTCATCAAAAACTGGCAGAAATAAACAGAAGGAGATGTATTCACAAATGAGTTGGTGAAACCAAATTCTGGCAAACATGTGAAAATAAAAGCCTATGTCCAGTTCTGGAGCTGTCACTTTAAAAAGGAAACTTGGAGGAAGCTCAAAGAAGAGCTGCCAGAAAGATTTACAGCCTGGCAAACGTGCTTACCAGGGAGAGAGGAAAGGAGAGCCATTTGTGAGATGGCATATGGAATAACAGGTTAATAAGTGATCAGGGGACTCATGGAGTGAAAAACTCTGATATAAAATGAATCTTTGATGTAGCAGCCAGAGGCATGAGAGAATCCACGAGCTGCAACTTGGAAATCAGAAAAACCCACAGAGGAAATACGCCATGCGTTTTTGTGCAGAAGAGTAATGCAGTGAGGGAGCGCTGCATCCCATGGGACAGGGTGGATTTGCTGTCATTTGGAACCATGGGATGACATCCCTGGTCCCGGCCCAAGTGAACATAAAATATTACATCCCACGTTAAACACAGGGCCAGACAAACTGGTGACAGAGATGTCTTCCAAATCATCAGCCTGAAAAGTCTTCTGGGAAGTAATGATCATTGCCTGATGTCCTGGGTGTGTGACCTCTCCAGTGCTGGAGAAAAGCTGTTTCCTGAATGTATGGAAGGAAAGGCATTTTCACATATGTGAACAGAGGGAAGGGACTGAGTCCCCAGGTGATGCCTCCATCCATGACAGGTTACAGCTGGATCTTGCCTGCAGGCCTGAAGAAGATTCACAAGCATTTGTGAGGCACGGAGGCCAAATGTGAGGCTCTGAGGAGAAAAACGATACATAAAGCCTTCCTGGTAGCTGCCAAATATGGCTAGCACAAGCTCCTTGGCTCACAAAGAAGGGACCTGAGGCATTGTTCAAGTGACGTCCTGTGCTGGCATGGTAGAAGTCTTTGGCCTCACCCAGTGACTTGCTTGAATTTGGGACTCTGCTGAAGGAAATGAGAATAATTTTTCAGCTCCAGGGCATTGATGTACAGAAAGTGTTTAGCAGGCTCAAGGTGAAGGATAGAACAAAGGAAGTTTTAAGCATACAGTCAAACGTGTAAGATAGATTTCAAGTAGGAAAATCATCAAAATGAGCTTTTTTCCATTCTTTCGGTTCTCTGAGAGACTTTTCACTATTATTTTCATTATATGTCATTCTTATAAAGATTGTACTACAAAAGACCAGTAGCTAGCACAATCTTACCTCTCACATATGTCCATCAAGTTCTGGATAGGGCCTACCACCCTTAGGAAGCCCTTAGCTTCAGCATGGTTACAAAACTCACACAGCCTTTAAGAACGTGTGAAATTCCAGGGGCATTCCAGAAAAGCTGACTTATGTGGAGCCAGGTTTTAACCCCAGGATTTGACTATGCCTGAGGAATAGGGAAAGAATTCTTCATATTGGGGAAATACAAAGTAAAGCAAATTTCCAGGTTCAAAAATGTCTGAAGTTTATTCTGAAATCTGTGTATTCTTCCCCATTCCCTTCTCACAGGTACTGTTAAAATCTGTGTTGCTTTCTACAAGCAAGTCACCCAGAAGTGGCAAACTGGGAGGTTTTATGTAGATCATGAATGAAACCTAGAATTGTGTTCCAGGATCTCAAGTAGATAACTGTACGAGACTAGACCCACCTGGAGTGTAAGGACAGATGTCATCTGTCCTGTACTCTCCTCAGTCTTAGGGGCACAACTTCCCAAAGCCACTCATTGCAGCATTCAAATCCCTGACGTCAAGGCAAAAGACTCCTGAAGACTCCTGTTCCACGGCCTGGCTCTGGAGCTTTCCTGTTCCCAGTGAGGAAGCTTTTGTCTAAACTCCCCTCCTGTCTCTCATGCTCCCTCTCTCCTCAAGCTCTCTTAGGCAGTTCATGTTCCATGTGACTAGAAACTGGAATGATTAAAAAGGGAGCCTCTGATTATAATAAAACAAAAAAGGCAGTTTGTTTTGTTTTCCCTGAAAGAAGATCCGGTGGTTGGCTATTCTTTAGAGAGTTGCAATTTGGACGATTTGTCAGTGTGTTCAGGGCAGAGGAAAGCATGTGACAATGGATTCAGGGACCATGACCATAGCTTGGGACAGTGAGGGGATACACAGTTGACTGACCCCTACAGCCTATTCTGCTTTTCTCCAAAGCCAACAAACAACCCCCAAGGATAATTAGGCAAGTATCAACAACACAGTTTAAAGTATTTTACCAATTCTTTTTCCTCCTTCTGGATCCAAGTAAAGCTTTATGTCAGATTCCTATGCAGAGGTGCTCATGGTGTTTCACACAGCCTTAAGGACCATCCCCAGGAAAACACCTGCTGAACTGGGACATCCCAGACTGACCAACAGAAGATCATATTTTAACCCTACCCCCAGAGCCAAAGTGCCTTTAGGATAAGTTTATTCTCCTCCAGTTTAACAAATAAAAATCAGGCTACTAGCCTAGGCTGAGCAACCTCTGGAAGCAACTCATCCTACCTGTAGTCATCTACAGAAAACTAAAGGCTGCTTTCCATTGACTTGCTAAAAGAAAGGTGGCATCTAATTTCAGCTGGCTGAGGTGTAAATAATCCCACATTATTCTGATGTATGCAAATACATGCATAGATATGTGCATTATTTGAAGAATATATCTACTCTAAGTATGAGGACAGATGGGCTAAAGTTGTCTGAAATATAAGTTTGATGATAAATATAATTACAGTACATTTAGGAAATTTTCTGCAGAGTAGAGTTGTCGCCTAAATTTTCAAAATAGATTCCTTACCTGGGGACTTTATTTCCATATCTAGACATCAGTTTCAAAATGCTGAGAACACCTGGATCTCACAGCAGTCACACAAAAAAAAAGTGAATAGTGTTGCCTATCACAAAGAATTAAAGTAATACTTCTTAAACATGGGGACAAATATGAGACAATGTGTCTCCTTTTCTTATAATATGAGGAGGCTCAGACAGAAGAACAGAAGAGTGACAAATTCCATTTTAATGAAAAGAATGTTTTGTTTTCATGGGACATCAGGACTCATTGCCACAGGAAGACTGGAATGCCAAGAGCTGCAAATTTAAGCCATTGCTTAGTTAGGAATTTGTCAAGTAGAGAGGGAGAAAAGGGCTGAACAGACCATCCAACAACTCTCTGTTTTGGATTGCATGACCTCCCTCCTGGTGCCAATCATGACTGGAGACAATCTCATTTTAAAATGAATTGGGAGCACCATGTCACACTGAGTTCAGCAGGGGGGACATACAAATGACCTGACAGACAGACACAGGGAGAAAAGCTCTGAAAGAGGCTCTCAGATGCCCCTGCTTTAACTACCCCATTGTCACTACTTTTTTACTACCACCAGACCCTAAAGCTGAGATCCCGTTCCCAGAGTACAAAGGTGAGCAAAAATGGCAGTATCACCCACAAGAAAGCATAGGGGTGAGACATGAACCTGGCATCAATAGAAAACTTGGCATGGATTTTCAAGGAGCTCCAGAAATGGCAGACATGCTGTCATTGAAAGTAAGAAAAGGAGGGCAGAGCAAAAATATATAGGTTTTATGAGGGATTTGGAAGATTAGAAGAATAAATAAGTAACACAATGGCTGGATATTGACTCAGAGAATACTTGAACTACATTTGACTGGCAAACAGTCCCAGTCTCTATTTGCCAACTGCTTGGAATTGTTTGAGCAATGACCTTGAAAAACATACAGCAGATTCAGACTGGGAAGCCAGAAGGCCGCACTGGTCTGATCCAATCCTCAGCACAACAGAGTCCCTCTAATGTCATCTAGCCTCAACTCTGATAACTTTTTAAGCCATCAAGAGTGGCTCAGCCACTCTAAGATATTAAACTGGTATAAAGAATTAAGTCCTTCTAAATCTTGAAAGCAGTTTAGCAGATCATGCTGCTTTTAAGACCCTAAATTCTTAAACCACCTTAACTCTGATGGAGGAGCTGAGAGCTTAGTACAACAGAGACGTGCCAACTTAAGAGTTTAAACTCTTAAGACACTTTTCACATTATAAGCCAAATTCAGGATCAAGTATAGTGCCCGCATTCTTGGTTGGTTTCAGTTCAGATGTTCAGCATCCAATAGCTTCACCCCACACCAGGTTGAGAGACTCAGGGCTGAGTGTTTTAACTCATCATCTGCTTTGTCAAATGACTTGACTTATCTTCCAAGAGCTTTTATTCATATCAGTCAATCTTAATCTATAAAGTTTATCTTTCTCTGCAGAGGGATATTTTGCAGTGTAAGAGTAGATTGGGTAGGCTTTTTTAAGTTCAACTTATGCTGAAATTTTGGGATGATAAATACTAATATAGGAGTATATTGAGACCAGCTGAAAAATCCTAGAAAATGTGCCTTACCCCAATGAATTTTAAGGAAAGGTTTCTGGTGGGCCTTTGTGACTGGAGTAGCACACACAAATAGGTTTAAAGAATTGGGTAGTTATAAAATTTTGATTCCTCAACAAGTACCAGTCCATCAAATTCACCTTTCAGAAGAAAGTTTTATGACTGGTCCCAAACTACCTCTTCCCTGGATGTACAGGACTCATATTTACAGCCTCGAAGATGATCTTTGTTGAGCAGGTATGGACACGTCAAAGAACATAGAATCCAATTTCTCACATAGAATTGGGCTCACTTGGGGTGAGAGAAACCTCCTGTGCTTTAGTGGAATAGGACAACTCCTAAAAGAGTAGCTAACTGTGGTAAAGAAAAAAATGCAATTTACCAAACAGTTAACATATAGCACACAAAAAGTCTTGAATTGCATTTCTAATGTCTCTGTGTTGTCTGGAGTGAATGGTTTATAGAACAGGGAGAGGGACTCTCTGAAAGGGAGGTTCAGAGCAGAAGTGTAATCAGACAATATTAAATTGGGGCATGCAAAAGCATGCTCAGACAAATCTGGACTGTGTGGCTTGGAGAGAAATTTGTGTGTGCATTAGTCCTCACTGCAGTCCTCATTTCCACAGAAAGGAAACCAGGCATGTGGGTCAGGAGGGAACAACAGCATTCTCAGTTTGGCCCATCAAGGAACAAGGACCCCGGTGTGTACTCCTCACACAGAGCACCCAGAGTATCTCACACACGGACGCACACACTGGGACTGACATCAAGAGCGCCCTGTGGAAATGCTTCACTGTTAAATGGTCTTTCAGCAGAAGAGCAAGTGGAGGCTGATTTTCTAGAGGCTGGTACTGAGTCCCTCAGATGACACTTGTCAGAGTAGCTCAGCCCAAGACAATATTTTCAGCTCATTCCTGCTGCACTGGGGTCAGTAGTGTAGAGCTGATAATCTGTCCGTGGATTTCGTTCTGCCCATCACACACTTTGCAGAGCTGTTTAAGAAGAAAGTTAAAGCAAGCCACATTTAAAAGCAACTTTGTTTTCTTGAGGTAACAGGTTTGCTCTGTACAAACACTATCTCTTATCTAATAGCCCTAGAAAGGCACGTAGCGTCAAGCTGATACTGTCTTCATGCTTGGCTTAGTTTCACATTTCAGCCCTGAGATATGCAGGCAACTTGCCATCAGCTGTAAAACCACAAACCCCAATCTGTGATGGGGACTGATAAGAGAAAATATATGAAAACAGACTCCTTGGAGCTTGATTTGTTTCCAGCAGGCTCTGGACTGAGATCTGGCATTTGAAAGTGATTGTTCATGCATAAGAAGCAGCATTTTTTTTATGTTTCCTTTTTAAGGCTGCAGAAAGGTTAGAAGAAAAGAAAAGTGAGTCGGGGGGGGGGGAAATCAACATAATGTTGTTAAGCTCTCATCAAGATATTAGCAAGTGCAACATCCAATAGAACAATGGCTTTGACCTTCGAAGCCCCTGTGATCCCAAGAGCCTTCTCCTCACTTCAAAATGAAAGGAAACGTCATGTCAGTAGGTTGATGTGATTCTCAGGGACAGAAAACAGAACACAAACCTGTCAGCTTCCACTCTAATAGATTGTTTATTAGTTCATCTTTCCCTCGCTTGCCCAATCTAAGCAGCCACTGGCTGACCCTAAACTTTGGAGTCTACAAGTTTTCTCAGACCTCCTGGTTTTCAAATAATACTTTGCTTGTTGCATCAGGTAGCATCCCAAGGTGATTGCTTGAGATGCTATTTGTGTTCTAACATTTCTAGACCAAGACAAAACACCTTGAGTACCTGTAGTAAACATGTGTGATGGTGTGCATGCTCTCAGGCCCAGGGCACAGCCATACCTGCCAGTTTCCTTTGTACTGTTTGTCAAACTCTGCTCTTTCTCACAGGGTTTCTGCCTGAAGACAGAACAGAGGTAATAGAGAAATAACTCTTCTGGGTCTATCTGAGTCTGAAAGTAGAAACAGCAAGTACTGTTGCCACTGATGTGTGAAATCTGCTGCCCAGAAGGAAGTCTTTGTAGCTGTTATTTAGATTGCCTCCATCTCAAAGTACCAGATCCCCATGCAACTTAAGCTAAGAGGGTATTTCAATCACCTTTTTGCAGAACAGAGCCTGGGAAACACTACCAAGCTGTTGTACTGATACCTCCAAGAAAAACCACCCCCACACTCCCCTCTGCTTCATAAATATTTTAAGTCCTTGCATTTCTTTCTGAGAGCAAGGCTCAGCTATGGGTGGGCAGTAAATCTTCTACCTTGTTGAACTTATGGCATTGATCTATCCCTATACTTTGCTTCTCCAAAGTTCTTGGGAGAAGCACCCAGCTACAAAGCAATTTAAATGGATGACGAGCAAACAAGAACACTAAATGGCTTATCTGATTCTCTGGAGTGTCCATCTGGAGACAAGAGTCTTTCCCCGTCTGCATAACAACAATTGCAACACCTTCTCACCCTCATCCTCCATAAACTCTCCTAAGCGTCCATCCTTCCATCCAAACAAGGGCAGGGATTTTCTCTGGAGCAAAATGAGCTTGCCAAGGGAGAGCTTTACCTTGTCAGGAGCACACCAGCCCCCATGCTTGGTTAAAGGACCACCACCCAGACAAAACTTCCAAGCAGAGCTCTTGCTCCCTCTCAGCAGGTAAAGGAATAAATTATATTTGTTCTGAGAATGCTCTGGAGGCACAAAAAGTATTCTGACAATTCTGTGGCTGCTGCAACTACCTGGCACCATTCTAGAACATCTTTTCTGCACACTCTGAAATCTTGAATTATTCGGTGCATTTCTTGGGACAGTGCTGAGGACTGACACCTACTCCCCATTGTGTATTTCTTATAGGAGTTAAGGTCATGTTCTTGACCTCCACTGCACTGAGGAGAAGCAGTTATTGGCATCCTGGTCCATGTGGCCCTATTTGGTGGATTCTCTGTCTAATGCCTCCACTTGAAACAACTCTCAAGTAAAATATAAGCAAGAGGACTCAGAGTTAGGGTGAGGAAACCAGAGTCAAGGATAGCACCCATAAACAGAGCCTAAGAGGGCTTTTTTGTGAGAATGGCAGAAGCTCTCCAGTGCCAGCTACAGACTACTCTGCAACAGGCCATGGGCAACGAAGAAAGCCAAGAAAGAGTCACAAGAGAGCAAACACATACTGACACCTTTCTAGAACTCTGCCTCAGGCCCCTGATATTTCAGGCTTGTGGACTTCCAGACCTACCATTTTTTGTTCTTCTACTGAACAGCTCTTGATGGATTCAATGACCAGTTGAGAAAGTTACTGAAGAAAAAACCTTTAGCCACATGGTTTTATATTTTCCTTTTGACTCATGTGATGCCCCAAATAGTTCTACTTTTTGAGTAACTCCTCTTTTATTTGTGATCCTTGACCCAAATAAGTTGCAGAAGTTCTTTCTAACTCATTTATATAGAATGATAATCTTTATTTGAATGTGGAAGTTGCAAATAAAGACACGATCTGGACTGATTTCCTCCTGAAAAGCTCACAGTTGCTCAAACATACTTAATCACTTACCTTCATCTAGCCCACATTTTTCTTATTATAATGATCTTCTGGTTTTGACCGTAAAATACTTTATTTTTGTATCCTGGGGTAGCTAAATGAATTTGAAATGAATATGGATTTCCTGCTGATCTCATTTAGTTTTGGTCTTCACCCTGGAACTGAAAACATCAATGCCAGGGTGTGTTAGAGGTACACTTCTGGAAAGGCAATTATCCTACAAATGCTCAGCTGTAACTTATATAATAATTATTTCTTCAACTGAAGTGCCTTTTGAAGTACTTTCCAAAAACTTACAATAGCCCTAACCCATAAGCATTTTGGTGAGGCAGGGAGACCAAATTCTGCACTCCACCTGAAACTGTTCTGCAAAAACCATGTCTGAAGTAAGCTGGCATTGAGTATAGCTGGATCTCTCACTTTAGGTGTTTGGAAATCTGTCCACAAAGACATATGCCCTTCAATGTTTACTTTTCAGGTATTACTAGGAAACGATATGACGGATGACTGATACTTTTTTTCATCTCCTCTTGGCTGAGGGTTTCCCTGGAACTTGAGACATGTCTCTGTTGAAAAAGTCACTCAACATTAATGAAGAACAAAAGAAAACAGAAGGTTATTCAGTGTGCCATGAAGTTTCACCTGAACCCCAGTGGTTTCAGGGTATACGAGACATCCCAACCACCTTGTCCAACTTAAAAACAGACTGCTTGCTAAACTTACACTAAATCTTGTGATGCCAGTCATCTGCATGAACAGGTTGAATAATTTCTCTCTAATACAGCTGTTAGCCGAGGGGAGAAAGGTATGGGCTAAAAATCAGCAGACTGAAAGAAGAGCAATTTTTGGTGATTCAAATAATCTTAGGAGCCTCCCTTCATACTCCTGGATCCTTTCCTCTCTTTCCTTGCCTGGAGCTTCTTTAAGTCAGGGAATCATTGTGCCTTGTTCTTACAAAGTCCATGGTGTTGGGGAGCCCTCAGCCATCACTGGAATCCTTTGTAGGCACTGGTTTAGTTTACAAATGGTGTTGGGCTACAGCATTTGGGTGAGTGACATTGGGAGAAGAACAGCCATTGGGAAAGGCTGGACTGCAGCATGAAGCTGAACAGCTGGAGCAAAGCAGAGTCTGGTGTTTTGGGAACAGGCCTTTTAAAAGCCAGCATGTGCTTAGGATTCAGAAAACAGTCACTGAGGGGCAAATTCACCCTTGGCAAAACCCCAGCCTGGGGTCACATTGGAGGTAAGCGTGCTTCCCTACTATCAGAGGGATTTGCAAGCAGAAAGAATTTTAACAAGGTCTTCAGACGTGACTAAAGACCCTGTTTGTTTTAGATCAAGCTCACTCCACCCCAGAGCCCTGAGTATATCTCTTGTTCATAAAATATCACAAGCTCAGATACGCGTTTCTTTTCAGGGGAGACTCCTCCCCCACACTCAGCCTGGTTCACCTGTTAAAAGCTGGTGAGAAATTGTATCCACAGCATTCCTGTTCCTGTGACACAGGAGTGTGATGAAAGCCAGCAAGCTGGTTCTCCCCAGGGTGTGTGAACATGCTGTCTTTCAACCCTCCCTTCTTCTGAAGCACAATGACTCTTTTCCAGGGCCGGAACTTACATATCCTAAAACACGAAAAATAAAAAAAAAAGCTTTCAGAGGGTCTTTAAGAAACAAAGTAATGACAATGATGATGATGATGATGATGATGGTAATGTAATAATAATAATCATAATAACAATAGCCTTTTGAGTCTGTTGCTGTACTCCTTGCAGCTCCTTCTGTTAGAGGGAATCTTACTTCATGGGCTCAAATGAGGAGTCACAACCAATTCAATTACTCAGAGTAATATCCTTCTTAAAGAAGAGCCCCTGCCGCTGTTCCTTTGGAGGGTTCCCTTTCCTGCTCTAAGCAGCTGTGTTGGTATTTAGACATAGGATACCAGCTCAGACTCTACTTCCAGCACAACCTCTACTTATATCCTGCAGGCTTTATAAGTCCCCAGATGGTCCATAATGCTTGTGTAGCAGTTAGCCAGCCAAACAGTGCTTGCTGCTTATCTGGTGTATAACTCTCTGGAATGCGTGTGTGGGGAGAATGAGAAAAAATGCCAGATCATCTTCCCACAGAACATTTCCTTTCTTGTCCTCATCCTCCCCTCTCTAAGCCCAGACAGAAACAAAACACCAGCTAGGGAATCGGCCACATTTGCGTTGCAATGGACTTGATCCTCACGTCTTTTCAGAAGCAGCCTGGTCCTTTGTGGCTGTGAACCTCTGATGCCAGGGCATTTATGCTGATCTCTGAGCGTGTGACAACCCGTTTAGCTCCAGCTTAAATGACGGCACCAGATGGAAGTCAGTAACAAAGCATGTCCAAAGATAGCAATTTTCAAAATAATGGTGCTAATAATTCAGAGGATTCCTGCGGGAAACAAAAGGAGGACAAGAGAAAAAAACTTATGGGGAAGGGTCCACCACATTGTTAACTTTCAGAAATGTTCGTGAGGGTCTTTTACTAGATTACCCTTCAGTCTCAGTTCTAGCTTGGCTCTTCCTTCACCATATGAAGAGTCACACTGGTAGCTCCGATCATCTCTGGTTCAGTTCTCAACTTTGGCCAGCAGACATGTCTACAGCAAAGGAAATGTTTTGGGCAATTAATAAATCAGAGACACCTTCAGAGAGTATGAAAATTTCTGAAGGTGTCTCCAGGGTCAGTTTACTCTGCTTTCCCAGCAGAGACCTGGGTTTGCTTGTTTGTTCATTCTACTCTTGCTTTAACATCAGTATTGGCAAAATTTAGATAATCTCCATCGTAACACTGTGGACAAATGAGACACTAATTTCTCTTGCCAGTGTTGATCTGTTCTGATATTCAGCTACCCTGGAGCAGAGTAGAGAGGCCAGGGGAACACACGGAGACACAGATGGAGGTTTTCATTTCAGATTCACAGCTTCAGAGATTCCACACTTTAATGCAGAAAGGGAAACTTCTGTTTAGTGTGAAAAACAAATTAGTAAATGTTGCTGTTGTTGCTCAGTTTTTTGTTTTCATGAATAACTGCTGAATTCAGAAAGTGTTGGTCTTGAATGTCACTTGTGGCTGAGCAAGTGGAGTCAACAGATCTCACTGGTGGTGGACACCTCAGGAGAGAGAAGAGGTTGTCACAGACCCCAGATTCTTTATGTTCTGTTACACCCAAAAAACAAAAACAGAAACAAAAACAAAAAGGAAAAAAAAAAAGAAAAAAACAAAACCAAGAAAAAAACCACCGCCAGGATTTACACCTTTGCTCTGGTTTCCATATTCTGAAGAATATGACAGCAATTTAAAAAAATACAAATGTATTAAATAGAGGACAATAGTGAAAAAAGAACAGTTTCATATTCATTCCATCCCCAGCCTCATTACCAGATATTGGAAAAATAAATGGAAATATATTCAGCCATATATTTGTTAATGGGCGTTCCTCATTTTCTTTCTGACTTTATCTCCTGTAATTAAGAACTTACACAAAAGGACTACAAATAAAGGTAAGGTGGAAGAGAAGATGAGTGATAGAAAGTTCATAGGAAAATTTTGGTTCCTTTTTCCCAGCATTTTCAAAGGACTTTAGGACAACATTGACCTGATATAGAATGTGGATACACCCAGTTGTAGGTCAGGAAAGATACTTAGTCATCTAACTCCCATTTCACTGAGTGCCAGAATGTCCCTGGGGTTTGCTACACAGAGCCCAAATGTTCGCCACCAAACTCCCTCTGGTATTGTTTGTTCCCCAAACAACTGAGTTGAATGAGCATACTGAAAAAGTTAATTCAAAATATATCCCATTGTCTTCCCACTGATTGTCCCTTTGATGGTGTTTCCATCTTTTCTGGTAACTTTTTCTTAGTGCCTGCTGAGTGTCGTATATGGTCCCTTCTCTTCCACACTACGTGACCCATAACTGATGTCAAGACAGCTGACCTGGCCAATGGGTGTTGTCTCCCAACACAACACTCACCTGACAATACAGGCCTTGCACTACCCATGCAGGAATCCTCTTGCCATGTACTGCTGACATACTATGGGGATGGCTAATTATTTCTCCCTTTCCCCTGAAATGTATGAACAGGCTCTAAGCCTCTATCAGGAAAACAGAAGGGCCTGGGAGGCAAAAAAAAACGTGACATTAAAATTCAGATGCCAAGTTCAGTAGCATGAATGAAAATTGTCTTAACCTCTGAGGTCAGGAGGCCACCAGCTGGAAGCGGAAAATCGCCACCAGTAAATTTCTGTGGGTTGGAGTGATGAATGCTAGTTAGTACCAGTGAATTTCAGAAGAATCTCAGCTGTAGGGATACAGGGCATCTTGGAACAAGGCTGAACAATTCCCGACTGTTTTCTTTCTTCTTTATTCTGTCTTGTGCTCTTTCTGCTTCCACAGATTTCTCAGTTGAGGCAGCAAAAGATTAAACCCTTGTGGGAAAGCCTTGTGGCACATAATAGGGGTGAAAGCAGTGAGATTCCATTGGGATTGAGTGGTGTTTAAGAAAATTGCTTTCAGATCTTATGGATGTCAAGAGAGGGAAAGTGCTTCAGTACTTGTGATTTGCAAAGCTCTCTGCAGAACATGGGTGCATCCATTGCCCTAGCAGGCTAAAATCATTGCCTCTTACATCAAACTACAGTCCAGGCCAGCAGCAGGAACCCTGCTACATCTACAGTCTGCTTGCCAGAACCCAAGTTAGGAAGGTGCTGAGTCCATCTTTCTCTTACAGGTGGTAAACATGGGCAAATTTTGTCTGGGTTCCCCACTGTCCTACCATCATTCCTGCTTCCATTGCTATCAATATCAGCTTAGAGTCTTAAGGAGTGTAGTCACTGCTTAGCCATTCTCTAGGATAATGGGCTCTTGCTTCGTTTATAAGACATAAAGCAGTGAAGTAAAACAAACTAATAAATATCTATAAGAATGAATAGACGTGTCCAATTCACTCTGGATAGTCCAAAATTCTAGGGTGGGGAAGATTTCAGGTTATAAGATTGGACTACACCACAAAATGTTCCAGTAATGATACAATTCTCTACAACACTTTATGGGACACTTGAATATAAGCCCCTACTATTAAATTTGGTTTGAGGTTTCCATAAGGGAAAGAGGCCAGCTAGCATTTCAGATGTCATTTCTGTAGGGAAAGCTGGACAAAAAGCAGAAAGTTGGCAGCAAAAAGTACCAGGCTTCTTTCTCCTTCCATCCAACTCTCTCCAACCTCTTTGGCTAATCCCCAAACCATGGCAGGAGCTGAACACTGCTTTTCATTGAGTGACATACCTGGCTCTAGAAGAACACGCCCTTGTGGAATTGGCACCCGGGCAACATTTCCATTCCCTCTGCACAACACTTTTCTTTAATGCCTTCCAAACTAAAACAAAACCAGGAGGATTTGCTACCATGTTCTGCTCATTATATTGGTTTTATGAGGGTGTGGAGTTTTCTTGCACCATGGCAGGATGGATTTGTCCCTGAAACCTAAAATCCAGCAAGAAAATATAATAGATGGGAAGCTCTTTTCTTTTTCTTCATCACACTTTTTCTGGTTTTGATTTGTTTCTTGAATAATTACCATTTCACCCCAAATCAATCCACAATCATTTCATGTGCTTTTTCAGGAACGTGTTCAGCCTTTAGAGCTAGAAAAGCATTGGGAAAATCAGACATCCTGGACTCACTATGTGGAAAATACAAAGGATCATAGCAAACAAGACTTCCAAAGTCTCCAAAAGTCACTGGAAAAAGTCATTCCAGTGTAGGATGGTTATACCTGTGCCATTCCAGATTTTATGGCTTGTGATTCCAGAAATTCTGATGGACACATCTGCCTATGTAATGGATGCATCACCCCAAGTCACTAAAGCTGTTTACTTCAGTTTTAACCCATTGCCGCTCACCCTGTCTGCATTGACAGGCAAAGCAGGTTGTTCCTTTAGTTCTTCGTTTGTTTTTAATTTTTTACAGCTTTGTATGTGCACAAAGACATCTATCATAGATCCCTTCAGTTTCTCTTCTCTAGACTAAACAACCCTACTTCTTTCAATCTTTCTTTCTAAGACTGATCTTCAATCATTTCTGTTACTTTCCAGCTGGTTTACATCTTTCCTGAAAAGCAGTAACCAAAACTGCACACAGTAATGAGTCCCTACTAATGGCAGTAAGAGTGGAAGAATTACTTCATACTTACAGGCAGTTGTCCCACTTATCCATCACAATATGGTGCTTGTCTCTTTCCCAACACCAAGATTATGATGGATTGTGCCCAATATCCAACCTGTTCTGGGCAATACTCCTCCATCCTCTGGCAACTCAGACAACTATTCTGCTTAAGAGCAGCATCCTGCATGTTTCTTTGCTGAAATGCATCTCATATTCCCTCTACAACCACTCCTTACTCGATCCCTTCTGAAGGCAACAGAAAGAATACTCTGTCCTTGCACTGCAGTGGGTAATGAAGATGTGATCCATCTGCTCTGTAAGCGTTCTCCATGAAAGATTAATTTTACATTCCATACTCATATTGCAGCATTTGCTAACTGGATGTTGGAGGAGCATGTAGAGATGCAGGCAAGAAAGGCATGAGCAGGATAAACCACTCTGCTGTTGCATGGTACTTCATTTTGTTACTCTTTTCAAGAAGTTCTGAAGCCTGATTCAGCCGTAGGGAGATTAAGAGTTCATAGGGACATAAATAAATTACTTTCAGGTCTTATGGATGACAAGAGGGACTGAAATAGTTCCTTGAGTTATTTGAGGGAATCTCTGTAGTAAACCCATGAAATGTGCATCTCAAAGGACATCAACTGAGACCTTGAATTTTTAAATTAAACTCACAGTTCCACATAGAAATTCTGTTGACTTTGCCACTTCCCACGCCATGCAAAGGGCTTTGAGATCCCTGGGTAGGAAGTCGATGTGGGAAACCAATAAGTTCTCATTCCTTTAGCTGGCTGAAGGCCTGGACTTCAGTTTAAAGGTTTTTATGGTACATATGTTTTTAAGGGGTGGGGCAGGTTATTCCAAGCTCCCACATGAGTAAAAGACAGAAGTAAAAGAAAATTGAGGCAGATGGTTTGTTTCCCTAAGCTGGCATTCCTAACAAACAGCTGTGTTTGCACAAAGCTTCCACAGACACATGGATGGGGAACAATATAGCTGGAAAAATGTCATATCAGTAACGCCACCTTCCCGATCCTCCATGGGTTAAAGAGTCCACCACACTCCATTTCTCCTCCTCCTTCTCTCTCTTCCTAAAAGTCTTGTAATGTGTTTCACAGAAAGTACCTTTTCTCTTCCTTTTAGTGTAATATTAATCTTGGGGGGAAGGGAGGAGGGGTTGGGGGAAGGGACATAGTGTTTTGAGGTTCATATTCCCCTTGCAGTTAATCTCTTTAACAAACCCCTTTAACAAACGAAAGGTCTGACAGGAGGCAGAGTCTTTAAAATGAATTAAAATGCATCCAGGAGAGATTAGTAATGAAGCCACTCACCAGACAATGCCCCTTTTCTTCTCCATGTGGACTGCTAGGAAATATCCCAGATTACAGAACAAAAGGTTTTACAGTTGAAAATGCTGATCCTTGAAAGATGCACCATGTTCTCCACTCCTCGACTCCTTGCTCTACACAAGTACATCTGCAACCAAGAGATCCAAGCATAATCTCCTCAGGGGGAGGGTCAGAGGGATTGGATTTAAGTGCCATAGAGCCTGCAAACCCTCACACACACTGAGGATAGGTCAGCAGACAGTGACAGAGGGTCCAGCAGTATGTGACAGTGTCTACCACCCTGGTGTGGTGAGACACCCACACACACCTGCTCACACTGGGGACCAAAGGAGCTCCAATGAGGTCCAAGGGTTAAAGGTGGACAGTATGGCACAGGAGGGGACCAGAATGGGGTCACAGTGGATGCTGCACACAACCTGCAGATGGGAATTTTGGGGCAAGGAATTATGCAGGCAGGGGAAGAACAAGAGCAGTGACCAGTGCCTTGGTGACAAGTGGGAAATAGGCAGTGGTAATGAGAAATGCAGCTGTAGGGATTGAAAATAACTTTATTTTGAAGGCAGGGTTTCTTAGCCCATACAGTGGTCATTCAGTATTGCAAAGGAGGCTGCAATCCTCTTTGCTCCAAGAAATCTGTTGTTTAGTAAGTCAGCTGTAACTATGCTGTTTTTTGATCTATCATGAAGAAAGTCCCCAGACACAAAACTACATACCATATGTGACACTGCTAACAAAGACAGGGGTACCTGGATGATCCTTTACTCCATCTGCTGTTGGAGGCAGAGCCATGTGAGCAGGTGTAGGAGTGGAGCCTGTGCTCCCATGGGCAGATCACCACCAGCAGCAAGAGAGATAAGACAAAACTTGGTGGGCTAAAGCTGGTCTGCAGGGCTCAAGCCTTCACAGAAACTGTTGAGAGGTCAGCAAATCAACAGGAGGTTGAAAACACCTCTTCTATGTGAAAGGTAAAACAATAGCTAAGTAAAATCTGGATGATTGGAGAAAGAAATCAGAATTTTAAAATCTCCTAAGCGATTAAAAATATTATTCTCACTGTTAGGAGGTCCCTCTACCACTGCTCTATCTCAGTTCTTTCAAATCTCTTCCGCTTTTCTTTCCAGCGGGAAAAGGATGCAGAAATTCATTTGTCCTTTCTACCCACCAAAGCAAAACCACTTTCTACTTCCTAAAGTAGTAAAATAATAATTTTGAAACACAAGAAGAAAAATATGTTTAGTCTTAAATAGTTGAATTCAGTTGATAGATCCTCAGTTTCCCAACTAGCCCACATATTTGTCTGGAAAATGGCAGCTTCTGTATCTCAGGTCGAGGCTATTGATGAAAAAAGATTCCCTTCTGCATCTGGAAACACAACAAAACTTTCAGGGAAATAAAAAGCTGCAATAAGCTACTCTGCTTACATGAATGAAACTCTGAGTTTTGTCAGCTGAGACTATATCCCAGAGTTTGCTGATGACAGAAAAACAATGAGGTAGTGAATTGATGAGGGACCCATTTCACTTGTGGTCTGCCGAGTTATTATATCAAAACATGTCCGGCAGAGTTTAATAGTGTCAGCATTTAATGTTCAGCATAATGTCATTCCTATAGACCAAGACAGACTCTTCCCATAGGTAATTAATCTTTTACAAGCAATTTAGCCATCGTAAGCAAAAGTGGATGAAATGTATTAATGGGGGAAAGGCTAGGGGCAAACTATGCATGGAGAAACTTTTCTCTGCATTAGTCCCACAAAATTACAAGTGAGTTACAGCTGATAGATTTAGGACAGTTCCTGTTGAGTAATTGTATTCCATGAGGGTTTTCAATACAATGTGATATTCATTTTCACTTTATACAGTAGAGACAATAATGGCTACAGGTGCACAGACTGTCTTGCTGGGAGAAATAAAACTGTGATTGTTTAACATCTGACTTTTCTCACAGTTACAGCCTTTAGATTTGAGCTATATTTTGCACATATCTCAGACTTGGATTGTACTTTTTTTTTATACTCCAGGAGCCTAGCTCTAAAAAATGCAGGCTCTAAAGACCCATTGTCAAATGAAACACATTTCCCTCGTTTGATTTGTTTTTTCCTCTCTTGCAATATCGGCTTTCACTACAGAAATGCAGACAATCCCATGTTTGGGTAGAGAAATGAAACCGCCAGCACACGCAGGAGGCACAGCTGCCAGCCCGGGTTCCCAAAACCCAACTCTCAAAACAGGAACTTTCATGAGCAGTTCTGAAAACCTGGACATCCCTGTAAATACCTCTCCATTCTGCAGGACTTTATACCATTGCTTTTTTGCTCTGGCATCTCATCACAGCTCTTCTGTGTCCTTCTGGGACTTTTCTGGTCTCTCAGACAAGAATAACAACAACAAACCCAACGAGCCAAGCAAAGAGAGAGCCTGAACTTTCTCCTGGAGAAGACAGTGTGGCTATTCCTGGATTTTGCCTGCCAGCTGCCTCCTGTCTCAGGAATGAACTCTCCTTCCTTTTGTTCCCCAGAGACACACCACGTTTGCTTATGACGTGACTGCAGCTAACCACATCCACCTGCCAGGGTGACTCCACTTCCTTACAAAGGATGCAGCATCTGAGCTGAAGGTGGGATGGGAGGGAACTCCGACAGTGTTTAGCAAAAGCTTACTGTAAGGTTTACTCTCCACCAGAAAAGCTGTAGGTTTATCCTGATCAGGAAATAATTCAGGGCTTTCTTATGTGAAAAAGGTAAATCGTTTTATTATGTTTCTATGCAATATTTCATTTCAGGGAGAAAGCCGATTGCCCCTGAAATTGTTGTGGTTTCCTGCCATGAAACATTGAATTATTTCTTCCTTCATACTTTAGAAAATTAAAACACATATTTAAACACTAACATTTTTTCTATTTTGCTGGGGGAAAAAATGTGTGGTAAAAAAATGGATTTTTTTTTTTTTTTTTTTACTTTTTAAAGAAAAATCCCTCCCTCAAGTCCTTTGATTTAGGGAAATACTGAATTTCAACAAATTTATCTTTTTTTAAGTGTCTTCATGTTAACTGCCTCTGGATTTTGCTCTTTTGCACTTCTCCATGAAGAAAATAAACCCTGTCAGTTTTGCTTTTAGGCTTGTAGGGACCAGCAACAAAACTTTCCAAACCATCTTGGTGGCCTTGGAGGGAACATAAGCCCTCCATCCACCCACCGGGCTGAGCACCAGAGTGCCCTTCTGACCATTTTCCTCGTATTCTTGTAACTCCTGCAACACGCAGCTCCCAGCAGCTCTGTAAGAGCTGACACTACTGCTGATCTCGCGAACTGGTTCTCTTCATCACTCTGCCTCAAGGTGCGAGTTCCCATCACAGTTTTGCCTGTGGATGAAACAAAGTGTCTTTGTGATGTGTGAGAAGCGGCATCCTCACACTCCCTCCCACACAGCAGCATGGCCAGAGCCCTGGTGTCCAGCTGCCAAGTTTCTCAGAGCTTTTAAGAATGTAACCTTGGTAGCTGTGCTTCTCTCACAGATGGGAGGCGAACCAGGACTCAGAAAGTCCTGGGAATGGCAAGGACATACATGCATGAACAGAAAGAGCTGGGTCATGTAGATTTTGCTTCTTTAGGAAGCAAGGCTTAAAACTACCAGTAAAACACATGAATCCAATGTAAATAATCAACAGCATCCACTTCTGCCAGCATTTCTGAACCAGCTTTTAAAGCATTATGCTTGGGCCCAGCATTAGCTGAGGGTTTTGTTGCTCATCTGAAACAATTAAGCTGTTGTGAACCTTAATCAGCATCTGAACCCACAGACCCTGAGCACAATGCGTCACAGACCCTGAGCACAATGTGTCACCTTCCCCACTCCTGGGAAATGAAGTCCTCCAACAAGCTCTGCAGGGACAAAATATGGATCACAGATGTTGAACCAAGAAAAGGCACAGAAACAAGTTTGCAGAGCTGAAATACAACTTCCAAAACCCGTATCCTTTGACATATCAGTCAGCTCTTCCACAAGTCTTTGGGGGAAAAGGACTACAATTTCTTCCCTTCTTCTTCCTCCTGTTTTTGAATTTTGTATTTTTGGTCAGTTATTTATTTTATCTTTAATTATTTATACTCTGTACTTTAACACCTGTACATGTTTTGGAAGTCATCTCCAAAGTTTACTTTTGTCCTTGCTCATTGAAATCTGGGAATCTTATGTAGATCCACTCTGCTGCAGGCAGAGAAAATACTGGGTTGCTCCAAACCCTATGCATTTCTTTGGTTTAACTCATCTTTACATTTTAATTCTTCTTTTATACAAAATAATTCTAGTGGACATTTAAAGACACAGCTGGGCATGTGTGGCATGCATCCAGGGCAGGAGAAGGCTCCTGAGCAGGTCAGATGTGCCCACTCACACAATCTAAAAACACAAGCCATTTGGAGCAGAGCAAGCTCTGGAGCCCGAGCAAGTCATTAGCAGTCTTTCAACTCACTTTGAAGCAGGTCTCTGAGACCTAGCCTGTTTTATATGGTGGAATGTGGAAAAAAAACCACTGCAGCTAATAAAAGGAAGGGGAACAAAGCAATGTTCCTGTGCGCCTGCCAGTCCCTCCTTCCCTTGCCCCTTCTGTGCCTGCAACGGGCCAGACTGCACCCCTTCCCTACTTGACTCCTGTAATTTTCTGACCAATTTAAGCATGACCTGTAACTTCCCCTTTTACATCACTCATGAATTTGAATGCCTCCTAATTTTAGCTGCACCTTATAAATCCAATGGAAGTGATTGTGTGATCGTAAAACCTTGGACTGGCTCCCAGAGGAGCTACTCCAGTTGTGAGCAATATGCCTGACACCAAAAATTAGTCCCATTGGAATTAACCCACAGGTGCACACCCTGCACACTGTGTATGTGGGGACACACTCACATGCACACCCACACGAGCTAAAGCTGCACCAGAAGCTGAAGCTGCCGGTATGAACCATGACTGTGTACATGCAGCTTCCAGATCACACAGTTTCCAGCCTCTGTCCACTTCACAGACAGTTCTCTCTAGACAGCTTCACACTTTTCAAAATAAAGAGCCTTTAAAAATAGTTCTCCTGAAGGCTCCCCTGAATAAAAATGTCTGGGGCTGAGAGCAGATACAGATCAGAGGAGCAGAGGGACAAGACGCTGCCCTTCGGCCTCATGGCCTACAACACACATGGAGGCATCAGCACTCAGTGCAGGTAGCTGGAGGCTGACGTTTATTTTGGCACCTGCCAAGGTGACTTTGTTGTTTGGGATCTGGGCTTGGCCAGCAAGCTGTGCTGGTAGGACAGCATCCAGACCAATGCAATAAGCCATGTCTTGAGGGAAGCCAAAAGAAAAGACAAAAAAGACCACACACGATTCAGGGTTGGAGCCTGGATTTTACAGGAGAGTGTGTAGGGGGTTTCTTCTTTTCTTCTTTTTTCTTTTTTTTTTTTATTTCTCTAAACTACTTTCCTTATTTTTATCCTTCTTGTGAAAATACTTAGGGACCTGGGAAAAGATTTGAATCATTATGAAAATGTAATTCTATCTCACGATATAGCTCTAGTGAGCTAGGGCAGCTAGGTCTGGGGGAGTCAGCAAATCAGGCTCTCTGATTAGGAAGCAGGGAGGCCTTTGGTTAAATTTAATAAAAATAGACTTGTTATATTTGGAACATTTTATCTGAGAACATATTGTCTCTTTAATGCTGTCTTATATCTGCTTGTCTGGCAGTGGGACACTTCCTGAGAGAAGGGCAGGCTCTCAAGAAGACTCAAAGATATGGCTGGGAGGGACCTGTGGCTGTTCGGGGCAGAAAGAGCTGTTAAGATGATTTCAGGCTATCACAAAACTTTGTCCAGCCTGAGGGGAAAGGTTAACTTCAACGCAGCATGAGATGTCCATATGAATCTCTCTCCCTCCAATGGCATAGAGGAAAAAAATCCTTTTACTTGTCTCACTTGTCAGCTAAAAGCAAAGCAAAACACACCCCATGATATTTACAGGTTAAGTTTTAGACAACTGCCTGGTATCTCTCCTCCCTGGTGAGTCACTGCTATTGATTTAATGAGCTATAATGCAGCATACAAACAGCAAAGTCAGCCCAGATAAAACCATCAAACCACCAGGAAATCCTCAGGTCTTTGCAGTGCTGTTGTCAGCCTGTAACAAACATGGACAGGTACTCTCTGGCAGTCCAGTTCAGGGGCAAATAAGAAAAGATTTGCACAGTGCTTAGCAGCTCTAAGTGACTTTTTATGGAAAGGGGAAATGGCCAAGGATACAGTGGACTTTTAAATTATTACAGAAAGTTATCATTTCCCTTAGTTCTTTACTCAAGAGCGTCAATCTGAAATACTTTGGACAGTCATGGGCCCCCAGCATGAGAGAAATTTAGAGCAGGTGAAGAGTCAGCAGATAGTCCCTGAGATGTCCAGAAGGCCTGAGCACAATGTACAAGGAAGGGCAGAGGCAGGAGGCTGGGCTTGAGGCCTCCCTAAGAGACAGGCTGGTGAGTATCCTTTAATAGGAGGAAGCTATCTTCCCAGACCCCAAAGTTCCCACTGGATAGATTGTGTTGGGTTCCAGTAAAGAACTTCCAACAGGAGATTTTCCTGATCTAATTCTAGTTTTGTTGTCTCCCATGGCAGACCCTCATAGAGTCTGCATCTCCTGTGTCTCAATCTTCTGTTTAGGTAGGAGCCATCTCTCTAGACTTGCCATCCACTCTGATCTCACCAACTATACCAGAGTTCCTTTCAGCAGTGTCCTCACAGAAGATCTCCTGGGAAAACTTATTTAATTAGGTTAAAACTGATTAACAACTGCAACATTTTCCTCAGAAAATGAAATTAAAGTAAATGATGTAAAACAGTGTTTTTCATCTCACAATAGATAATCTATCCACTGTAAGGAGCTGCTTTACAATCACTGTATTTTACAGAGTAGGTGTCCAAAATGGGAAGACTGAGAAACATGATGAATTCTTCATACAGTCATATCTAACAACTGAAGTGTCAGAATGAATCTTTCAGTATTTTTACTCCTCAGGGCTCCATCTCATTCAGGCACAAACCACAGGACTTCTCTTGGAGTCTGGGACTCTCTAATCTTCAAAAGCAATTGCCTGCTGGATTCTTTATACCATATATGAACAGAGAGACACTAACAACTTTCCTTGCCTTCTCTTTCCTGACTATTTTTTCCTGAGTAGCCTGAAACATCCATTACCTGAAGGTATAAAAAAGTTGCTGGTAAAATTGACTGTATGTTTTTCCATCTGCTGTTTCTTACACGTAGACATTCTGTCTGTTTAGGGTTAATTGTACCCTGGCTTTACTTTCCACAGAGGATCCAAAGGAGCTTGACCTTTAGCACTTACACAGGTTTTTTAGTGTTGTCTTATGCACTTGGATTATGCAGTATGTGTGGAAAGGAAGTAGTTGACTGAACCTGGCTTTGGAAGTCATGAACCCCAGAGCATGTGCTGGGATCTGAGGAGAGTCTAGGAATTTAGCATTTCCATCTCATTTTGCAACATGAGTATCACCATTCTGATACAAAACACCTAGAGCCTTAATCTACCCTTGGGTGAAATGAATTCTCTCATAACTGTAGTTGAGCCCAAAAAATTGTGTGCACTGTAGACACTTGACACGGTGGGGTAGATTTAATAAACCTGAGCTACATAGACCATTCCTGTGGTTTAGCTTTGGAACCTCTCTATTGAAAACTTAGGAAATGAAGAGTTAAAAAGGAAATCCACAAATGGTCTGTAATGAACGTGTGAAATTAATTATCAAGGAAATTTTGGTAAATTATGGTTTAAGCATCAAGGCCAGTCAAAAAAACAGATTGAATTTGAAAATGAAAGGTATAAAATTCAGATGATGAGAGTTACAGGCAGCTGATCAGCTTGTCAGAACCAGCATCCTTCTTCTCTTGAGTGACTCACGGTTTTCACCTCTGTTACCACGTGTGTCCTGTCAGGAAGAGAGCAGACCACCTATGTGATGCTGAGCTTCCTCTTCACGTGCAGAGATGTGCCCATACACTTATAATCAGAAAGTTGTGTGGTCTAGGATTTCAAGGGGGAAATAAAAGTTGGATTCAAGATCCTGAGTTTTAACCCCAGTGGTTCCCAAAGGCTCACTGCACCGAACCTGAGAAAGTCACTTGCTTCTAGCTGCAATTAAGGAATATGAGACCTTTGGGGAACCATGTTTTTTATTGAGTAGATCTTTCTTGTTTCCTCACTTTTTTCTGAGGAGGGCAATAAATACAAAATGGGCCTATTTAGATGGTCCATCTTTATGTTTCCATTCATTCAATAGTTTGCTTGCTTTGTCAATTGGCCCAGGCTGCAAGTAGCCCCATTAAGAAGAGCTTGTTCCTGAAGGCCTGAAAATAACCTCAAAACAAATTTTTAGAAGCTTTTAAGAGATGCCCAGTAGAAAATTTTTCCCCAAAGATTTGGCTGCTGCTTCTTGAGAGCCAACCCCAAATCTTACAACTTCCACAGACATGTATTGTTGCCCTGATTTCCTGACTCTCCTGGAGTCAGCCAGGGCTTCTCACCCAAAGTCCTGAGCTTCCCGTTGTTGCTGATGGCTAAAACCTTGTGCAAGTCTGAAAAGAAGAAGGGTAAGAAAATTTATTGCATTTTTGTGCTCCTGTTCCCCTTCAGTGCTTTCTTCAGGCTAATTTTGAATGGCTGAGTAATAAGGAATTTTCATCCCTGTAGATTATAAGGCTGCAGTGATGGCATCTTCTTGCCCTGGCTAAGCAATGTAGTCTTGTTATTCCAAACTGTCCTTAGTCCTGTTTTACATCATTTTCTTGAAACTGATGGCCTCAGAAATATACAGGTGGCTTCCCTGGCTGACATACATTGGTGGTTCCCAGGCATGCTGAGGTTCATGGTATGTGAAAGTCATACTGGAGGCAGAGATGGTGCCAGGCTTGTATTTGTGTTGGAAAGGACAATTGTTTCTCAGGGCACTCTTTTGCATCACACAAAATATTAATTTCTTCAAAACTTCCAGCAATGGAAGGAAGAAAGTTTTTCCAACTGAAAACACGAAAACTTTCCACTAAATGCCAGATTGTGTGATACAAAGCACTGATGGCCCTCTGGCCACAGCTGCTTCTGTTTAGTCATAGTGTGAGCAAAGAGACACTCAAATAACACATTTGCACTGGAACAGCCCTCGCTGTAGCTTGCATTACTGCAGCTGGACTCACATCAAAACCCAATGCACCGTCTGGAAAGCAATTACCCACTGCAAAATGGTGGAATGAAAAGCACTCTTCAATATCCCCTTTCTTAATGGTGCTGAACCAGATCCGGGAACTCAACAAAATAGTTGAGACTCTTTCTCTCTCCCCCTTCTCTTTAGTTCCTTTTTTTTCCCTCTGTTTTTCAAGCTGGATTGCAAAGATCCACCAGGCACACTGAGAGCTTTTATCATCCCATCCAGGTTCTCGACTGGCCTGGCAAGACTTGTGTAACTGCTTGTAAAACTGTGAGGATCCTGGTTAGGGGCCACATTGCACTAATTTACAGGATATAAACAGATATTGAGACCAGCCGTGAGATATGGGAAAGATTCAGCTAAGCTTCTTGCACAGACTTCAGGGCCCAGCTGGTGGCCAGACGTAACTTGGACACATAGTTTTGAATCTGGGAAGGGATGAGTTGGGGAGCTGCGGGAGAAAAAGACTGCAGAACCCACGGCAGAAAAAAACACTATGTGCAGCCTATTACAAGAGATGAGTGAATAAAATGTTAGAGGTCCCATTTTGCAAAACAGGTGCTTGTTTTAATTCAGCAAAACACATGCATGAGAAAACAAATCACTGGAGACCAAAATGACAGCTTTGTGATGCAAAAGAGAGAGTTTGCCGAAACAGCTTTGCATTTTCAAGTGTGTCCAATGGTGCGCCTTATTTGGGAGATGCAGCCTGTCGAGTTCAAGTGAAATTCGATCATTGATTTTCTGCTGCAGAAAGCACAGCAAGAATTCCCGGCAGTCAGGAGGGTGGTTTGTTTGGGTTGGTGGGGTTTTTTTATGAGAATTCGTATTTTTTCTTGCTGTTAAAATTTATATCAGAATACACTTCCATTTGTAATACAAAAAATCTATAGACTCATTTTTTTTAATTGTTCCTGTTATTCTGTTTCTCACCTGTCTATGGGAAAGAACCTGACCTTTGAAATAAAACGTCTTCATTCAGCAGTTGGGGGTCTTCTTTTGTAACCTTTAATACTTCTCTGTTACCTACTAACAGGCTAGAAAGTGAGCACCTTATCAAAAGCTTACACCTCATTCTAGATGATGCATGACCTCAACTGCAATGGTAGTTCCTGCCTCAGAGAGGTTGCTACTTACACCCACAATAAAAAATGCACTAGGGATGGGCACTAACAAAGCAAAAAGGACACAGGATTATTACCCCACATGAAAAGATACACAAGTCACCCAAATTCAGACACGGTTCCTTGCTGTCTTTCACTGCTGTTATGTCAGCATGCACCATGAGAACAGTCAGATATCCCAGCCCATGGCAATTGCTGCCAGAAGTGTATTGTCTCAATATAGCCTTACCTGAAAGGGCAATGCTTGTAGCACCTCAAATGGTGTGGCACACAAACCCCACCAGTGCCACAGACAATGAGCCACCCACTACCAGTGACAACCTGAGGTGGCAATCTGCAAAACATACATGTTTTTCCTCACCAGGTCAGCTGTGATAACCTCACCTACTGGTAAGTATGAAGGAGGATCTGCTTTTTCTGGGCCACTGTGGAGGCAGTGGCTGGTAGACATCAGGGATATCTCCCCACTGAGAAGTGTCTACGTCATTTGTCAGGCAGAGCCACCACCAGTAAAGAGAAGTGGGATATGCTAAAGCATTTCAAATGAGTGGGACACAAAGAATACATCTCTACCCTCAGGACATGAATACTCAGCAGTTTTGGGGACAGGACACAGAGTAAAGCAGAGAAAGTGTGTCTCAAGAGCTGCCACTGAGAAGCCCTGCTGTAGCAAGCACACAAGCACTCGAGGGGGGGTTAGAAGGGGAGTGTGCTGGGAAAGCAGAAGGTGCTAGCGAGAGGAGCAGCGAACAAGCGCGCTAATTGCAAGAGCAGCAAGGAAAATATGACAGGGAAAGGAGTCAAGGCAAAGCCAGAGGGGCCCCAGCAGCCTGCTGCTTGGTCGGGTGCAAATGGTTTCAGCAGAGGCAGCTTGCAGCTGTAGGGAGCAGGTGCAAGGGCAGACGGATGCTGCCCTGAACCTGGGGAGCAGGCTGTAGGCAGGAAGGAAACCAGTTTTCCCAAGCTCCAAACAACAGCACACGAAAGGGGGAAAATGAAGGAGAGCAGCGTTCAGACAGAGGAGAAACAGTTCTGTCACTCTCCACTTCAGGAGCATGATAGGCAGATGAAAGATGAATTTACTTCAGCCAGTCCTGTCAGATGTTTCTGAGCTGTGGGACTTATCAGCTGTCAGACCAGAAAAGAATAAGCTAAACAAAAAGCTTTCACAACCTTCATTCCCAAATCTGTGCGTCATAGTGTGCCACAAAAAATGATTTCTGGCTTTTTCTTATTCTTTGTTTTTTACTTTTTACCCCCTTTTCTTTGCTACTACTAAATAATTTTCCCTTTCGCTCACTGGACAGCTGGAGAGGATCCAGACGGCTGCTGTTCCTGTGGCTGCACACTGAATGCAGTGCAGGGAGGCTTGTAGATGGCTTTCCAAGTAGCCAAACACAATGGTGGCAAGGGGCAATCTGTGTGGGGGGAGCACAGGGCTTTCTCTGGACTGAAATGGCAGAGGCAATGATAGTGTGGGAACTCAGGCCTTCCTGTCTCTTCATTTTTCCATTATCTACCTCAAAGCCTTCCGCCTCTCTTCCCTTGTGCCACCTCCTTTCGAGGGCCAGCCTGTTCAGATTGGTGCCACCACACAAAGCCCGGATGTCTCCGCACAGCAGTCTCCTTGCTGGATTCAGCTGGTGGCTCATTCTAATTAATTGCTTTTAAGCTAGAGTCTGGAGGTAATTGCCAGTCCAGATCCTCTTGACTAGCTCAGATGAATACTCAGTTCTGGGCTGGAAGAGAAGGAGGAAAGAGTAGCTCTGCTGTGCCAAATCAACACCTCACTGATGCCCCTGAATCAACAAGTAGGTCCACAGAACTCCTGAGGACACTTCCAGTTGAATTATCTGTTGATCCAGTGAAATGACTTCTCCTAGAGGCCTAGAGAGTTTGCAGGGGAACAGGACTCGCATAAGTGGTCCTTCCTTGCAAGGTTCATGTCTCAGCAGATAAATCTCACACCTCTGAACCACAGACATGCTCATGCTTTTAACCATTCCTGACTTTTCTGATAGCGTTTAAAAATGTGTCTAGATTATTCCTCTTTGAGTGTCCAAAATGGTCTGAGGAGCAGGACTGGAAAAGCAGAAACAAGTCAACAGCTTGAACCAATGATGAGAGTGGCTTGAGTAGAGAAACCATACCTCATGTTCTTTATCCACCAAAGACATTACGCTTTCTTCCAGTTTATCATGGCTTCATGGATTACTAAGAATCAGCTAACTGCTATATCATCTACAGCAGCAATCTCAGATGTGGCACAAGGGAATATGGCATGGCACCATATGTAAAAGGATCTCAGATAAGCTGTGTTACTGTGTTTGTTCAGGAAAACAGAAAACACCCAGGTGGTTCCTTTAGCTCTGCTGATGCCTGGTAAATTATCATGCTCTTTATCATTTGATTATGACCACCACACTCACCCTATGGACTTGGTTGACATTTTTTCCTTCTTTTTTTCCTCTGCACTTCGGCCGTGCCTTTGCATCCTGTCCCTGGTTTGTTTCTGTCAATTCTTTAAACAGCTGCTGGGTTCTGCTCCAGAGGTGGCTGCATTCCAGCAGTGGGGAATGTGACTCCTGACATATGGGAGAGCTGGTGCTGTGTGTCAGGAGCTGTGAAGCTGAGAGATGTGACACATCCAGGTCAGCTTGTCAGCGCTGTGCAGCCCCAGAAGAGGTCCCAGTTTGGACATCCATTTTATTATCTTCACGTGCTTCAGCTTGGTTTCTAGCAACAGTTTTTTGTGCTCATTCCTCAGCCTTTAACTTGAGTCATGCCCTCTGAAAGTCTCAGCAGTTGCTGTACACTGAATAGGCTTCACACATGAAATCCCATGCTGGAAATGACCTTCAGTCATCAACTCCAAGCAACACCAGAGAACAGAGCTGCTGAGTGTGATCCTGGTGTCAAGTGTCCAAGCAGCTGGGATGCTCTTTGTTTTCCCCATGCTGTGTTAGGAAGGGTCATGCTGCATTTGCCATGCTGGGTTGGGTCCCCATTTTCAAAATATTTTCTGGACTTCTCAGGAATCTCCTTCTGGCTCCCTCATTTATTGGCAGGGACTACACCATATCCCTGTTGCTTCTCCCTTGCACTCAGATGGTGCCAATACTCTCCAGAAAGAAGGGTACCTTGACCCTTTCACTGCTGGCCATTGTGTTCAGCAGGTTCCAGTGTGTCTGAAGTTTCTTCTGCATTTTCCCAGGACAGAAAGAGAATGCTGGCTGTGCAAGAAGGCATCTGTGGGTTCGATGTATTCCTTTTTTTTCTCTGCTGTTTCACAGGCCATCTTCTGAGATCTCATGGATCACCAGTGGTCTGTGAGCCATCAGCTGGAAGAGCCAGAAGAAGAGAATAAAATCTATGACTCAGTTTCACAGAACCCAATTCCCTTTGTGCCAGTGCTGATGAGTATGAGTATCATGAACTCCAGAACTCCACACCCTGTTCCCAAGCTGTGGACAGTGTTGCTTCTGGCATGGAAGAACATCCCACTATGGTGAGGAGGTTGAGAACGTGGAGCAGAGATGAAGCCACTACAGGGGCTTTTGCTCACTATGCTGACAGCAGGAGAACATGAGTTTGTAGAGCTCCACCCTTTCCAGCTGAGAAGCATCTGCCACAGTCCTTTTCCTTCAGCCAATATATTGCCTCTGCTTTGCCTTCCCTCCAAAAGATCTCTTTTCAACAGTTGCTTTCATGGACCCTCTACTTAGCTTTTTTTCCAATCCTTTCAGGTCAGCCTCACTGATAAAGCTCATCAGTAAAGCCTCAGAGAGCCATGGGAGGAACATGGTCATTTCTGTGGATTAATATCCCCACTCAGTTGAAAGATCAGCCTACAATCAGGATGCTTAGGGCACATTTTCTCATGAAAGCTGGTGCTGGTCTCCAGTCCACTGAGGGAAGAGAAGAGGGTCTTCAGCTTGCCCTACAAAACATTCTATGGTCTACTGCCATTCCCTAGGGCTGGGAACAGACTTTGCTGAGATAATCCAAATGTCAGGACACATAGCACAGAAACAAGCCTCTGCAGCAGGATCAAACCAGGGCCTTAGCTCTGTGCACCTGGAACATCTTCTACGTTGCTGAAAATTCAACAAGAACCATTTTTCTAGCCAAGGATGATTGTGATTCCCAAGTACTGGGGTTGCAACCCACAGAAAGTGTGGGGTGAGAATTCAGTTATGTAGAATCACAACATATAATCTCTCTTTCTTTCTTTTCTTTCTCTTTCTTTCTTGCTTTCTTTGCTTTCTTTGCTTTCTTTTCTCTCTTTCCATGAGAATGTTTCCTAAGTTTCACTTCCATCCTTCAGCTGGAATAAGGCAGAATGAGACAGGGTAAAGCAGGCAGGCACAGAACCAGGAGTCACATATGGGCACCCCACACTTAGATATCCACCACCTACTAGTACCACTAAAACCCAGTACACTTTTACAGCAGGGAGTGGAAACCCATGCCTAGCCAGAGCCATTCCTTGGCATATTTCCGCATGAGCCTCTCATCTATTGAACCAGCACGGCCTCTTCCTTTTCATTATTCTTTCATATAATACCTCTACAAACTCTGTTCCTTGCTTATTTCTTTCCCCTCTGTTCATTCCCCTGCATGATGGGTGGCAAAGTCCTAAGCTCCAAAGATAATGCTGTGCCAAGGCACTTAGACACGGCTATGTCTGGACACAGAACATTTCTCTCTGATTCTCAGCAGTGTTGTCTGAATATGTCACTACTTGCATGGAGACAAGACTTCTCAATCGCTTCATGAAACAGGAAAGGGCTTTTTCTCGCCCAGGGAAGCTGAAGCATTATAGGACCTATTCAAATTGCCTCCCACAGCACCTAAAATAAACTTTAAATCCTTCAGTGATGTGAAAGTTCAAGAGACCAATTGGAAGTTTCTGCCATCAGGTTTGTGGGGAGCTTGAATTATGTCTGGGATTGCTGGAAGGGCTGATGGTTGTATTCAAGGTGCTCATACCTTACTCTGCTGTCTCAAACACGCTAGAGCTGGGGGATTATTAACATCTCCTGAACATTTGTGTATTCAGGTACACAAGGAAATGTAACTTCAAG
Source organism: Thryothorus ludovicianus (assembly GCA_013397245.1). Classification (NCBI taxonomy): domain Eukaryota; kingdom Metazoa; phylum Chordata; class Aves; order Passeriformes; family Certhiidae; genus Thryothorus; species Thryothorus ludovicianus. The sequence goes on along the minus strand of VZTB01016677.1, from coordinate 1,543,162 downwards.
ATGGCCACAAAGCCAAACAGAAGCACTTCTGCTACAAAAAGAGATGGGGAAAAAAATAAAATCAGCCAGAATTAGTTGGAAGTTCTTGTGGACTAAAAGGCTGAGCACATGGTTTTGCATATGCCAAAAAAATACCAGAGAGTAGTTGCACCTGTGTCTTATCTTAAAATTGTCTTTACACTACTGGAGTCTATGTGGATGAAACAACTCTGTATCACAAGCCAGCAACAGAGCTGTTTGTGATACAAACACAATTAATATTTCATAATATATACAGCAGTATTCACACAGCAAGAACAAGAGGCTGAAACTACTAAAGGAAAGGTGTAAATTGAAACTATCAGCACAACTCCAAGCTGCTGATTTGTGTTCCCTATAGCAAAGATGAAAACATCATGGCTGGCTCACTGCTAAATACACACAAACCCTTGCCAGAGGTAAAGTTGGTGCTGTAGAGTGATGCACATGTAGTGGTCTCAGTGCTAAACAGTTTTTCTCTCACCCATGAAGGAATATGCTGTTTCACACAGGATCAGGATATCAACTGTGTACTGCAATTGCAGAGTCCATAAGAAAACAATAAACTATAGCACAATGCTGTTCTTGTTCTGGAGCCAAATGGCAGTAATTTCTTTGCTTGACAATGAAATCTACATCTACAGGACTGGCATCTTTGGCCAGAATGCTCAAGCATGATATTAAACAACCAGAGAAATTGGGGCTTTTTTCTTGTACTAAGCCAATATAAGGATATATTGCAGTTCATGCATTATTATTCCTGGCTTGTCTTTATATTGGCTTATCAAATTGTGAACTTCACCACCTGCCAGGATGGAGATGTTTTCACAGACAGATCATCTAATTTATATTTCCTAGATTCATGGATTTTAGATCCACTGCAATAAACTATTCCAGTTTCATTAGCAGTAGAGACTATAATCAAGAATACCATCAAAAGTAGGACAAGTACACATGTCCAGAATTGTAAAAGGGCATTACAGAGGTCTAAACAAGGAAGATTAATAAGACATGATTGTAGCTTGGCCCTCATAATGTAAAGCAGAAAGGAGACAGACTCATAACAAAGAAAACTAAGCCCTTCACACAATTCATCATTGAATAGTTCAAGTCTGACACCAGACACTGAGAAAAGGAAAAGCTTGCAAGGACTTAACTGAATGGATAGATTAATGGAAAAACAATCCATCAAGGACTCCCAGTCACAGATATAGCACCTCCAAGGCACCAGATGCTAGCAGAGTTACCTATGATGGATCTTCCCTGCCCAGGCACCCACTGTTGGCTTCTGTCAGAGAGAGGGCCAGGGACAGCTGGGCTTTTGGGTGGATATGGCTCAGTGTCTCTTGTGCGGAAACCACTGACAGGCACACTGAATTTTCAGGACCATTATGAGCATGAGACCAGGCTTTTCATCTGGGCCTATAGGCAGTGGATCTGCCAGCATACTCCAAGGTTGCACTGAATCTGGGGTTCGGGCATCATGTGTTCCACCAGACTTGATCCTGGCTTCCCCCAGAAGTGGCTGAACTGATGTGAAATGGGCTGATCTGGGATCATTCTTCCAATCATTCCCAAAAACACACTTCAGAGCAATGTGTACAGAGCCCTAGGGACTCATGCTCCTCTATTTGAAGTACAAACCCTTCACATCAGTTGCCTTCTAGCCTTGGAAAAATACTTAAGGTGCTTAAGTGTGAAACCAAGTGAGTCTTCCCCTTCGTCCCTGCCAGGAAGCACTGCAGAGGGGTGAAATTTGTTTTTCCGATTAGACTTCACGCAGCACGACCTTTGCCATCTCCAAGCCGGGTCAGGCTGATTAATGGGCTGTCATCCCAGCACAATGAGGACCAGAAGGGTGTGAGGTTGCTAGGACATTCTCCTAACAGCTTCTGCAGAAGAATCGCTCTTGAACTGCTCTGCACCATTAAGCAAAGAACCTGGGGGTCTTTAATTTATCAGGTGGGAAGTGAGGATAATTACTTTTCAAGCAGCCAATACAGCCGACGTGCACTCACAGCGGAAGCAAAGCAGGGAAGCTGGGGGATTCAGACACTGTTTACATTCCGGTGAAACTGGATCTTGGAGCTATGCACCAAAATTAGGAAGGGAGTGTCGAACTGGGATGGAGAGGAGGACAGGCTGTTATATAGAGTGACTGACAGATTAATCTAATAGTCTGGACTCTGAGGCTCCACAGGTGTTCAGACCAATGATCAGACCAGCCAAATTTGCAGATAATAAATCCAAAACCTGCATGGGGCCATTGTGACTAATTTTGCTAGGGGCAATGTCAGGTGTGTGATAGGATACAGGGACTCCCTCCCCCTTAAGGACTGAAAGGATCTAGTGAATATTAAGGGCATTTTGAAAAATTAATTTCTTGCTCCTTTCCAAACTCTCTCTGGTTTTCATATCATACTTTATTGTCAGGATCTTCGGTCGTTACATAAACATAAAGGGAATCAAAGCCCAATGGGGAACAACATTTTCCTTTCTCAGCAGAGGGCTGGAATTTTTTCCTGTCACAACAGGACTGCAGTTACTGTTTATTTAACTTTCAGGGGAGGGATTGAAAGCATAAATGCCTTATGGTGGTCTCACCCAAGAAAAGCTTCTCTTATATCTTAGCCTGGGATTCAGACCTCTCTCTGCTTTCTTCCAAAAGTAGAGCAATGGTTTGACCAGGGACTGGTCTATGGAACTGATGTGGGTCAGCTATACCAAACCTGGATGATCATTTGGGATAAGCACAGACAGAGAGGGATGATGGATTGCTCCCAGGTAACTGTCTGAGTCAGGCTTACTGTCATGCTCAAAAAGATAAGAGCTCGGAGAAAAGCAGCTGAAAAAGAGAAAATCTAAATGTGCCTTTAATTCCCTAGGAAAACAGCTCAGGAGCTCACACTTTTAGCAAGCAGACAGATCTTTGTAGGAAGCACAAGAGGGATGAAGCAAACACAAATCTTTTATCTGAGAGAAAGAGTGACTGAAATCTTTCCATGAATGATGCCGATAAGCCTAGCACACAGCCTTTCCTAACATCCAATGCAACCAGAAGACACAAAAGACTCTGTGTTTTGAGTCTGCGTGACATCTTGCTCTTGGAGATGATCACTGAGTAGCATTTGTCTCCCCTGCTCTGCACCATACCACAGGAGACATGTAAATATCATACCTCTTTCAGCCTTTAGGTGAAACCAACTCATCAGTGATATCTTCATAATATTTAACAGATGCTTGCACCTCCCCTGAGCTCAATAAATACATTCTGGGCTCATCTCCTATCCCTCTTAAAGGCACTAGTTAAAAGAACAGAAGGGGGGAAAAAATAACCCCAGGTGCAGAGCAGTGCCCTGTGGAATGAGGCTTGGGTCTCAGAGCCTTCCTCACACTGAAACCCCCCATGAATGAAATATGTCTCACTTGGGGCAAGAGGTAAAGAAATCATGATCTATCAGCTGCTAAAATGCATCAGCACCAAGCAAGGAAAGGGAGAATCAGGCCCTGGGGGGGACAGGCAGGGATCACTCAGCAGCACAGGCAGCAGTGCTACAGCAAAGGTGTTTAGGGAGACCATCAATCCTCCCGATTCTAGGGCTGGGCAGCTCAGCAGCTGGGATTCAGCAAGAGTTTCCTCCCCTGCACCATGCAGAGCTGGTGCCAAGGATCTGAATTATTATGCTGAGTGGTATAGGGGAAAAGTGCTGTGTCTTTTCTAATATCCAATGTTGGCTCATTGTCAAAAACAGAGAAACAGGGAGCACCAAACTGGGATGTCCAAGCCTTGAAGCAGCAGGTATCTGCAGGTGGCTCTAGGACTGTTGTGTCTAAAAACACTGCACTTCTCTTTCCATCTCCCTGGGAGGACAGACAGGATGGTCCTTTCTCTGGAGTTCCAATGGAGATCCACAGGGATCAATCCTTTGAATGCCAAGGGAGCCCCTAATTCTTACGTTTCCCTGGTGTGGTGAAAGGCGCTCTTGATCCATGACAAAGATTGGGCTGCAGGTGCCCCTTTCACCCATTGTCACGTTTCCCCTATTTTCCACAAATGCCCTGTTCCCAAGTGTTGTATTATATGTGCAATCTTTAGGCAGAAGATGAGGTTTTTGCTGTGCGTTTTGCCAATGCCTGGCAGCTAAAGCTGTTCCCCATGCAGAGCACAGAGGCACTGGCTCCTCAGCACTAGAAATAGTAAAATACCACAAGCACTGTGTAGTTTCAGTAAAGAAATTTAACCACACATGAGCAGGGGGAATTCAGCTTTCTGGTAGAAATAAAAGAGTAAAGCAATGCTCTTAAGACTAATGAAATTTTCCTGGCTGTCATCAGGACTGGCTGGGGAAAAAAAAGCTTTTCCTGTTGATTTTGCTATTTCCTGTAGCCAGTAATTATTTCCTTCATTTTCTTTAAGCTCTCACACCTTGTCCTAGTAATCTCAGTGGCTGCAAGGATCCCATTCTCTGTATTTATTGGAGACATTTTGACAAGGTCTGTTTAGAGACAGGAAACCTCTCTGTACTTTTATATGGGCAAAGTCATATGGGGAAATTGTCAGTTCCTTTGGGAATTTATATGGGCAAAAAGCCAATTGCTGGTGCAATGGCACTAGACAGGCATCTTTAACTTCCTCAGTTTTTCCTCTTATGTAACCATAAGCTGCCATATCTTCAAGTGATTAGAAAGATACATCATTTGTTAGCCTGTGAATTCAACTTAATCACGAACTTACCTGCATCTGATAGAATGAGATCTGGACTTAGGACGTGGAATTGGAACTTCCAGGGACTGGGCATACATCACAAATCATTACAGTAAACAAAGCTTTAGAGATTCAGCTCACTAAATCACCAGTTATCTCCATATTATCTCTGGCATTTACAGACCTTCATCAGCTGTGAAGAGTGTGGTTGGGTAAGGCTGCAGATAATCCCTCTGCCTTTTGTATTCTGAATGGATTGGCCACCAGATCAAGGTAGAAATGAGGCCTCCACAGAGGCATTGAGAATGGGCATTAACAGCGCAGCATGGCACTAGACAAGTCAGAGAGAAAGACTATTAAAAAAGGCATTAAATGTTTGTAGCCTAGTCAAGAGTTTTGGTTGAACAGATGGCCTGACTGCAGCTTTACCAACTCAGTTGAAATGGTTTCATGGCTGTGAACAACCTAAAGGAACTGTTTGCAACACCCACTATGGTACATATGCTTAAATAACACCATTTGACCTGACAACTACACAAACAGAATCCCCTTTAGAGGACTGTCTTGTAGCACCTGTCAAAGATCCTCCTGATCCTCTAACACAAGGTCTGAGTGAAGAGATGGGGAATCTAACACCACACCCACACGCTGTCTAACCCCACAGAGAAAACACAGGCAACGTGAAATCCTTCCCAATCTGTCATCCACAACCAACCTGCCAGAAAGCAGCACATATCTGTAAATACACTGTGGGAAGGAAAATGCATTGTTACTACACATAAAAACATGCTTCCTTCAGGAGAAAGGACTTGAAATATATTCAAGGCTGGTCAGCAGTAAGAAGGTCTCCAAAACATGATTCCTATGAGCCCTCAGCCCTTTCCACAGTAAGCTTTCAGCACAGCTTGAATCAATATTGCCAATGCAAAATCTGTTCTTCATCCACAGCACAATGTTGAGGTGAGCCTATGCTTTGTCCTGCCTTTATGTAGGGATTGATGTCAATCATCAGCTCTTATGATTGCAATTTAATTCTCTAGAAGATAGCAATGAGATTCCTGGGAGCAGTTCATTCATATGTGAATTTTTCTGCATTTGTCACTGGACAGAGGTGGACTTTTGTAATAGATTGTATATTTTACAACCTTACTGTAACCTGGGCAAGTGCTGTTCCTGTCAGAGCAGCAGAATTTGACCATTCCGCTCTGAACCTCTTTCTCTCTGGCTCCATCAGTTTGAGCAACAAATGCTGAGACCAAAAGTTGGGTTTCTTTTTCTAACTGGGTTCAGGGTCTAGCACAGTGGGGCTTTACTGATCACTAGAGCTTTTAAGTGTTATTTAAATACTATAATGCTTTATCATGTCAGTGATTGTTCTTGGGGATGGTCTGGGTATTTTCAGGGTAGGTTGCTACTTACAGCTGTGAAGCCTAAGTGTCTACAAGAAAAACATGAGACTAAGCTCCCAAGTAATTAATTGAAATATAAGAAGCACTGTCAATACATGACCAGAAAATTGTCCAGATGACCAGTCTTATGTGTCTACTTCTTTTATAAAGCATACAAATACATCACTTAGAGGAAAAGAGAGAGGGGGTGTGATGTCTCGGATAACTCACAGATCTGTGAAACAAATGTATTGGCTGGAAGACACATGGCAATAGAATAATTTTTTCCCAGGGAAGATGAAGTACTGTCACTGTATAAAAGGGAAAGATGTGGCATCCTGAGATAAGAGAACTTTGCCCGTGTATTTGGCCTTAGTAGAGCATATCTCAAAAATTGGTATTGTTGATCTGAAAATGCAGCACAGGCAGAGTTCACTGGGGAGACAGATCACTCATAGCAGAGGACATTACATTATTTCTCTGCATTAGGAAGCAATGGAAAAAGGACACTCCTAAGGACTGTTTGAAGGCATCCCTATGAAATAGGCTAAGGAAGAGACTACTCAGTCCAGATCAGAGACACCTCCATCACCAAAGATGTGAGACCAAGCTTGTGAGTTGAGCCTAAGAAGGTGACCAACCCTTCCTTTCTCAAGGCTCCCCACTGTGATGGGAGAAAGAGATTTCCTTTTTGAGTCTCTTTGCCTGGTCTATGAATTAAGGCTCTGCTCTCCAGGGATATCCATCTGGAATGCATCTGACATATTTCTTCGGTGTTGCATTTGGCTCACGGGAATTGCTGTCCTCCCAAATAAGATCAGGGGTCCATCTACCCCATCTGCCTGTCTTTGAGAACAGACAACACCAGATGCTGGAGGTGAAGCTGCAGGAAACCCCTGTGGTCGGGAGTTATAGGATATCCTACCTAGGTAGACATTTTCCTTCAAAAATCCTATTGCTGAATGTTAACAAATAGGCAGGAACGTGAGGTTTCTGCCTTCTCTAAGAATATGTGCCTGTGAACAAACACAAGAAGTTGCTATTTATGGGTTACTCTCCCTCAGCTGAGCTGCTGTAAATAACCGTATATGTCGATGGCCTGCTCCTGCTGAGAGAGAAAATGTGTTACCTTAAAACTCAATGAACTCCTAGTTCAACTCTGGCTCTTCCTGAAGAAATAAACTGCAATAAAATAAAAAGAGTTTGGCTCACGTTTGATCCATCAGAACACACCCCACTGTTCCTGAATCAAGTATGCATTGAAGCAAGATCATACTGGAATTGCACAGCAAGTGAAACTGTGAGAGCTGGCTGTGTTAGCTGCAGTGCTTTCACAACAGGGCATAAATCTTCTCTGAGAGCAAGAGGACAAAGGAAGGTATAAAGAAGTGGAAAAACTAGGTTCTGCTCTTATTTTCTTTAAAGGACCCAGACAGAAAATGCAAGCTCAAAGTCTTGACATGATGTGCTTAGGTTCATATTTTTCTTTTACAGAGTGAAAAAAAAAATAATAAAAGCCTTACATTCCACAGCAGCAAGTCAGGACAAAGAGGAGACTGAAACCATGTCTGCAGGAGAAGAAACTGCAAAGATGCAATACAGTTACCAAGAAAGAAAAGGAGCCAGCACTGTGGGGTGTGAGCTGTACCTCCAGGGCTGATGACTGGGAGACTGAAAATAACCTTCCAATAAAGGCCTGGTCCACTGCAGAGCAGTGCAGGTGCCTGAACCCAAGAGTTCCCAATGGCTAATTCCTCACTCTGAAAAGGAGTTTGATGAATATAACGTTCAGAAAAGACAAAGAAAATGCACTTTCTGCAACTCCATGAACTTCTACACTGGATGATGTGGAAAATACCCCATGAGTTTCACCAAATCCAGTTGCACTGTTGTCTATGATAGGCTATTAGATTCCTGAAATCTTGTCAGCAACAGTGAGAGCAACAGCCAAGATTTTCAGAAGGAGAGGTGTTACACACCTGATGGGTGAGAAAGGGTTAGGTCTGATACAGGGCTGTAGAACTTGATCAAGATTATCTACATTGTGCCAGTTCTGATCAGGCAAAACAAAACACAACTCTGTGGCTTTTCAGGCCCCAGCAAGTGTCCTGTCCTTGGCACTGCTAGATGGAGTCAGGCTAGCTTAGCTAGCAGGTAATGAGTAGCTAAGCAGGTCATTTGGCAGACAGGATGACTGATGAATCCCGGGTTCCTATGGCTTTGTGCCTTGTGAGTCAGCCCCAACCCAATTAGCCAGTGATAGAAAAGACTGAACTTACCCCAGATATATGAAGTGAGAGAGCTCCCCTCTTCAGCAAATTTCTTGTTCTGTAATTGAGTCATTACACATGAGATGGTCAAGCATTGTAACAGGCTGTCCGGAGAAGTGGTGGAGTCATCATCCCTGAAGGTATTTCAGAGACATCTGGATGTGGTGCTTCACTATGTGGCTAAGTGGTGAGCATGGCAGTGGATGGCTAATAGTTGGACTTAATGACATTTGAGGTCTTTTCCAACCTTAATGAGACTGGGTTATGAGGGAAGAAAGACAAACACACAGAGTGCAGCCTTGTTGCTTTAGGAACCAGGGTGAACAAGGTAACAGTCCTCACTAAAATCACTGCCTCTGAAAAGTCACCCACTCCTGGTCTGCAATGAAGACAGAGATAACTCTGAAAACCTTTGCAAGACAAACTCCCTGGTCTGCCTTTAGGGACTCGCAGACATGCTGCACTTCCAGCCTCTTCCAGCAGCTCATAATTTCAGTGTTATCCTGCTCACCTGAGGAAGAAAACATAGCATTGAACACAACAAGGCCGTGAGCCACCTGACCTAACTTGGAAATGAACACTGTTTTGAGCAGAAGTTTGGATTAGAGATCTCCTGAAGTTCCTTTCTACCTAAACTGTCTCAACAGAGACCATGGCCCTCCAAAAAGACAATGCCACTGGAGATGTGCCTCAAAGTTCCTCCTGTTGGGATGCAATCAGGCAGTGATAGGATGAACCTCCACAGTATTGCACGGGTTTGATTGCTGAAAGACAGCTGCCTCCAGCGAAGGTGGAAAAGGGAGTCTCCATCTGTTGAGTTTATTTAATCCTTCCAAAACTTGTGCCAATCAACACAAAAGAGCTTCTCTCAGCAGGGAAGAAAAGAAAAAGAGGAAAAAAAGAGATAAAAGAAGGAAAGAAAGATGGAAAGAAAAGTACTAAGCCCTAATTCAAGAGCTTACCATCCTGTAAGCCTAACACTTGAAGTGCCTGAGGACTACCTTGCACCTCATCTCTCCTCTTGCCTTTCAGATTCTGGATTTTTCTTTTCCCCTTGTCCCATTACACCAGTCTTTGAGCCAGTCCTGGCATCTCTCTCCCTCTTGTGCAATGTTTGCCTACTACATGATCCCCTCTTCAGCAAGAAGTTTCCCCTGCTGTAAAGAAAGCTGACAGCAAACAGGGACCAAGGCTCATTTTCTGCAGAAATGCACACACCTCGCAGATTCCTACATGCTTCTTGCTGTTGGCCATAATAAACTCTCCTGGCAGTCATAAGCAGAATTAATGCATATTTGAGTCCCCAGCTGGGGGGCCCGATGGCACAGCAGATAAAACAAAAACAACTATTGTATTTCCAAAACAGCACTGGGGGAGATGTCTTTTCATGTGACACCACATTGCAAGAAATCACATGGATCTTCTCTGATGTGAAGCTTCAGGGGATTATTGTGTGAAACAGAGAGGCAATGGTTTTCTACAGCCCAGAATCACAGTAATTTCCAATTGTCTATGCTCTCACATGTATCATAGGCTAAATTTGGAAAAATCTGGACAGAATATTGGACATTCAGGATGGAGATACTTCCAGGAGGAAATAGGTATCAGAGACCCAGTCATTGCAGGATATCACACACAGAGCTTTACTAGGTAAGTCCAGTGGGGTCCAAGGTTGCTTTATGCCTTAATTCACGGCAGAGTTGACCACAAGGCAGGATCTGTGTTCCTCTGCCTTTCCCCTCTCCTTCCAGGCTGGAGAATGAACTGAGCTCCCACAACACCCTCCTTCCCAAGAGATCCCACCAAACATTTTTGATGACAACCCTACTGGATACCAACTACCTCATACTCATGCAACTTGGCGGGTGTTTAAACAAAGTCTTGACCTTAAACAGCAGGTTAATGCAAGGGTCAGAAGTGCTTTCCCCACCCAAAGATACAGGAAGTCTTTGGGAAGAGCAGCACGCAGTTATCCAAGCAGGAATTAAGTAAAGGCAACAGAAGCCTTTCCTGCAAGACTCTTTTTTACAATACTTTTAGGACTGAAAGGAGACTGTGTCCCTGTGCTATGTATTGATGTTTGCCTCTAAAGCAAACATCCATTTCTCTTTCTCATCCACTGCATGAACACCTGAGTCTGCACTATAAGGTCATACCAACACAAACTGCAGAGCTCTCAGAGCTGCAGTGAGATGCTGAACATCCATTTACATGAATTAGATACAGAAAAACAATTAAGCTCAGAGTTCCTGCAATTACCTATGTTTGCTATCCAGATGAGAACTGATTTACTTTCCTTGCAATCTACCCTGAAAATATTTATCCAGCTTGGGATACTCAGGCCATTCACATTGCCATACAGTGTGCTACAAGACTCTTGGGAGACAGCACCTTCTCTTTTCCAAACCACTGAGCCAGTGATGCACTGACTGACAGGATAGCACAGCCCAGCAAATCTAGCACTCATCTCCAGCAGGAGAAGTAATTACTTTTAGGGAAGTAATGGCAAAATGCTACCAAATACCCAGGGTTCAAATGAGTTGTGCCCTAAGCAGACCAAGAGAGAGATTATCTTTGTACTGAAGGCACTATAACAATACAGAGAGGATAATATAATGAAAAGATGGTAGTATTTCCCCAAGGAAATTGCCCCACTGTAGAAACAGAGGTGAGAGAAGGTTCTGGATGTACCTGTCTCTCTCCATTAGCTTGAACTCAGAGGTGTCTTCAAACCACACCCATCCTACAGTTCTGTAAGGAGTCCACAGTACTGGCTTAGGTAAGGTACTTGGTTTGTAGACAGCAGATCCCTTGGCTAAGTGACTTTTCTGAGCTCAAATGAAGTCCCTGGATGAATCATGAACTGGATCTCTGCTTTTCACATCTTTCTAAGTCTATCCATCCCTCTCATCACCTGAGTTTGCCTGTTTGTCAAAGTTCCTTAAAAATGAACAAAACCTAGCATTTAAAGCTCTGTCTCTTTAAGCACCATGGCATCCCCAAAGGATGAAAGTCAGTGCCACACAAATTCTAGTACCATGGTTAAATGGCTTGTCGAACTTCTGTTAGTTCTGTTTTCATGGCTGACTTCCAGCTCCAAAAGCTGAGCTCACATAGATCTATGTTTCTGCTGACAGTGCCAACTCTTCACCTTTTCCTTTTGTTCAAAACCACTGGAAAAGGAGGACTGTTTCTTCATCGGTTATTTGAAACTTTGGTGATTGTATTTTTCATTTCACAAGAGAATGAAGGGGGTGGAGTTTAGACATTGCCTATAGCATACTAGCAGTGTTTCACTACCTCTGCAATTACACAGTTTCCACACATCCATAATCTGCTCATGAAAGAACACACTGACTGAACTTTTTTCTCCCAACATCACTTGCTAGCTTTGACCCTAGACCTTCCTCCTGGTTTAGGATATTGGTTGAAATCTTGCTGTTGGGATTAATATGTCTCTCTCTCTAACTCTGGAAGGGAAAACAAGGTTTGACTTGCAGGGAATTAAGAAAAGTTTTGCAAAGCACCCAGAAGATAATTAATGAGCCTTTTCTGTAAGCACAGCACTGTCACTGAAATAAAGATGTATCATGTGATGACTTGCACTCAAAGGATCAGGAAGCATGAAGCACCTTTTCTTTTGGAATCAGTTTTCCCATCTCTATGATTTACCAGTTTGTCTGGGAGAGGAGAACAAGAGAAAGAAGTGATGTGTCTGTAGCCATGGAGTGGCTCAGTTCCAGATCTAAGACTATGAAAGCCTCTTCTCTTAGCCTTCTGTCTCAGTCAAGGCCAAACAATGTCCTCTAGGCTTCTGACAGTTCCTCAGCAGTTGAGTTCCAGTTTATTCCTATAGGCTTTTATGGCTACATTTATCATCCTGAGACAATTTAATCTCTAAGTATCATCAAGTTTATTTTTTTTGATCTGACAAATCCAGCCTGGTTTTTTTCTTTTCTTTTTAACAGTCTTTGTGGTTAATCTTTTGCCCACTGCAATGTTGTTGCTCTGCAACTGTAGCAAGTCAGGGAACTCAGCAGCTGACTCTGCAAATACTGTTCTTAATCATTTTTTGATGGGTTTTCATCCATAATGACAGCCAAAAAACCATGAGCAGGGATCCTGTTCCATCACATGCATTACCTTAGTTTGAATAGCTGGATCAAAAAAAAGCTATACACACATACACACACATATCCTACAGCAAGGACTTAAGTGGCTGTAGGGGAAAGTCACTTTTTCACAACAACTTCCAACCACAGAGCTTATGGCCAGCTGGTCAGCTGAATTCCCTTCTTTTCAATGACCCAATTTACTCCTATCACTTGTGAATCAGAGGCATCCTCCAGGATTTGGCAAGAGAAGGGGTGCAAGATTCTTGGTCCAATCCCATCTGATGAACCCATAGTCCACCCTTCGTAAGCCCCAGTCCAGCAAAGCCCTTAAGCACATGCAAAAACCCCCTTGACTTCAGTGGAATTTCTCACTGGCTTAACGCTGAGCATATGGCTGCGCTCATAGCACCGCCTCTGACGGCTCTCTAGCGTGCCCAGGACTTGGTGAGCAGCTGACACATTCCACCCAGCAGCAGTTCTCCACTCTGAAAAAGGATTCCTGCATCCAGAGACCGGGAGATGCTTCAGCACAAGAAAAGCCTAACTGTTAAATATATTTTTATGTATTTCTTGTCTTTGTGCCCAGTCCTCACCAATATATTGCTGTCAGAAAGGTAGGGAGAGGGAGAAAATTCCTGCTGAGTTTGCTTCTTATCAATCACTGAAGCAGGCTTCTAAGAGGAGAGGGAGTGTGAGGACCTGAGTAACACACATCCAATTTGGTCCACTACATGTGAGGATCATAAGGGTGTTACATGAAGGAGGGAGAAAGAGACTTAACAGCTTGAGGAAAAGATACTGAGTTTAAAAAGAGCTGAGAGCAGGAAGGAATCTGACTGTAGGAAACTTGCCTGACAGGTGAGAAAATTCTGTCAACAGATGACAAATCCATAGCCAACACTTCATGTATCCTTACTCCTTTCTTTTAAGAGCAGCCATGCTTTCTCCAGCTTTTCTTCATGCTTTTCCCTTAAGGTCCTTTTGGCCCAAAGAAAAGAGCTTTGGCAGAGATGTTCTCACCTGAGAGAGAGGTTTGTCCTTCTTTCCTCTCCCATGGCTGTGTAGGATGCAGAAACATCGCACTTTGGAGGCTGGCTACAGAGATGCCTGAGATTTCCACTGCGTGAAAACTGCAAGTAGGATAGGATGGATGGGGCAGGATTCAGAACTTGGTACAGAGAAAAAGGCTGAAAAGTTCTTCCAGGAGCACTTTATTTAAAACATTGTTCTGCCTGCAATTTAAGCCCATGTATGTTCTGTCATATTTCCAGTTCCATGTCACCAATGAACTTAGAAGGATCACACTGGGAAGGATCTTCAGTAACCCAGAATAATAAGATTTGTTCAAAGGTTTCTCATAGGAGAGAGATGAACCTGGCCAACTTTTATTGATCTTTCACCTGTACCTGTGTCAGAGGACTTAGTAAAATACACTCACTTTGTGTTGCCTTCATTTGTTGACCTCAGTGGATTTCATTGCTACAGCTCTGCTGTCCAAGCCATGTGTGCTTTGGCAGAGGGTGAATAACTTCAGAAACCTTGACATTTGCTCCATGTTTCCTTAGCAGGGTTTGGAGTTCAAGGACAATCTTTACTTTTGGAAAGCTGTGGGTAGAAAGCTGTTGACTGAGACATAATGACTCAACAAACAAAAGGCTTGAGCTAGAAATGTTAGGTATACTGAATTCTTCCCCTTGCTAGAAGGGCTATGGTAATTTCAAAAAGTAAGAAGCAGGTAAACACGTACAGCCCATCCCCACCTTCCTTCTATTTGCTTTGCAATATTCAAGTTTTAAGTATTTACAGAACTCTGTGTAGCAAGAGCAGTCACCAGACTTGAATTCCTCTAAGCTTTTCTGACTTCCCACTGACCAGTTCATCTAGAAATCATTTTTCCTTGTGAAAAAGCCTCTGTCATTAGCCAAAATTGGCAAAGTGGTGACATGAAAATGGGGGAAGACCCCATGTCGACATGGTGCTTCCACAGACACAGGGAACAGACATACTGAACAAAAAGAACAAGACTAAGATAGGAAGCATTCCTTTAATCTCAGTTCTTCTAGACAAATAGATACAAGAGATGTCTTTATGTCATGACCTAAGCATCCTTATGCAATTAGCACCCCCCTAGAATTTTGGCTCTTATCCATCCATCCATCCATCCATCCATCCATCCATCCATCCATCCATCCAATCATCTACCAAAAATGCCATACTTTTTTCTCAGGTCCTTCATAGGTGGTTCAGAGATCCACTTATTATTATAAAGGACCCTGAACAGGACTGAGCAACTGCTTGGATAGATATCCACAGGAAATTTTTATTTCAGATGCAATCTCAGAATGCTAAATTAAGACCTTCCAGCTGAAGACTGTGGTATATAAAATTTGACAATACAAAGGAGGTGTTTGCCCTGTGTAGGTTACTGGCTACAGCTCACATGATGGACTGAAAGTTGCTGAGAGAAGGTAGGTGTGACAGTTTCTGCCATAAATGTGTGTCTGACTTGGCAAGAAAATAACTTTTTTTTTTTTTATGCAGTAAAAGGATATAAAAGAATATTTTTTCATAATCTCTGCACCAGGATGGAAATACATAGAAATAAATCCAAATGGAAATTGCCAGCTGGTCAGAGCTGACAAGGAAAATTTTGGAGGAGAAAAATGGTTGTGTTGGTTTTTCAATTCCTTATTTCTTCAAATAAAAGCAAGTTGAGAGTGTGCAACGGACTAGTAGAAGATTCAAAAGTGTAATGTTGAGCTTCATGAGAATCCCCTTCCCTGGAAGGAATATTTTTATCTGTCCCACTTACAAAATGGATTAACCAGAAGTAGCATAGTGTGCCTCCTGGTAAAAGATCTAAGACAAACATCCTTAGACTTAATGACTTAACCTTAGATTAGTCTCCCAGAAGAGTAAAACATACCAGTCCTATTTTCTAAAACATTCTAAACTAATCATGTAGCTGTGATAATTACTGATTTATCTTTTCAGTGGACAGAGAGAACAGACGAGAAGATTTATAGTTTTATTACATCTCTGCTTTGATATCTGTAATTTCCTAAACATGGTACTCATGTTGAGTGTTCCTCAAAGTAAATAATAATGCGTTTTGAAATCATGTAGAAAAATGGATAAATGTTCCATGACCACAGGTCTTCAGGGGATGGCAGAAAGCAGCTTGCTTTCAAGGGCTAGCTACGCATATTACAAGTTCAAATGATGCACAAGAGATTTACTTGGTGACTGCGGCTTTTTGTCTTAGCAACTGGTCATGACCAAGACTTCAGTATTCTCAGAAGTGTTCAGTATGGAGAATTTATTTATGAATTTCTTAGGCAAGCAAATTCTGTTCCACAAATTATGAATATTTCTAACTGTTTTAGAATACTAATACTTTTTGACTGATCAGCTAGCCTGACATCAGTCTATGGGAAGGCTTATGAATTCTGCAAGTCTGTACTGCAAAACAAAAGGAAAAGAAATGAGAAGTGACTATATTTCGCTCCCATCACCATTTAATTTAAAAATTCACATTAGAAAGGAGAAGATCCTCTGGGGCACCAGTCCTTCACCTTTGATTAGAGCATGAGGCCAGAGAACAAGAAAAGATTACATCTGCTTAAAGCTCAGGATGAAGTGTTGTGAAACAAATTCCACTTCTAATTTCATCCTATGCTGTATTTTAGTCGTAAATGGATTCAACTGAAGGAAAGTTTTGCTTCATGGCCATCAAATATGTCTGTCTCTAACCAATTTGAGATCTTTGTGCAGAACCTTTCCAAGAAAGGCTGAGCCTCCACAGTTCTCAGGGAAACCCTCAGCACCTCACCACACCAGCCCCTTTGCTATTTGGTGTCCATGCTGCCAGCAGCATTGCATTTCAGTGGCATGTACTTTTCCACAGGGAGAATCACAAGTAGCAGGTGCACACAAAGCTTATTAAACCTGTCTTCAAATTAGCACACAGATGCAAAACAATGCAAAATTATTTACTAATTATTGTGCACATTCACTTAATGGAGGAGAGAAAATCCTCTGTCTCTTTGGTGACTGGTAAACCACGAGGAATGAGAAATGCAAACCAGATACTATCACCAAAGCAAGAAGAGTAAAATTCTGGAAGAGGTGGCCTGGAAAGTTTGTGAAATCTCCATCACTGGGGGATTTTGAGAGCAGCCCCAGAAAAGGCTACTCTTCAGTTGAGCTGCCATTGTCATGGGGAAGGTCAGTGCAGTGAACTGCCTTTCAGGATCCCTCCCATCTGTTTTCTGTGGCTCCAAAAGTTTCCTGTTCTCTGAAATATCTGAGATGTATTGGCACACAAGACCTGTCGTACACTGAGGTGTTCCAGAGGCAAGCAGCACATCAAGTAAATTCTTTCTCGATAGATTGCCTTGTCTGAATCTCAGTGCCAAGCAACTAGAAACGCTGAGGCACCCATGGGATGCTTTAACAAACACCCCGACACAAATCTGGATCAGAAACAGCCTGTTTCTCCTGTAGAGCAGGATGACAGCACAACAGCAGGACACCCTGAGCCCCAAAACTAAGCTGCTAGGTCAAGACCTCCCGGGCCAGCCGTGAAAGAAGAGCAGCTCTCCTGCTGCCCAGCCCACTGCTGACAGCGTTCCTCTCCAGCAGCAGCCTGTTACCCTCCCTTGCTGCCCTCCCTGTTGCTTTCCCTCCCTGCTGCCCTCCCTCTCTGCTGCCCTCCCTCCCTGCTGCCCTCCCTGCTGCCCTCCCTGCCCGGCCCCATCCGAGCAGCCCCTCACTGGAGTCTGGAGCCCGACCCCGGGCATAGCGAGGGGCATGCTCTGAAATGGATTTTCTCCTTCATGCCAAGGCAGAGCTCAGGTCGCAGCAGATTCATTTGCTCTCTTCTATTGAGACGGAGGGGTGGAAGGGAGGGGATGGGACGGGAGTTACCCAAACTTTTTGTTCTCAGGCAGAGCAAGAGCACCCTCTGCAGCTGAGTGCTCAGAGAACAGCGGGGAACGGGAGGATGATGTGATGCCTCCGGAGAAGGACTCGGACGGGTTAAGCAGAGGCAGGTGAAGGCTTCCAGATGTCTCCACTGCCAGAGTCCAGGGGAGGGTGGCAATCACTTTGGTTCATCACAATTCTGACCCAGAAACTCATTTGTACCAACTGAAGGGCTGAGAGCAGCCCAAGTCTGACTTTTCAGGTTCTGGAGTGTTTCCAAAAGTAAGCTGGAGCATCCCATGGTGGGCTTTCCTACACCCAGAGTACCAGGAAATCACAGGGTTGTCTTGGATGTCATGAGACTTCACAGGAATGCAAAATAATGTTTCAATTTTTTTTACTGAACCCTGGGTGCTTTTTTTTTTTTTTTTACTAATTTGGGCCTTTCTGCCTTGTTGCAGAAGTTAGAAGTGTGTTTTCTTTCTCAGAAAGCGAAAGCAAAGAACCCTGTCTTATGAAGAACACATGATTCTCAAAGCTGCAGCATCATGGTAACAACCAAAAGCTGTTAGGCTAAAGAATGAGGAACACAGCTATTTGCCTCCCCTTACCACTTCACATCTTCTCTTAGAAATGTAGTTTTATATCCTACTTTTACAGGATAAAGATTAAATTATTTTGCAATAAATATTAAATTATTTTGTGTTTAGAAACAAATCAATGGAATCAAACAAAGCAAAGGAGTTTCTCCTCCATCTTTTATCTGACTTTAGAGACAGGAATTTCTCTGCTACAGGTTCACAGATCCTCTGCTAATTGTTGACTGTAGAAAATACTGTGAATTTGACAGCCAGGGCCATACTTGATGTCTGCAATAGCACAAAGATGTGAGGGAACCTATTGTGATGCAAAATCCAGATCTCTGCTATTGGCAGGTCATCAAATCATATCCTCACCATAAAATTATCCACATCCATCACACAAGAATATCCTAGCTTTGATGAGAGAGCTAAGATTTTTTATGATCCTAGTGCAACCCTTTCTACTGCTTTTCCTGATCAGGAAACATAGGCAAGTTAATAAACAGATTAGAGTCTGGTTTATTAATTAATTATGGGTTAAATACAACCAGAAAAACCTGTTTATTTGAAAGCGAGGGCCAGGGGAGAGAGTTCCCTCATTTAATATTTCAGTTTAATGGTGCTGTAGATATGTATAACACACTACAGTAGGAAACTAGCAGAAGACTTCCTTGTTTCTGTCTAAAAAACCTCACAGGATAGGTCTCCAAGAAGCTGATGTTAATTCTCCTGATTCAAATCTTACTATTAGAGAAGGCTGAAAGGAAAATCTCCTGCAGAGCTAAAATCTCCTAGAGAGCTTAAATAATGTCTCCTTGGCAAGTATATTTATTGAAATGGCTTGGATTTTTCTGTTGAATTCCAAGAATTAAATTATTTAGGGTCAGTGAGGAAAGAAGAATGGACAGCAAGTAACTCTTGGCTCGGAGCAGAATTGATATGTTTCTCTATTTTCAACAATACAAGAGATAAAATGGCATTTTCAGAACTCCAGCGCCTCACTATGAAAGGACCAAAGCCATTTTGACATTGTTTTCAGACATTCAAACACCCAACATCTCTGTTATCAGCTACATGTCACTAGAGCACCACAAAAAATCCGTGCTCCTTGCCAGCAAACATCAGCATCTCGTTGTACCTGGTGACTTGTGCAAAAAGTGCCATAGACATCTTGTGAAAATCTATTTCTAAGAGGAAAGCAGACTAATGAAATAACCAGAAAACCCTTTCCTGTGGATTTTTAGAGCTAGAATTTGATTCAGTTTTTCTCTCCCATTGTAATAGAAAATTACAAATAGACAAACTGTCCCGTCTCCTTAGTCAAAAGAAATATAAACGGAGTTTTGCTTAGAGCTGGGACTCATTTGTCTTATTTGGAGATCTGAACTATATGATAATAACTAGAAATGACACAGCTGAACCCAGGGACTCCAACTTTCTAAATTCTGGAATCAGACCTGACTCATGAGTTGGCTGGTGTCGTGTCCAAAACTATGAACAACCCTTGCTCGCTCACAGCTGAAAGGATAGGTTGACTTGAAATGGATCAGATTCACTAGGTTACACTGATTTTCCTCCTGCATATCAAAATCCTCCAGCATTCTCAAACTGCTGGCATACGTTCTTTCCCAGCTGCAGAACTTCTGCATGGGAGCATGCACTGAAAGGCCCTTATGACTCCTTTTTCACCTCACCTCTACACACATTTTGCTTTCATGAAAGTCCTTGGAAAGATGGAGTCTGCTGCCTGCAGCACAGTTGCACTTAAAAGAGCCTCCTGTTGTAGTGCTGTGACACGTGCAAGCATCTGCAGAATGTGCCAACACCTCTGAATCCTCCTGAGGCCCCCTTCCTGTAGGTGTTCTTGCTGCTATCCCACAGCAGTCCCCAGAAACACAGAAATCAATCCAGAAGGAACAGACAAAATGACTTGAGGGCAGTCTTCTGCTTGCTCAGGCAAAAGGACCAGATTTTCTGAAGGGACATAGTGCCTGCTGCTACTGGAAGAGTCAGGAGGCCTCTACCACTTGTGTGCCCTGAGATTTTTCTCAGTGCTGCAGAAACCCTGGAGCTGTTTTGTTCAAGCCAGGTTCATCAGTGCCCTGCTCATCTCTTGCACACATGGAGAGCTGCTTGTCCCCATTTAGTTTGCTACGCAACTTAACCCTTAAGCGGGTGCTCTGGTCACAAGCCCAGGCAGGACAAAGCCTCTCACCTCAACGGGGAGCAGCCCAGACAATCCAAGCAGAGAAAAATACCCCTCAAACCACAGGGATTTGACTATTCTTTTTATTTAAACTCTGTACTCTTTCTGCATAATACAGAATTTTGCATTTCAAAAGCCAAGCTCTAGCCTTTCTTCTTGCAGGTAATTAGCTGGAAAAATGCCAATAGGTCCCAGTGTCTTTTCGAGGCACAAAAGGAGTTACGATATTCCTGATTCAGCTGTCTGTACCTCCTCATTAACCTTGACACTGTACAGGGCAAATTCTCCTCAATGTGTGCTTTAAATTCTTAATTTGGAGGTCATGCACTGGTGATGCTCTACCCACTCTTAGGTGGAGGAGCAGTTTCAAGGAAAGCCATAGAATCCCAATGCCACCATCCTCTAGATAAGGTGAAACAGTAGTCTCAAATCCTCACCCACAAAATGCCATCTGCAGACACCAAGCATCCTCCACCTGAGTTTCAGCACTTGCCTTCAGAAAGGCCTGGGATTATGGGGCTGCCTGTGTGGCCTCAGAGGTGTCTGCTGGGAGGACAGACAGCAGCCTAAAATCATGGGTGGCCATGGTTAAACAGTAGCTACATTGCAATGAGCTTCAATTGCATGAGAGAGGATTATAAATTGGAGAGAAATAGAGCCCTTCCAAAGGGAAAACATGACATTCCACTCATCTCTAGGCCATGCCTAATTGACAAGGATAGTTAGGAATAATTACCTTGCATTTTCAAAAGGGAGAAAAACATGGAGGTTAAGATTTTTGCCCAAGGGCACTTATATTACATAGTGTTTCAAAGACCAGCATTTTGAGCTTGGACTCTACAGCATGGGTTTCAAAACTGGGATTTAAAAGAGTTTTCAGGCAAGAATCTTTAGTAAACCAAAGAACATTACAATCCAGAAAACAAGCCCAGACTTTCTCACCCTGAAAAAGAGTACAATCCTTTGGGCCAACCAGATCTTCTCTGAGATGCCTAACGCTGGGCACAGCTGAACTACTAGCACAGTTTAGTCTCTACTACAAGTACCCGTGATAAAAAGTAAATAAATTCCCCATTTTACATTTAAGTAATTCTGATAACTTTGAAGCAATAAGTAGAGCAATTAGATATGCATTTTGCATGCACATTTGCGTGTCTGTACTGTTAGAGAAGATGGTTCCAGCCTAATGCTTACTATTACTGCTGGGTCATCGGTGTTTGAGCAGGATGCAATGTGACTCACATTCAGATTATATGTCTAACTTCTATTCAGGTGGTTTCTTTTACATGTCCACATCCAAACAGCAGCACTGCCAGCTCACTGCAGGCCCTGCTGTCCAAGAGCTAATGTGTCTCCTGATCACTGAAGGCAAGAGACCTCTCTCTCACTCCAAAGCCAACACACATGCTTCAAAATTTTGCCCTAATTTCCTTAATCAAACTGGTGATGTGTTTGGATATGATTTCTTCACTCTGAAGTCCCTCCTGTCATGGCCACATGCTCCTCATTTTGCATGACATTTTTGCTTGCATAAACAATCCTTTGTACGTGCAAAATCTCGCATTTGTGCTTGCCAGTCAAGCAAGCCATTGTCCGCTCAGCCTGTCTTTGTGCCTGCAAAAATTCTAGGGCAAATGCAAAGGCTGAACAGAAGAGCCTTTGGGACTTCCAATTTTCTAACCAGCCAAATCCAAATGCATTTCTAACTCACAATGACCTCATTGCAGTCAATGCAAACACGCATCCACCCACCCATCCAAGCACAAAGACTGAAGTCCTGGCCCTCTCCAAGATGATGGGAGCCCTGCCTCTAATTTCTGAGAGATGCCTGAACTTCCCTTGTGTGTTTGGGGGTTTATTCCCAAGTCTCCCTTCAGCAGAAATGATGCTCCTCAGTTGCATATCCTCTGCCACTTGCAGCAGTGGAAGCAGCCACATGACCCAAGTAATTAAGGCACCGAGTGCTTCGAGCAGCTCACTCCCGCATTCTGTTTGGTCACAAAAGAGCAGTCATGGACCGCTTCGACCGAAAACAGACCTGAACACAGAGACTCCATTGTCCCCAGGCCAGAAGAGATGGCTGCTGGGAAGAATTTGAAAGGCATAGGTTTCAGTATATATGTTGCTTTTCCATGAAACTATATACACTTTTGCAAATTATAAGCCGTTTCCTGTCTATGTTCCAGCACTTTGGGCTCAAATTAAAATCTCCTTAAAATTGGACCAGCAGGAGGGGGAAGAAGGAGGAGGTGTTTGCTGGAGTTCTTAAGCAAATGGGAGGAATTTAAGGTCTTGTCCTCTGTAATTCCTCCCCTATAAAGGAATGTACTTCACCAGGTTGCCACATACTGAAATAAACTTGGCAGCAGTGAGAGAAGCAATGTTTTCCTTCAGGTTTTTAATGCTTTTGGCTTGGATTGCATTCTCATTGCTTCTTCCTACTGCATTCTCCCGCCTTCCCATCCAGGTGCCACTTAACACACTGGCCATTTTGCCGAAGGGACACAGCAATAAAAGAAACCATTCCACCAGGCTGTGATGTTTTCCTTCCCCTTTGCCACTGGCAACCAGCAGACCTCCAGGCACCGGCCAAGGGATAGGTAATGTTTTATATGCCCCTTGCATGGGTTTGCTTGCATACCAATTACAGCCTGGCATGCCTCTGCCCCCCTCCTCCCCCAAGGACTGAGAACATCTGGAAGCATTCACAGTCCAAGCACAATCTGGCTCAAGTCCCAAACTGGAGGGAAAACAAACTAGGGAGCCCGGGAAGTCAGAGTGAGGTTCACTGAGGCACACCAAGGACCTGCCTCTGATGTTTCTTCTCTTCTCTTCTCTTTGCTATGTAAAGGGAGTGCTATGAAGTGACCCACCGGTCTGGTGACTCCATGCTGTGTCTCTTTGGCATCACCAAGGATACTATCATCCATGCAATAGATCTCTCTCATGGACTACTTTCCTTCTGTCTTCATGAAGGACTGTGCTCTACTTTCAAACTCCATATTCAAATATTTCAAGACTTGATCTTTTCCAGTTGTCTGAAACTGGTCTCCTGTTTCCCATGATAAGGTCTGCCAGTGCACCCTGTGTGCCTTGAGAGAGCACTCAGCCCCACTGCGATATGGAAAGGCACCTCATCTCCCAGGGAAGGGCTATTCTCTCTAACACCAGTGCTCAGCCATGGCCTATTTTCAGGCACATCTTTCAGCCAGTGGAAATAGTTCAGTACCTGCCAGAGGAAAATTCAGGCCATGCACTTCACACACTGACAGCATCCAGAGGCACAGGCCTGCCTTTGCTGACTTTGCTCTGGAGGGGTGGGCACCACTTCCCAAACAGATGCTGCAGCAGGCAGAGAGGTCAGTGCCAGCTGGCTGAGACAGCACAGAGCTCAGCATAATCCACCCAGCTTCTGAGGTGGGTTTTCTAGGCTATGGTCAGTTCCATGCTGGCCTGGCTTGGTTAGTACTGTGCTCCAGATACCTGCTTTAAAAGCTGAAACTCAAAAAAGTGAGGAAACCAAAGAGAATGAATTGGTGTAGAAGAAAATATGGACTAGCCTTCACAATTTTTTCCTGATAGTTGTGTTCATAATGAAGGATGATGCCATGGCAGAAGCACATATGGAGCAAATACATGCATGATTTATAGCATAAATTCTCCATTCAGATTTTCATCCAACTTTACAGAAAGCAGGAACAGTCTTTCTAGGTATATCCTTGGAGGAAAACAGTAGAAAAAAAAAGTGTAGAAATTTTTGGATTATTTTCTTTGGCTTCTGTTCTGTTCCACATACACATAAATGCAAAGAGATAAAGACAGGAAATAGGCACTCACTATGTTGGTTTGCTGCTCTAATTGAAGTAGCAGACTCACAAGGCATGCAGCACAACTGTGGTCTGATTCCACCTCAGCTTTCTGGATTAAGTTCACCAGCAACAGACCATTCTTTCATTTGCAGGTGGCTCCAAGTAAAGTACATATCAGAGGAATGGCTGCAGAATGTATGTCCTGATCTGAAGTAGAGAGAGGAGATGGATTTTGCAGTGCCTGATGCCTACAGCTCATGCTCCCACAGGATGCTGGCCTTGCTAATTCCAAGTCTTGAGCAAGATCCTTGGCTTTTTAACATGGTTGGTAACAGCAATCTGTTTCTTTTAGTCATGGGGGTCAGAGGTGACTCTTCTAGCTCTGTTTGATCTTTGCTAATTTACCCAATTCTCCTCTTGCACATCTTTGTTCACACCTGAATATTGTTTCTGACTCTTTTGACATACTTGCAACTTAAAAGATAGAGCAGATGGTTGCTATGATGAATCCATCGGAGGAGAGAACCAAGGAAAGAAACAGGAAATCTGGTCGGGAGATCTTGGTATACCAAGAATAAATGGGGTAAAAAGTTCTCTACCAGGACACAGGTACCCTGGTAGACAAGGACATATATTCGTTTCAGACAATATAAATCAGAATTCAACTGTGGCTTCATGTTTTATGGGGTGAATTTCATGGCAATAGATACTCTTGTATTCTGGGAGACCAAGACAAGTCCATTTATGAGGTCAGGACAAGTCGGTACAGAACCAGCAAAAATACCATTTCCCTTCCTGCTCTCTCAGCTCATTTCAGCTCTGCTATTAAACATTGAGAATAAAGAAATTCCTTCATTTTTTCCAACTTCAGCTAGAAGGCTCTCCGATCTGAACTCAGCTAAATAAGCTAATTTTCCCAAAGGTGAATTTTATAAAGCAGAAAAACTAAATACAAAACGGATGCTGTCGCTCCTCTATGCCATGGTGTGCCTTCTGCTGGAGAACAAAGAGGTGCAGAGTAGACACACAGAGCTCAAAGGAGGAGCTCTCCTTCCTACTCATACACATACAATTGCCCTGGCAGGGTACATCTGTCAGCACAGGCCTGCTCTGGCCCCATTCCATGCTGAAGGCAAAGGAGGCTGTAGCTGCAGTGGGCAATTTCAAGTTACCCATTCCCTAGCTGCTCTTGGGGCCAACTTGCTGCTCTGTTGCCCTGTTAATGATCAGCTCCTTGGGATGTGCTGTGCAGGTTCCCTTGCTCTGCACCTCATCACAACCTGATGTCTTAGTTGGTCCCAAAAGAGTTAACAGATCTGCCCTGTTGCTGTGGAATTTTTCCCTCCGTTCTAAGCAAAACACAAAAGCCTGTTGAGAGGCCTATCACAGACAGGTATATTTGTTAGGGCACTCAGAAATGGTACTGACAAAGCAGATTTTTGACTAATGAGGGAAAGAAAGAGAGGGAGAAAAAAAACCCTGGGAAATCCCCATCCATTATAGTTTCATTATCTTTTCCACTCAAAGAAACAAACAAGGTAACTTCTGGTACAGCATTTGGGATTTTTCTGATCAGGATGGTTAGCTGCTGTCTGAAATCAATACACTCAGGGTTTCTCTTTGGTGTTTTGGCAATGCTTCATATGCCAACCTCAAAGACAACCACAGTGGCTATTAAGTGTGCAGCTGAATTTGGTCATGTCCTTCTCCCACTTTCAGAGGATTCCAGGGTAAAGCCTGGTCTGTGCAGGTTACAGCAGGCAGAACCTCTAGGTGTTCCAGTAGAGGCTGAAGGTGAGAGAGATTTAAGGTCCCTGTTCCAGGTCCCTGCTCACACTAGGACTGCAGAGACCTAACCTTGGCCAGGGGCAGGACTAATTACAGCTATATCTGGCAGTGCAAGCTCTGTCAGTGGATGGGGAGATGAGCATCTCCAGAGATCAGTTTATCCAACCTTTCTTGCTTCATTCCTGAAAGGCAATGAACCCTTCTAGACTAAAAAATAAAATAAATCAATTCTCTATTCACTGATCCCAAGCCTTCCCATGCTAAGCATCACATGTTATATACACTTAATTTTATTTCAAACAAACAAAGCAGCAAAACACCAGTGGATGCATATATTTATTGACTTTATCTTAATCCTGATTCCCCAGAGTGGCAGGGCTCCTTTAATATACCTCTGTTTCCTTATGGAACAGGAACACAACTTGGACATATCAAGTTCCAACCCACAGGGAGGGTTTATGAGCCAGCCATGAGAGCCTGAAACACGACTCCAAGATGTGTCTTTGAGAATATTGCCACTGAAAGCTCCTCAACTGAAAATGCTTCATATAAAAAACCTTAACTGGAACAGCCAAAGGAGAATGCTGGTGTCTGAATACAGACTGAGGAATCAGCACATTCATTTAAAATTCAGATGCCAGCACTAAGACACATATGGAAACAGGCTCTATCCCTTCTAATATATATGATCGTGGGGATCGGGTTCCTTGCAGGACCCAAGCCTCAGACAGACAGGAGATTTAGGCAATGGATGACCTTGAAAATGCCACAGCATAAATCACCATGGAAATCCAGGAGGGTGGGTCTGTTTTCCCCATATGAATATTTAAAGAACACTCATTTTTTCTAAGTGATAGATGACAAGCAGGTGGCCTGAAAACTGGAAGTATTCTTGCCATTTGTTCTGGGAGATTTCTTCACAGGTTTTGCATTTACTTCTTTATCTACTTATTTATTTATTGGTGGTTTGCCATCTTATTCTCCAAGGCCAGGAGTTGGTTTTGGAAACTTTCCTGGAGAACAGCGCTCCTGCTCTGGGATTGCTTTCTAAGCCTGGTTTTGATTTTAAGCAAGCAAGATCTGATTTCCCTGCTTTGCTCCAAGCTACCTTGCAGACCACGCTTTGGACCAGGCCCTCAGCACTCACTGCGTGGTTGGGACTGTGCTGATTTCATTAGTGCATGGATACAGCCAGATCTGATCAGCCCAAAGGACCCATTATCTTTTCTTTGACATTATGCAGTAACAGGTGCCCAGGGAAGAATATAAGGGCCAGGTAAGTGCACAGTGATGCTCCCCTGGAGTGTTCTCCCACTCCCCAATAAGACAGTGGCTCTGTCTTTAAAAGCCCTTTATGCATCCAGTTATTTTTTGAACCATGCCAGCTTTTTGCCCTTCCTAGCCTCCTGTGGCAAGGAGCTCCTCTGATTAATTTTTGGAAATTTATATTTTTCTCCTTGCTTGTTTCTGTTCTTCATGCTTTTCCTGCTTTTACAGATGTTTATAAAATCTTCTCCTGGCCACCTTGCTCCCCAGCTGAAGAGTTCTAGTCTGCTTATTTCTCTTATAAAAGCTCTTCCCTGCTTCTGACCACCTCTGTCAAAGGGGTGTGAGACACAAGTATGAAATCCCACTGATCAGTCCCACCACCTTACGAGTCTGGGGACTGGGGCAAGGCTGTTCGTACCTCTGCTGTGGTAGAGCTTGTACACACACATCTCTACCCAGCACAAACATGTCTACAAAGGGCATCTTTTTTAAAACCTCAGTGGTTTTAAAACACGGATAGGAACTGGAAAGAAAACACAAGTCATGAAGCAGAGGGCAAGCTACTTTCCTCAGATAACCTGGTGACTGCAAAGTCCATCTGCAGGGTAGGTTAAACAAACAAATGCCTAAGATATATTATCCAGGCATTAGTGGAGACATCCACCCAAGTAATTTCCTGGACCCAGGCAGGGGCTTAGGAGCAGGCTGATGAGCAGCACTGGGAAAGCACTCTCCACTGGACAAAGCAGTACTGGGACAGGGCCTGGGGAGATACTGGCAGGGAGAAAAAGTTCCTGGGCCTCAGTCTACCCCAGTTTATTTCCTCCCACTCCTCATTAGCATGAATAATTATGAGGTAACACGAGGAGGGGGCGTTGCTGGCAAGGCTGGTGACAGACCTAGTGAGTCTCTAAGGAGAGTGTATGCAATTATCTGAATGAAGTAAGACTAAAGCCAGAGATAACCAGTACAAATAAATGAGCAGAGATGAGATCAGGCTGATGTCATTCACCCCAGGCAAGTTTTGGATCTCTCTTCAAGAGGAAGTTTCACTAACCAGCACAGTGGAAATAGGAAATTGAAAACAAGCCTCCGACCCATGAATTTCACCACTGAGTGCTAACACAACTGTCTCCCCAAAGCCAAGGAAAAGGCCAAGTGGGGGAAAAAAGATCAGGTTCCCATTTATCTCAGAACTATCTTCTCGTCCCCAGCAGTGCCCTAACATGGTTGAGTGACTTCCAATGAGTCACTTCCCTTCAGCCTCCCCTTCCAGCTTTCCTCCACCTTATGGTAGATGTTGGGCTTGTGGAGGTAAGACACAAACCACTCTCCAGTGGTCAAATCTAACAGTCCAGATTTGCCAAAGTTCCAGAAATTGTGCTAGCAGTTTTTTGGAAGTGTTAAGCACCACTTGACAGCAACAGGAGTCAGAGAAATTCAACAAGCTTTTAAAGAAAAGCCAGAAAAGAAAATTGAGCTACTGCTGTCTTTTTTTTTTTTTTCCCCACAGTGGAAGCATATGTATAGAGAGAAGAGCTGTTGACTGGTGTTCCAATGACTGACATACAATCTCTTGGTGAAGCCATTGGCCATGGATGCACAAGGGAGCATTCTTGTGAATCGTTTCCTTTTTTTATCTCACCAGCTGTATTTATAGATTTGCAGAAGGCTCTCTACAGTTTAGAAATGACTGCCTCATACAGTTCGCTCCATCTTCAGGATTTTTATGATGTGGACCCAATCCAATGTCTAGACCAATAATGACAGCTCACATCTCAGCCAAGCCTTTTCTTAATTGTCCACAGGGCTGGCAAGGAAATATAAACATTCGTAGAAACAGCGACATTACTAAAAAGACTTTGACCAGCTGGCATCTTTCCCTGCCAGTCCTGGGGCAGCTTCTTAGTGTATATTTCCTAGAGCTCAATCCAGTCTGGTCTTAAAATAGCTCAAATGATGGTGGTTCCCTGAAAAACAGAAAATGTAATGGCCAGAGATTTGCCTCTTGACTCTGTCCATTGGGGTAAGACTTTGTTGCTTCTTAACTCACATGATGACCTCACAGCTTTTTTGACACAGTGGGACAGGAATAAGATTTGGAAGTGTCTGTTGGGAAGGCTTCTCTGCCCCCATCCATCTGCCACATTGACAGGGCCACATCTCATATGTTGGAGCTCCAGAGCTGTGGGGTGTTTCAGTGTCAGCTGCAAAGTGCCCCTGGTCCCATTTAGGATCTAAAAGCTCAATCATGCTGCAAAAATATTGTCCCAACAGATGGCAGCTTGTATGGGAGGAAGTATGGCTGTCCCACCATGGTATATGGGTGTGCAATTCTTTCCCTAAACTGTATGCTGTTCTTCTGGACCCTCAGCATCTCCTGAAGAAGGTTATGTCCTTTGTTTGCAGCACAGATTTCTGTCACTCCTTTCCCCAGCCAGCTGTCCTTCCATTTTGGTGATCTTCTCATACTTCCACAGTTCCTCCGGCTCACTTCCAGGTTTTTTTGTCTGTTCTCCCACTCTGGCTATGTACTGTTGCCAAAAGCATGTCCAAGGCCAAGTGTTGTGGTACAGGTGTGACTGTACCATCAGTCTTGACAAATCCTTCCTTACATTTCTCCAAGACTGATATCCCTGCAAAGATTGTCATGAAACCCTGAGACCATATGGTTTTGTGCCTTTGCATTCATCTCTGTATATCCACCTATTTTTGTCTTTCAGGAGACTGTAAATTGGCTGGCTTACTCTTAATTTTGCAGTTTAAATAGCAACAGGCAAAAGGAGAGAGGAGTGGGGAAGGGAATGAGTCTGGTTCCTCGGTGCTCCCTCCAAATCAATGAACATTAGTAAGACAAAAAAACAAACTGCTCATCTCTCTTGCACTTACAGGGAGGACCCCATCTCACCAGTCCAGACTTTGAGTACCCCATCCCAGCAGGGTCCCAGCTTCACATGAAGTCTGACTCAAGCTATACTTTGTGGCATTAAATGACAGTTAAGTACTGAGCAGGCTTTATGAAAACTCCATGCAGAGAAGGAAGTTTCACCACAGAAACATTATCAGAGATCGCTGATTCAGCTGCTGCAACACCTCATTTTCAATTTTACAAAGCTGCAGGATCCAGACTCCAATGCTGGGGGGCCCGGGGCTTCAGGATTTTGGTTGGGGCCTATGTCCCCTTGCAAATTACCCATTGAAGACACAAGCAAAGCTGTGGGCTGTCATGTGATATGAAGCATTTTACTGCAGATGGGTTGGGGTTTTAAAATAATATGATACCATGCAATGAGCAGTTGGGAAACAGAGAGAGTGCCACTCCAAGCCCTGCCCACCGGGAGACCGCGACTGAGCCAAGAATTAAACCCATGGCTCCCAAGACTCAGACTAGAGGCTGAGCCACAGGATCATTCCTCTCCCCTTCTGCAATTGCCCCAGCTGAGGGCCTGCAAGTTCCCTGCCACACCAGAACTCCACAGACAGAGTAGACTTCCAAAACATCCCTACCAGAAAAACTGAAGAAACGATGCGGCTTGTCCCTGTGGCACAGAAGTGCTCTCACTGCCACCCAGGACAATCTTTCTGTGCCATGCTTGCTGGCAGAGCCCAAGGAAGCTGCAGCTGCTTCAGCTTTCAAAGTGTCAGCTTTTTTTTCTCAGATACTAGAAACCCAGGCAGTCCAGTTTCCTTCACATGTACGAAGATTCTTCCCACAGCACTAAAAAATGCAACCATCCCATTTCATCTGCAGAGTAAGAGAAGGAGCATACCAGCCCATCAGGCTGTCAATGTCAGAGTTCAGGAGGTGCAATGGGAAGTTGCAAATGGGAAATGCACAGTAGCCTGGATAGGAAAGCATCAAGCTGGGCCAGTCCACCAAAAAGAGCCTCCAGCAGCAGTCACCATGTGTTCCCTTTGGTTCCCAACAGCCCTGTTGAAACACTCCAGTGCAAAGGCAAGCGTTCATTCTGCAGCTGAACTCAAGTGGAGATGGATTCCCAATGTACCAGTGAGCAATGTCCGCTGTGCCCCAAGTCATTCAGAAACCTCACAGGAGAAAACAATTAAACAAAATACATACCTAAATGAATGGTGAACAGGAAGACTATTTCCAGGTATTTCTGATCTCCTGACCTTGAATTTGCAAGTAGAGCACTCTGTTCATTTCATTTTTATTTGGTGTAATATCAGCAGAATTCCTTCTTGTGTCTATGACACAAAGGATCGTGTCAGCTCTTCTAACCATATCATTGCACTAGGAATGTGTGTTCAGCTGGACATTCATCATAAACTATGTCTTTTGCCTAGTCATCTTTGGGAGAAACCTTTTCCTTTTTCTGCCTTTCCTTTTTGTTCAGAGATAATATGGCCATAGATAAATGAACGTAGCCCTGTTAAAACCTACTTCCATGTGCAATCAGCTATCACTGTTCAGCTGGTTATTAGCAGCAAGGGGACTGAGCCAGATGGACACACCACTGCACACTTGTGGTAATGACAACACTGCCCTGGCACACAAATTATAGGGTTTCTAATGTCCTCTGCTTCATCATTCCCTAGAGGTCTAGATCTTCCAGATTGGAACACAGTGCTTCAGGCTAGTTGAGGCATCAGTACTATAGAAAGAAAATAGATGGGTATCTGGATGGTTGGAAATGGTTGGAGACTTGCCAAGCCAACAAAAATAGCTGAGCAATATCACAGCTTCAGCCAAGAATGGGTAACTCCCAAATTTTTAAGAAACTCTTCTATTGCCTGCCAAGTGTTTAGGGACCAGGTAAATGCAGCTTAATGTTGCAAGTTTATCAGTGTACCTTACCAGATCTAGCACAGCTCTGCATTGCTCCCAAAAAGAGCACTCCCAGGATGGTAGTCCATCCTGTGACCTGGATACTGGGACCTGCATCCAGCTTTTGGGTTGTCTTTTAGTTAAGCCTAAACAATCTAAACAGAGAAAGTGAACATGAGATATAGCTTCCTCTCTCATTGACAATGCTCTTCAACTTGGATAAAAACATCAAGGCTTCCCAGCTTCACAAATCCTTTCTGTTTGTAAGGACACATTAAGCAGATTGTAAACTGCTCTAGGCATTGATTTCACATAAAAATTCTCACATTTGGAGTATGACATCAATTTGGTCTATTGGTAACATGAATTCCCAGACCTGCATTTCTCCTCTCCTTTTTGCTTCTTGGGTTGTTGCTTACAGAAAAGCCCACATTTCCCCCATTCCTCAAAGACTGCAGAGGGAACAAAAGCAAGGACAGGAGTGTTTCTTCCCTAAGGCTGAGGTAGAAGAGTAATATAGAATGGAACAAGTTTGTTCAAGTGGAAGGAAAGAAAGATCCCAATTGCTCTGGGAAAAACCTGGCATAGCTGTTCTTTGTTTGACACCAGTGTCCAGTCTACCCAACCTAGGCAGGACATTTCTGCAGGAGAATTTCCTTGCCTGTCTGCCCACACGATGGGCTGCATTCATAGATCATGGGTCACCTGCTTCTGGGGACACAACACTGAGGTTTAGCAGGTCCTCAGTGGGCCACAAACCATTTTTAGGAATGTAAATAAAACCCATTTCCACTTGTAAACTGTAGATAATATTTCTCTTCAGACTTTCTATGCCCACTAGATTTGCTGCTCCTCCAATGACAAGAAACTCATAATCCCCACCACTTCTGACCTGCCCAGTCAGAGCCACAAGATAGCTCTTTACTCACCATTTGCTGAAAAAAATTTGAATTCAAAGCCCTGCACCTGCAGAAAAATTCTTGATTTGCTTTGGTATTTTGTTCCATCTGGAAATAGCAAATTACAAACTAGATAAAAAGAACAGTGTCAATTCTACTCTGTGTATACTCCTGGAAAAATATAACCCATAGGTCTACAAGTGCACTTCCATCTAAAGTAGCAGGGATGTAGACTGTGAGTAGTTCTAATTCAACCAGAGCTCTTAAAGAAATGCTATGGCAAAAGTAGCAAAGTGGGACAGTCATTCCTAGAGCTAACAGCAGGAAATTAAATTTGACACCTCTGTGGATATAAAATGCAAATTTAAAAAACTGTACACTCAGTTTTGGAATAATTTCATTGGAACTGCATCAGATTTTCCATCCTTTGAAATCTTCAGAGGAAAACTGAACCCATTTTCAGATCACCTACTCTAGATGCTTCTTCTAGTCATTGCACACACTATGCACTAAACTAAAAAAAAAAGGGCAAGAAATTCTGGTTGTCTTCTCTCCAGAGCTGTAAGATCATTGGATACCTATGCAGTCAGGGAAGAGAGATAGTCATGACATGAAGTCAGTTTCCTGGAACTGCTGGCCTGCATTTTGTTGTGGCAGCCTTTCTCCATGACAGGTTTTGGCTTCACCTCAAACCGGTGAATTCAACAAATTAATCACCAGAGAAATTTCTACAGGGTTTGGTTTATCTGCCACGTGTTAAGATTTATCTTCATAATTGTCTCTTCCAACCTTACTGTGCAGGGACCACTACTCAAACAGCCTTTGGGAAGAACCATGGTTCTTGGATAAAGTAGAGATTTTCAACTACATAAATGGCAATCAGCTAAAAGTTTATTAGAGGGCTTTCTGCGAGAGCAATAGCTTTGGGATTTTTGTCAGCTAGGACAGAGTAAAGGAGAAAACCAGAATAGCCACTTTCCCCCTTGTATGATAAACATATCCAACAGCTCCCTAATCTGTCCCCACTGGTGACAATCCCTCCACTCCATGCATGAACACCATGACAGGAATAACCCAATTACCACTTGTATTCAGCAAAGAAGAGGTTAAGCAGGGCCAAGAGCACCTTGTAAACAGACTGAAAGTGTAACCTTTGCTTATAAACCATGAGTTCAGCCCCAGAACATGCCTTTAATCCTGTAATTACATTCAGAACTCACTGTTTCAGTCAAGGAAATACTAGCTTCTCTCCAAAAGGCACTGGGGATGACCTTAAATTATATGTTAGCTGCCCAAAATGGCCACAGAGCTCCAGTGCTTCCAGCATCCCATTCCCACTCAGGGGAACAGGGAGGGGGACACGCCTGGCTGTGTCACCCTGAGTTCTGTGAGGCTCCCCTGCAGGGCCCTGCTTCCCACCAGCAGCTCCCTGAGAGAGGAAAACTGCCCGCAGACATCAGGTTGGCTTTGCCCTTGGGGCTGACAGCAGACCAGATCCTCAGCAGCGTGGGAGCAGTTGGGACCTCAGCCACGGGTGCCAGGGCAGGCATTACTGGTGGAACATGGTGTGCCTTCTTGCAGCTCTCCTCCTCTTTTGGGCACAGCCTATCCCCACCATCCCTCGGGAATAAACAATGGTCAGGAGCAGCATGAGGGCAACCAAGCAGCTCCCTTTCCAATTCCAGCTCTTCTTCTGCACTAGCCTCTCCCTAAAAGCAGACTGAAGTGTCTCTCTGGTCACTGAATGGCTGCAAGAGGCAACACAGCTCACCAGACTATCCTCAGACTGGTCCCCTGTCAGAATCACTGCCTCTGCCACTTAACTCTTATTCAGAGATGAAAGGATGGGAACTTCAAGAGTTTTCCACCACAGCAGAAATGTGGACTGGTCATCTGCCCTTGAGTAACTCTACAACAGTAACTTGTGCAGCCAAAGTTTTCATTTATTCTCAAAGCATAAATAGTATCTATTTTTTGTGAGCCCCAGGATTATTTTCATCGCTATTTACCTCCTCTCCATATCCGTTTCCTGCAGAAAATGTGCAACAACATCTTAATACACATGCTTGGGAAACTTTTTCTGGCCTCATAATAAACCTTCCTTAGATATGCTTTCCTCCAGTAATTTCAGAGTCTCCCCAGGTAGATCAGCAAGAAAAGAAAAATTCTAAAAAAAAGGGAAACATAGTGGCAGTAAGGCACCTGGCTCCCAGCTGCTCTGCCCTGGGATATTTGCTCAAGCTAAAATCTGGTGAATGTTTATCAGAGCTTTCCGTTTCCACTGGGAAATGGAGTTGCTTCTTTCTAGAGCCATTAGTCTCAGGACATAACAATGTGCTGTTTCTGAGGCTTCTCAACTGGACAAATGAAGCACAGATCGAATATTTCCAAAGAGTGGCTGGCAAGATCCTACAATGAGCAGATGTTCTGCCAGCACCTCCTGAATTGCTGGAGTTCTTTAAGTTGTAAACAGGGTTATCACATTGCAGTGAACTCCAAGATCTCTCTGGACTGGATCCATTTTCCATCCCCTTCAGGGGAGTGATCCAGGAGCTGGATGATTCATTAGCGGCGACTGGCCAGAGCACACAGCAGCAGCACATGTCCTGGGTTTTTGTGGGATAGTTGTGTTAGTAGTAGAGCACTGTCCTCATTGCAGAAACACTGATGTGAGTTTCACCTCGTAGCTGCCTCACTGCTGTCCTTACTGAATCTTCACTTGGAAGACCTTGCCTTCCCCCTAAATTTGCTTTGCTCAGCCTCTCAAGGACAGGAAATACCAAAGGCAAAGCTGGACCAGCAGGTCATGGTCTGCTAGTAGCACATCAAACAATAGAGTCTCAAATGTCAAATGAAAACACATCCATGGTTCCCCTTTAAACTGAGTATCCTTCACACTGGGCAAGAAATTCAAATATTCACACCCCTCTCCCAAAAAACCTACATCTGCAGGGATGATGTGGTGACCTGGCCATCTGTCTGAGGTCAGATGAGATGCAGAGACTACCAGTGTCTGTAGATAAGTGTGTGTTTCATTGTTTGCACCTGCAGGGACACTACAACAGCCTGTCAGCCCAGGTGAAAAAGCAAGCTCCTTGGCTCTTCTGCTTTGGAACTATTAAGGACAGGAGGTAAGGGCAAAGGGTGACACTGGCTGGTATAGTTCTGTAGAACTGGCTGTTGAAGTCATACTTGGTTTTCAAACCTCCTGTTGAAAACACTTCTTGCAGTTGAGCCAGTTCATATCAATTTCTTAAGTCCTAACCTCTAACTCAACGACTAGGAATTCACTCACTTCCTCTTAGAAAGCTTGAGCACAGTAGTTCTGCAAGGATCCTGCATTTCTTAATGTGTCATAATCTAACACCTTTGCTCACAGTCAAGTAACTTCTTGCTTGAAAAACCTCCTTCAGCTTTTACAACACATATCCCCAAATACACTCTTATTTTCTCCCTTGTCCATTGCAAAATGTTAGCCTCCAGACCAGACACGTGCCATTCCAGCAACACATGGCTGATAATTTTTTAGGCTTGGCTCCCTCTCTGGGGGAAGATTGCCCAAAGCTGATCTGTCCCCCAGTGCTAAGGAGGGATTGCAGCGAAGAAGCATTTTTATTTTTCAGAGTTACATCCCAACTTTTACAGGTCACAAATAATCAATCCTGCCCAAAGCACCATAGAAATCTTCCATTTTATGCATGGGATACATGCCACTGAGTTTTACTATTTCTCTGTAATTTCTTCTAAGCCCATATATTCCCAGTGACAACAAGGCAGATCCATTCAATTTAGTACAGTGAAGGGAAGAAAAAACTACTTCTTTATTTGAAGGTCTTCCTCCTATTACTGCTGCTACCACAGAATGCATTTGAGCAGGTTAAACTGACCTCCATTATCACCCTGTGCAGCTGAGATAATACCACAGCACCATAACAATTTAGATTGCCAAACTTTGGCTGCTGTGGTAAGGCAGAACCATTGTAGAACTGATTTATGGGACCAAATGGATATGGTGTGGCTGAATTTGCCTTCAGAAATCACAGCTTTTCCACAAGATCTCCTCCTCTCCCTTCGAGGTCTGCAGTGAGATTTTAGCAGAACAGATAACTCCAGGACAAGAGGAAGTGGACCTCACATTATGGGTTTTTTTCTGCCATGCAATTTGGGGAAGGCTGAACTGAGGAAAAGGAGAGCTCAGACTCCATGCACTGACAGGAATGGAAAATTGGCTGCAGAGCAAGAACTGTCAGATAATTCTCAATGGAATTCTTTCTAAGCGGGAAGGAAGTTGCTTATGGAATACCACAAGGATTAGCACTGGGCCTGCACAGCTTTTAATTATTTATATTGTATAAATTAGAGCTGAGGAACAATTAGAGCGGAAAAAATCTTACCTGGTAAGCCAACTGTTCTTCCTCCAAACCAAGCTTTTGCTCTGCTTCATGCCTACTCTCCATTCTTTGTCTCTTTCAGCCTCTACTCTCCATCATTACCCAGCCTTTTCTTTCCTCCTTTTTACCTTCTTTTGCACCAAGATTTCATGACATGATGCTGTGCTCCAGTATGGTCTGCAGATATTGCAACTGCATCAACTTGTGAACTCAAAAGGAAGCACAGTCAAGGCTGTGCTGGCATTTTGATTTTTAACCTGTTCATTGCCAATCATTAGTGATATGCAATTACTTAGAGCCTTGCTGCAGTCAGTCACTGTGCCCTCCTATAACAGGAGAGTTTCTGCCTCCAGGATCCAAGGAGCCATGAGCCAAGCTAGGCAGGAACCTCACATTGCTGCTGAACTCTCCGCCCCAAGTTCTGCTCCAGGTATGCAGGAGATTGGTACCCCTGAGCAGGACAAAGTCCAGACAGGAGTTTTAGTGATTTGTGGCCAGGACAGCCTGAAGGGCTATTACCACTCACTCCAGTGGGTGAAGAACTGGAAATTGATCTGGAGTCTGCTATATTTGATGCCCAATCTAACAATGACCAACATTTTGGCTGAGTGCAGTATCAAGGCTAAGAGGGACCAGACCCAGGATGCAGATTATTTTCAGACTTGCAATGCAAGGAATTTCTGGTGCAGTGACACCTGGGAGGTGACAGAAGACAAGCTCACTTCATGCCACCATCACTGCCATAGTGTTGATTCCAAGCTATGCAGAAGGACATCACCTCTTTCAAGGGGTGTTTTTATTTCCAGTCCCACTGATATGGGGGCTGGGGACTTGTTCTTTAATTAAAAGAGGTGACAGGGAACTGGCAGCCCCCTGGCTTTCCAGAGATGGGACCTGTCTCGCTTCAATGGGACAGTTGGCTGAAGAAACTGAGGCTGAACATGAGCCATCTGCAGAGCCTGATTTTTACCTTTCGCTCTCTCCTTTCTCAGCTGAGGCACTATCACCATTCAGTGATGAAACCAACACAATCTGCAGCTTCACAGGGTAAGCATGCAGTTGGGAGAAGAGTCAGGAGACATCAATTTTGCAGTGAAAAGGAATAATCTGAGCACTCATTTGACTCATCTTTTTTCCAAGAAAGCCTTTTTTTTTTAAGAGCTGAACTAAACCACATGAGAAAAGGATATACAGCCTCAATTTACAGGCATATGAACTGCTTTCTTCAGATAAGACTAAAGAAATAAATGTTCAACCTGTGAGTAACTCCATCAGCTCCTACACAGTCAAAGTCTGAGTCTGATTCACAGAACAGAAGAAAACAAACAAATTAACTCCAAAAAGGTCAAACAGACAAAGAAAGTGAGAGGAGTGGAATGGGAAACCCAGTCAGTGGTTTCCCTCATGTCCTGAACTTCTCATAGGCCTGAACCCTGAACCCACAACGTAAGCACAGACATTTTTCATTACAACAGAGGTATTTCAAAGCACTGGGAACTTTGGCAGTTGAGCCTAATTCTGCCCATACAGCCCCCACCAGGAGCCAAAGAGGATCAGTTTCATTGCTAAGGTGGCTAACTAGGATCATATGAGGACTGAGGTTTGGGGTTGCTTGTCCCTATGCTCTACATCCAGCAGCAAGGCAGGTAGAAAGTTATGGGGTGCAAATGGATGTTCCCTTCAGACTGACCTTTCCTGGGAAAAGCAAATTCATTGAGGCAAAAGTTTTTCTGGCCCTGGTTACATTCTCAACCAATGAAATATTGGCACTTCCACTCACAGGAATGAAGATTTCCATCACAAACCAATGTGATATCCTTTCTCTGACAACAGCCAAAACTTAATGCCTCAGAGGAAAGCAAACTGCCACAGGACACTGGGCCAATTTTATGTGGCTAAAAGGAGCAGAGGATTGAGCTAATTCCTTCCTGGCTTCCAGGATGATCTCTTTGCTGATGCCTGAGATCTCATTGCTTCCATCCTTCTCTTGCATGACTGCAATTACATCTGCATCTGCACTTCACTGTGTTGCAAGCCACCATATTTCTGAAATTTCTGGTGTCTGTTCTCCATCCTGCATGCAATGCAATCCCCTGCTGCTATGATCAGCTGCACCAGCCAAACCCCTTGTGTAATCATTGAGGTGGGAGAACAAGCACCCCATGTGTTTATGCAGACACAGATTAAACAAAAATCTCCATGGCTTTTCTCTGCTTGGACAACAACCATATCACCTCCAAGGAGCTGATGTCACCTCCCACAGCAGGGTTGTACAGTCATCTCACAGGGTGATGCTCACGTTGTGCCATGCAGTCACAGGCCATAGCCAGGACTTACCTGATTTTGTCTCTTACCCCATTACCATGACTTCCTAAGAAACACGACTGGTGTGATGCTCTGCCATGTGTAATTTGTAACCCAGCTGGTTTCTTTCAACCAGCTTCCATAATGGGAGCTCAGGGTGATAGCAAAACACTGACTTTTGGAATTGTCTGTCTAAAATTGAATCCTACTCTTATAAGAGAAATGTGATTAGCCACCAGAGCATCTACATGAGACACCACATGCTCTTTGAAGGGCCTCAGCCACAGGACAAGTGTCAGCAAGAACCTTCTGAGAAAGCAAAATTACATAAGACAGAGCTTGCAGGCACTTTGGTATCCATTATCCTGCCCTGCCTCCCTCCAACACAGAGCAGTGACCTCTAAGAAGGAAGAAGGATGAGGCAGAGCAGCAGTAGCAGCAGTAGCACACTCAAACAGCATGAAAGAAGAGCCATGCATGGGAAGACACAACCTACCCTCCAGTGGCTCAGCCCCAGGGCTATGTAGAGGATGGACAGAAAGCCTCCTTACAGTGAAGTCAAGCTGCAGTGGAAAAGCTTTGGCTAGGAAAGGAAAACTCTTTTGTGTGGAGGCTTAGTTACATGCAAGATGCATCCTTTCTGAGGAACATTGAAGAGAGCAAAGTGTTTCCATTGAAACAATAAAAGAAAGGGAAAGTTTCCATGACCCTGCTCTCAGGATAAACAGAGGGATGGATGGCAAGGGCTCATTGTCTAGTGTTTGCTGACAACTTTGCTTTGTATTTCTGGAACCAACCAATCAAGAACCCGAAGGGCAGTCAAACTTCCTGCAAACCCCACCTTCTCATCCCTCCTATTTTACAAAATGCCTTTTATTTTTAACATTATTCCCTAAATGAATAGGTTTATGCAATCTCACACATTCTCCATCTGCCTCCCCTCAGCAGCTCTGAAACCCATAGGCCTTTTCCACTGAGGGAAGAGGAGCCCAAAGGGAAGAGGTACCAAGAGAGGAAGCTAGTGTCAGAATTGTGAAAAGCATTTGGAGAGAGAATACAGTCTGTATTAGGGATCTGGGTATATTAGGGGTCTCACAGCAGGGTGAGAGAAGAACTCAGCTATATCAATGGCTGAGTGCACCATTACTACAGGTGCACCATCACTCACTATTTAGGCTCTAAGGCCAGGTGGTCCAAGGGCCACAGCCTTGATCAAGGATTAGTAAGGGCTAATTATGCACCAAGAAAAAAACAAACTCCACTTCCCACAACATCTGAGGGGCCTCACCCCTCCGAACCCAGATATTGTTGGGCTTGAAGATGTCTCCGGGAACACAAGAAAGCACCCATGGGAACACTAGAAAGTAAGAAAGCTTTGCTGGAGTAAAACAGCTAACAGAACCCCATCAGCAGCCACAGGCAGAATGCAAAGTCAGTGCCAAAGAAGTCACAGCATGTGAGACTTCATCCCAACTGCTCTGCTAGGGCTCTTGCTGTGTTCCCCACGGGGGATAGAAAGGGACCTATGCCTCCTTACAAAGAGCCTGGCAGAAGCTGGTAAATGAATTTGGGTGGCCTCCTTTGAGAGGAGATCATCTCCAGCAGAGCAGAATCAAAGGCATTACAAAGCTTTGTATGGGTGCTCTAGGGTATGTCTCTGGTACAAGACCCTGAAGAAGAGAAATAAGGACCCTTCACTGAGTTTCTGACCTGGCCCATAGGAAACAGTTCATAGAAATGTTCCTCACAGCCTGGTTTAATGTTCTTGCACCTCAGGGCTGCATCTGGTTGTCTCTGTCTCTTTGATGAGGTGACAGTTCCCCTCTCTTCCCAGAAGGAAGATAAAATTACGCAAGATTTCCATCGTCACAGAAGGGGAAAACGAGAACCTGCCCTATGAATCTATGGCATGGCTGGACTCAGAGCCACTCGGGCAGAGGTCTTACACTGTTAGCAACAACTTGCCAGCCTCTCCATTCGTCATTTTTCCAGCAGAGTCCTCTTAATGCCATTGCGCCTGCAGCTGCAGTGCTCAGATCCCAGAAATACTGGGATTGACACCAGTAGATTTGTTGCAGCCTCCCTCATTTTGCAAGACTGTTTCATGCACTCTTGTTTCCCTGGGGGACATGATTGATGTGCCCAAACAGAATCACCAGCAGAGACCAAGTTTCTCAGGCTGCCAGCCCCTATTGCAGCAGCAAGAAACCAAGTGAACAAGCCTTGGCTCCAGGGACGGGGCTGAGCCCATCAGCTGCCTCACAGTATCACCGGAGTGCAAAGCTGAGCAACCCTGCCCTTTTCTCTGCACCTACCAAGGAGTGGGTGCTGTGGGCATGAAGATCTCTGTGCTTCAGGGAAGCCAACTTCCTGGCAAAGGTACCCCCAGTGGGATAGCATCCCAATGTTTTCCCCACTCCTGCCTCTCTGTCAGCCAGACTCCACCTCCCTAAACTGTCATTTTGTCATGTGTCTTCTCATTCCCAGCTGAGCTGAGGCTCCTCCATCCACTATCGGGCAATGGAGCTCACCACAAATTGCTGACTCCCTGTGTCTGCAGAAACATGCTCCATCATTGGGGGGTGGGTGAAAAAACGTCTTTAGTTCTGTGCCAAACACACACACCCTCCAACTCTGATTGTTTTCCCTGCAAGGCTGCCACGGCTCCAAGGAAAGCTCCCTGAACCCACAGAGTAGCTACTGGCTCAGACAACACAGCTTCAGGGCCCTAAGCCCAGCTGTGGCTCTGCCCCAGCCCCTGTGCTCACACACATTTTCCACTTCACACAGATGCTGCTCGGCTATCCAGAGGCCAGGCTGCAGGAGTCAGCAAACCTCCAAAGGGGAGGCCAGGAAGGCAGAAGACCCAGGGGCAGGCAGCTATTTGCTCTGGGGCAGGAAGCCCCTCTGCCCTGAGCATCCCCCTCAGCAAGGAGCAGCACCGCCTGACAGGGTGCTGGCACAGGAGGCACCTCTCACTGTCTTCCTGATGGTGTAATTTCAAGAACAAACCTCTATCTGCAGCCAATTTACCTCTCCACTCTTGTTGCAGAGCAATTTTCAATCACCATCAGTATTTACATTTCCTTCTCTTTCCCTGGGTGAACTCTGCAACCTACTGAAACCCATCAGACCTTTCCTGGAACTTCAGATACCTGTTGGCCTCTCTAAGATGGAGAGGACCAGTTTTTTTACTCTTGTTTCACTAAAGAGCTGTGAAAATATTCACTACTTGGAGCTTTTCTTCTCTCCTGTCTTCTCAAAAAATGGCACTGGAATTGAGGCTGAGGGCAGATGCTTCTGCTGAAACCCGTAGAAAGACAAAATAACCATTAGCCTTCAAGATTATTATGAAGAAACACTATTCTACCAGAGGTTACCTAGGAAGATCTGTGGTGGTTATCCTACTTGACAGATAAAATTGAGCAGCCTCAGTGACTGCAGATTCTCTTCCCACCTGGGAACAACCAGGTGAAATATCCTGCCTGGGAGTGTGACATGGCTTGGGAAGCTCTCAACAGATCTATGTTTCGAATGTGCTCACAGCCTCCTTCAAAATAGACAGAATGCAAAATCTAGTGTCTCCCCGAAAACCACTGAAACTTTTTATACACACTTATTGCTGCCAAGTCCAGCCCAAGGTAGTCAAGAGTAGTGTTAAGCAGCCCTTTACCAGCTGGATTCACACCCCAGCTTTTCCTACCTGCATCATTG
The DNA here is from genome assembly GCA_013397245.1 of Thryothorus ludovicianus. Taxonomy (NCBI): domain Eukaryota; kingdom Metazoa; phylum Chordata; class Aves; order Passeriformes; family Certhiidae; genus Thryothorus; species Thryothorus ludovicianus. The sequence continues at coordinate 1,499,990 of VZTB01016677.1, read as the reverse complement.
TGTTTTTCACAGTTGTTCATGCTCCAGCATGGCCATTGCTCAGAGCTAAATCAGCAAAGGCTGGGTTTCTCCAGGTAAGCACTTAACAGTTTGGGCTCTATGCTGAGATCTCAGAAGTGGTCACACAAAGAAGTGACCACGTGAACCACACTTCTTTGTGTGACCAAGGTCACATTTGAATTTAAATTCCCAAGTAAATAATCCCTTACAGCTACATTTGTGTTCCTTTTGGCTTATGCCCTACACAAGATGGGCTTTTTGGTGCCTCCCTGTGTCTACCCATGAGAAATCTTAAGTACAGAACTGCCATGAAAACAGAGTTGAGTCTGGTGCAAGGGGAAGATTTATTTTGCTGGAGTTGTCTGAGTGAATTACTTCAAATACAGGAAAGGCTGTGAATGCCCCCCAGATCTCAATGTCATTTACCAGCATGCCTTTGCCTCCACTCCAATGAGAGGAAACTGTCCAAGTTTGCAACTGCTTGGAGGTGACTGGGTAAATATACAAAATATCCCCACAAGAAAAACCAACTAAGCAAATAAAATTTTGAAACATGATGTCATTTACCCAGCACAGTCACAGTCTCAGTGTAAGCTCCACCAAAGGGCAACCAAGAATCCAGGAAGGAAAGCAGAGCTTGATCTCATCTGCAATTTCATTGAGCCTCTGACATTGACAGGAAAAATTAAATCCCCAGACAGGCGAGAGGTGAAAGTCCTGCATTGTTTTGTACAGTGTTTGCTGAAACCTCTAAGAGTGGGCCAGAAAAAATCCACCATTTTGAGTTCTGACAGCAGACTTTTTTACAAGAGGGTGTTTTTTCTTTATTGGACTGAGCACCTGGCAAAGGGAAACGTAATTCATATTGATCTTCACTGGGAAGGCCATGGACTGAGTGCTTGGCTGGCTGGAGGGCTCACAAAGGTCATAAAGGTGAACACAGGAACCCATGTGCCTCACAGTGAGATATGAAGCAGGAGAGTTCTGTTCACTTGGGATTGTCATCAGGCTATGTTTCCCAAACTCCTCTTCATGCATCCTCTCCCTGCTCAGATGAGTGAGCAATTGTATGTGGGGTTACCATAACTCAGTTCTCAGAAATGAGATGAGCTACCTGTGCTATCCAGAACCTAGCCTTCAAAACAAGGATTACAGAAGCACAAAACCCAGGTTTCTGCCCCATTCTCACTTGGGCACGTAACTCACCTTGGTGCCTCCACCTAAGAAGTGCAGGTAATCTGCAGTTACATTCCCCTCCTAATGGACAAATACAGCAAGGAGGTTGAATATTCTCTCAGCGATTCCTCATGGCTTATCCCCATCAAAATGTCTGCCATGTGTCTGGGCTCTCAGACATCCTCTGCAGTATGACCACATGGTGCTGCCCAGGGGATTTAGAGGCACCATTCCAAAGCAAATGCTTGCTTGGCTTCATAACAGTATCTTTGCAAGATAAATCACACCGCTCCCTGCCTTCCCCATCCAAGAGCAGCATTTATAATCAGAGCTTTTATTTTGCAAAGCAGAGCTGCACCCTGACCTCAGAGGGAAGGAAGAAGATGCTGTCTCTCTCCTGAAAGGAGGTCTGTTGCCAGTCTCAGTCTGGAATAGCATGGATGAGTTCAACAGGGGCAGCATCCAGTGCTGAGAGGAACGATCCCTTTGACACAGCCCATTTGAGGTTTGGGGTGAGGAACAGTGGTGGTAAGGAATTAAACACCATAAAAATGTAAAAGGAGTGCTAAAGACACACACTGCCATTTAAATAGGTCGGCATGATTAAAACCTGATGTGTTGTAAGATCTTATGGGCATCTCATTAAAAACCTATTACTTAAAAAACACAGCTTAGATGGGAATGTTGTTAAAGGGCAACTTAAAATAAAACTGACCATCTGGTCCTCATTAGGCAATTGTCTATAACCACCATGTTATTATAAAATCCACTGTGTGCTCCACATCTGCTTATCTCTGCTCTCCCTGCCTGCCCCTAAAAGGGCAACACCGGCTGAGACTGAAAGTCTGGAAGGAGCACAGTCTGGGGGAGATGGAGAAGGTCTATGCTGGTGTAGGATTTCTAGGTGATAGTGATCTGCTCTTCCCACATTACAGGTCTGTCCATGCCCTCCTTATTATTTTATTTATCTCTCTGCCTTCTATTCATCCCTGCATAGTATTTCTGCTGCAGTATCCACATTTTTTTCTGTCTCCCAGTATAAACGACCCAAGTTTCTATCTCACCCCACTTTCAGCTTTGGCCAGTGCCCACAGTACATGTAAAGCACACCCAGTGAGCCCCATTCAACCAGGAACTGCTGGTTCTTTCACCCCAACCCACAACAGCATGATCCTAAGATCCATGCCCTGTGCTGCAGCCCCTGACCACCCACATTGCAGAAGTGTGGAGTGGGTCAGCATCAGAAGAGGAACATGAAAGGCAAGAATCCACCTCCAGTTAATGCTAGACTGATAAGTCCAGCATTTCCTGGAGATGTTGCACTCCGACAGTGTTTAGACACCAAGCACGGACTTTCCACCAGACATTCCTTGTCCCAATGCAGCTCTGATGGAATAACATACCAAACCTGCATGTAAAACTATCAAGACTTCTTGTCAAAAATATTACAGGAAATCCTATTTTAACACAGGAAATCCTACAAGTATGCTAATACTTTCTACGCAGAAAACAAAAATAATCAACACCACTAAAAATAAAAAACAACTAGGCTTGCTAGTGGTACAGTTTAGGATGAAGTGGCTTTGTAGGAACAGCAGAAGGTCTGTGCACAGAGAAGCTCGTCCTCTGGACTATGCCCAGGAGCAGGGCCATGATCACCAAATACAACAACAACCCCAGAGAAGGCAACCAATTAATCAGTCCCAAATTCATACAAAGGACTCAGTCAGGAACAACTAATAGGCAAAAGATGAGCTCCAATCCACATTAGGACAGATACAGGATACAAGTTACATGGAGTACAAGTTCAGTCTGTCCAGAAGGCAGGATCAGAAGCAAGACTACAGCCAAGCACAGCCACAATGCAGGAAAGAACTAAATACCCTGGGACAAGCTGAAATTGGGCTCCTGGGGTGGGTGCTGAGGGTGTGGGTGGAGGTCTCAGGAGAAGTTAGGGTAATTACTGCCTATTACGGCACTGAGGGAGGTGCCAGCAGAGCTTCTGTACCAAGGGAGGCCAGAGACAGGGGTATTGTGAGTGAGGAATTATTTCAGCAACAGAGTAAAGCACTGAGTCTGCACTGGAAGACTCACAAAATCATTTCCTTCATCTTAGCATAATCTCCAAGCACTCCAGCTACACCTGTGAGAGACAACCACTTGCCTGACTTGTCATTAATGTTCCTTGTCAGACCCTCCCCTCAGCACCCAGCTAGTGTGCTCCTCCATGCTGAAGAGTGGGACCACACTTCATGGTGCAGTGCATCAGTCCATCCAGCACACACAGGATCAAACCAATGGGGACTCCTTCTTTCATGGACCTTGGACTCAGGAAGCAGAGACAGAGCCATTTTAAATGTCTAAACCATCTTTCCAGGCCAAGGATGGGGCTTTCTCCAAGAGGCAAGGTTCAGAGGAACCATTTGCCAGACTCTTAGCAGTTTCTATACAAAGCACAGGCAGCTCTGACCAGGAGGAACACGCAGGTAGGTCAGAGACACGGCACGGGAGCTGGGAAGCCTTGGGAAGCACTGCCAGCCAATCCTACTTGCAGTGATGAAGAGGCAGGTTTCCAAAAGAGATCAAACACCACCAAAATGCTTCTATTTTGCTTACAGAGGAGGAAAGGAGAAGGATGGAAACAGACATTTGTCGAGTAGGAAGTTATGGTAGGAACGACATCCTGACTCCATTCTTTTTCACAGGGACTAGACGCACAAAACAGATTCTGCTGGAGTTTTCATCTTGCCTCCCCAGGGAAGAAGTCAATGATGTGTAGTTTGCTCCAAGTATTCACCCTGACACAGTGCTCTGTGTTTACCAGCAAGGTACACCTCCTGTCCCTAGGCTCTGGAGAGCAGGGTCAGATGCTGTTTCAGGAACACGGGGAGATGTGTGTGTGTGTGCTTGTTTGTTTGTCTGTTTGTTTGTTTGTCATTGGGATGTTGTGAAGGCTGCTTGGTTAGTTTGTTTGTTTCTTAAATCTCCCAGGGGAAGTTTCTGGCAGAAAGCACCTCCTGAGTGAGCTTGCATCAGGGTGTGCTTTGGCTGGGAACTGAGGAGATCTGCGTATGAAGAAACAAGAGGTGAAGAGGAGACGTATGAGGCCAGAGGGCTAAGGATTTGGCTTTGCTGTGTAATGTGCTCATCAGGCAGGGACAAAAACAATCAGAAAATCAGAAACAAGCTTTGCCCACAACACAGCTCAAACCTCAGCAAAAGCCATTGGAAATATTTTCATTTCAAATTTTTGCCACTATTGGGCCTCTTGGTGTGTTTTATGTGACAGGAGCTACCCTGGTTCCTATTGAGATCAGTGGGAAGCAGCCTACTTTAGGCTGGAACATTGTGAACCCCCTGCTTTGAGAGAGGTTGAGAGATGTTAATGCAGCCTAACGTACCAGAAATCTTGGTTGTCTCATGGAGTTGCATCCAAGGCAATTAGAATTCCCTACAGGAGCACCTGTCAGCCAGCCTTACCTCTGCCACTTGTTGGACCATTTCTGCAGGGACTTTTCACGCAAAGATACCCACAGAGCTCAAAAATACACCTGATGGAGAAATCTCCAGACAGAAGGGAGAGCCAGAGGGCTGGCTTATTGCTGTCACAACAGCCAAAGAAACACGCTCTGCGGCTGCTGAGCTATCACAAAGCCCTGGAGCTGTGGTGAGCTGCAGTTTTCATGCAGGCTGGGTCTGCAAGCCACATCAGCTGACCATGTCATTGGTTTCAGGGAAGTTGGACATGTGGAAAATAGAGCTACCTTTCCTGCTCACTGTTTCCCTTGGGATGAACGAATATTGCACAGATCACTACAAAGAAATCTTTCTAACGAGATGCCAGGTCCCATCTGCTCTGGGAGAAATCACACTCCTGCATTCAAAAAATGCTGATGGAAGTAACAGATGATGTACTAATGATCCTTGGGGCTTTTAGACAGGTTTACTTAGGAAACCAGGCATTTGAGATCGCATTGTCTTTTAGTCTGCCAATACATTTGTCTGGGTCTTTCCTAATAGCTTTTTAACTTACACGTCAGTTTTAAGAAAATAAAACAGGAGTATAAGTCTCCAAAATAGAAGCTTCCTCTGACTTATATGAAAATGATTGACCAAGTGGAAGAAAAAAAGAGAAAAGTATAGGTCTAATAACAACACCTACTGCTGTATGAGCTCAACCCTTTACAGGGCTTCAGAGAATCCACAGAGATCCTCACCTTAAAGTTGCATTAGAAACAAAGCTTCCTTGGTTTTCTCATTCACACAATGATTTAGGACAACTTTAGGCTTCAGGTTTTCCATAAATGAGTGTCCTTGCCCCCTTTATCATACTATTCAGGTCAGGACAGAATGTCCTGACACAAGCACATATGTGTGTGCTCGTTAGTATAGATTGTGCTCTGGATAGTGAGGAAAGACACACAGGAAGTGAATGGAAGCTGCAAACCCCAGTGCCCAAGGGATCAGCATGGTGTTGATTTCTGTAGCTGGTGCTAACACAGGAACACTAAAGCACAGCTCTCCTGGTAGCACCTGGCACCACCACATGCCTGGGGAGGTACCAGAGTACTGATGCCAGACAAAATTCTTTGCTTGTTTTTAAAATGGCCTCAATCCTCTCCCCTTCCCGACACCCCTCTTTTCACTGGTCACATCACTGTTTTGGAGGACAGGTGTCTGCAGTTTTCCCTCCAGAGGCTGATGCAAGAGGAGATCCACCAGAGTTAGCAGGCAGCAATACCCAGTGAGGATTAATCTCCTCGCCCCACCTGCTGCGTCTCATCACACACCCGATACTCTTCATGTATTAAAGTCTGGAATGACACCTCTGCTACTTTATCCTGGCCTGCCTTGCCCAGCTATGTGTAAAAAGCCTTTTCCTTCCCTGATCTCCATCTGGACCTGGCACAAGTATGTGAAAAGATAGGGAGGATGGTGAGAGAGTTGTTTTCTTTTTCCTTTTCTTTATTTTTTGGGGTTTTTTTTTGTGTTATCTAAAGATTTCAGTGGTGAAAGATGTTCTGTCAGTGTAGGCTGTGAGTGGTGTAGTGTGGGGTTGGCTGTGAACAGACGGCAAGTTGTGGTCACTGTCCCTGGCCAGCTGGGAATTGCACATCTCCTATCATATTTATTGGTCACACATATTCTGTCACACACCCCTCCCCTTTCTATTTACCCATTGTCCAGCTGCTGTCTCTCGTCTTTTAGATCTCTGGGACTTGGAGATCCAATTAAGATGATTATAGCCATGTATGAGCCTTCAGCTGCCTCCTAACATACATATTTGTAATGGTGTTTACATGCTCATTTCCATTCAAAGGCATTGTCAAAATTGACTTCTTGTTTTGATATATATAAGCAGAAAGTCGGAGAACTACCCAAGATTCAGCAGCCCTAGGAAAATGGATTTAAGGAACTGTAAAGTACAGATTAACACCACAGGCAGTGAGGTACCCTGAGATATTCTGGGCCCATCCAGACTGTCTGATGATGAATGGAGCTGCCTATAGATCAATTTCTGAAAACCCTCTGAACTTTTGTTTAAGTATTCTTATAATATTATACATCAAAACCAGTTAAGCAAATTCCTGAAGCAACTCAAAGAAAAGACTCATTTAGCCTGTTATGATAACTATAAATAAAGTAGAAAAGCATATTGCATATTATTTCCCTTTAGACTCAATTAACAAAATGGGAGATATTTTGTGATTGTTTACATTTGAAAAATTGATTACACAAGTGCAATATATTCTTGGTGATATCTTGTAAACATTTTTTGTCTGAATTTCTTTTTTAAATTTTAGTTTCCTTTAATAACAGTGGTAACAATAGCATCCCATTTTATTGCTGAAAATTTCCAAAGTTCCCTTTGTTCCTCTGAATTTTGTTTTTAATAGAAACAAAATTATACTTACATCTTTCTTTGCTTTGCACATTATATTCTTACTGCACAGGTCATCCAGAAGTTGTCTCAATTTTAACGCACTTTCTCTATTCCATTTCTACAGAAAAAAAATCCGGGACTTGGGTTTGGAGGTGCTTTGAACCTGGACAGACTTAGCTGTCTGAGAACTTCACAAGAGCTTTGAAGAGATAGATATGACAAAATCACAAGGGTGCTGATAGTCCTCTCATCCATATTTTCCCACAACTGTTCCAGGAGGACAGACAAAATTCTTCTGAAATGAACACAAGCAATGGGGAAAAAAACACAGCTGAGAAGCTGATAGGAATTCACCTGCCAACATAGTTAAAAAGAAGTAAGGGTCATGTGAGCTGCATCTTTCACTCTGCTCAATATACCACCTAAAGCTGGAAGACTTTTCCCCAAGACAGCCAGTCTTCTGGCATATCCAGGTCCCCTCATGGCCAAGAAATGTAGACTGAACCTCTGAGGGCTGAGGTGCAAGACACCTGAGGTACAGGAAGTCTGCAGTCAGGAGATGGTAATAGCTGCCCATGAAGGTGTTTCACTCCATAGCTGGGAAAAAAACTGAATAGCATGTGGTGCTGGATCCAGGGCAATCCAGAGACATCTGGGTTAAAATATACAGAGGTGTTTCTCTCTGGCTGTCCTCCCATTAAGATTTCACATCACCAGTATGACCCAAGGACAGGTGATGCTAAACTTCCACCACTTCAAATGCCACCCCTTGTAATACATGCCAGAAAAAAAGCAGGTGACCTTCTAACAGCAACTGGAGCACCTCAGCCTGGATGTCTGAGTACTCAGGAGCCATGTGAGCATCTGTAGGAAGAATCTAGCAGCAGAAAGCTGTTTAAGAAAAGTGCAGTGATGAAAAACACTCAGGTGCATTGCAATCTGAAGGAAGAGTACCTGGAGGAAGAGACAAGCACTCTTTTTCCACACCCCTGAAGTGTACAAGCCCCTCAGCCTAGACCCAGATTATTCTTTCAGGCTCACTTTGGACATTTTGTGGGTGCAAGGAGAACAATTAGCATTTGGCCATATATGAGCATACCCTGGAAATTCAGGTGTGCAGGAGCAGCCAGAAGTTATCTGTGTCGGTGCTGCTTTTGCCATGTGCTGACAACCTGCTTACTGTATCCTTGCAGCTTCCTCTCTCCATTCTGGGAGAGTGGAGGAGAAGGGGGAGATGTTTGTTTCTCCCTGTCATGCTTTGGAAGCTGTATTGTGCCCATGCACAGCACTCCCTTCCCCCTCTGCCAGCCCCTCCCCAGGGTTGCTGCTGGTGGCCACAATAAGAGGTTAGCCAGCCCATTTCAATTAGTGGCAAACCGTGTGGCATGACTCCAGGGTCTCCATATGTTCATAAGTATATGCAACCACACTTTCCTTGACGCATTCCTCGTTCCAGGGAAAGGCCACATCTCCACAGCTTGCTGGCACAAGTCACACAGGCAACTGCAGAAGAGATGGGATAATAAATACACACTCATATATACACACACATATACGTAGGAAAACTTGGCACACGCCCACCCTCTCCCGTGTTGACTGCCACATGGTCCCCATCAATTTTTGTCAGAGCCAGCAAGCCAGCCAACCGCTCGCAGATGCTGACAAGGCAATTTCAACAGCTGAGGGACTTCTCTGCTTTCCTCCTCCAACACGTAGGATTTTGGTTGACTTTTTTTTTCTTTAAAGTCATCTGTTCCTGGGAGACATTCCCCAGCCCATGGCATTGCCATCTTCCTGGCTGCTCCTTGGCTAGAGTTCCCCTCTCTGCATCTGAGGGCCAGCAGGTTCCACTTCACCCTGTGTGAAGAGAGGGTCTGAAAGCAAAGAGGTCATAAGAACGTGTTAACTCCACTATTTCAAGCATCCCCAGAGGAGAATGAAGATCTCCCAAACCAGTTGCTGCCGCTTCCCCCAATATTGGCTGCAGGAGTGCAGGTTCTCTCTACTTCTCCTCCCTGAACATAGTTGCTACCTTCAGGGGGCTTAGAGGATTAAAGACAAATCTCAGTGTCCAAGAGGCCATCTTATAAGGAGCTCATTCTTCCATGTCATATTTTCAGGGCTCTCTGCAGGTGACTGGTAGTTTGTGTCTAGAGTCAAAGTCAGGCCTGAATTAATGAAGAACTCCAAAAAGATATTGGAAACATTTCAGCAAGCTTGCTAATACTTAATGACAAAACACTTAACACACACTAGCAATGACCTCTAGGCTTAGGTAAAGGGCAGGAACTGTGCTCAGGAAAAAGGGATACAGAAATACTTGGGGGATGAAACAGAAAGCAGTGGTAGCAAAATGAGGCTTTCAATCTCAGTGAAATCCTGGTCCCACTGAAGCCCTGGCAAAATTTCTCATGGTTGCTTACTTAGACTCTGTCCTGGGGAAACTCAAGAACATCAATCTTAGGTCATGTAGGTTGGCATTTTCAGAACCTTGAGAAGAGATATTTTTGTGTCCAGGACCTGAAGGTTCTCACTCATCACCTGAGCAAATCCCTCATATCTGACTGCTCTTGCCCAGCTCAGTCCGACCCCAGGTCAGGAAAAGGGTCAGTCCTTGAAATGTGGTTCAGGACAGGGAGAAATCCCCTGGTCAGGCACTGTCATCCACCCGGCTCTTCTCAACACAGCTGGGGGGGCTGGATTTTGCAGGCAGGAACATCCTTCTTGCTCAGATGCCCAGAAATATCTGTGCAGACAGTGAGACTGACAGGCACACGGTGGGGTGAGAAACAGAGGGAGAGCAGGACTGGAAGGACTGGGAAATGACTGAAGTGAACTGTTTCAAAAAGCCAAGTCCATCAAGTCTTTACAACTGGGGTGCACATGCGGGTTTGACAAAACTATCCACCTAGCACAGGAGAACTCTTCTTCCTCTACCCCAGCCTTGTGTCAATAATGGACAGCACAACCGAAACCTCTCTCTTCGTTGCTTACTGTCAGGTCATGTCAGCCCTTGCAATGCAAAGAAACCACTCTGCTCAAGCAGCCCCATTCTTCAGAGCTGGGGGCAGCAGAAACAAGGAGATACTTGAGAAAATAATGAAGTTCGATGGGTGGCTCGAGCCTAGATGGGGTGAGGGCAATTAGGAGGAAGTGCTCCGACCACAAGCACACACTGCCCGTCACATCCACCAAAAGACACATCTTCTGATATGAACAGAGATGTCATTAGCTGTTCAGACCCTGAAAACCATCCAAAGTTGGTGAACCTTTTCCAAACCACTATTCTGGGCACAAGATTCATCATCAGAGGATTTCTCTATGCCTATATTATCGTGCTGCTCAATTCTATGCATTATGGTATTTCTATCCATCTCTCAGAAACCCCAGGTGTTGATCACAATTGATGGCAGGAGAAGGGGCAAGGATAACTATCAGCTTGGATCTTGAGACTGCAAGCTTTGGGAATAGGGCTAGGCAGCCTGGTCTCACAGAGCAAAATATCACCATTTCCAAGGATGCCCAAAGTGAAAGATGCTAAGGTGCTGGGATGAGCTGAGGAATTGTAAACCCTTGCAACACTATGTTTTGTTTAATGCTCTGTCTGGGACTAGAGTGGGCTGTAGAAACTTCTCCATGGTAGGGAGAGCGAGTACAAGTGGAAAAGAAGCTGAAGAGTGAAAGCTGTGAAGACTGTCAATCCACAGGACTTAGGCAGCTTCCCCAAGCTCTCTGATGGACTACCCACTACAGCTACAGCCATGTCATCGAGCCAAAATCATGTGTACCAACTGTGGTGTGAGATGGATGAGCAGGGCAGAGGAGTCTGACAAGAATCTGTCTCAGAGAGTCCGGGCAAGTGACCATGGTAAGTAATGTTTCATCTTGCAGCTGGCAATGAGATCCATGCTAAAAGGAACTTATTGCTCCTACCACAGTTTAGGACTTTCAGTCTTCTTCCTGAACATGGATGCTGACCTGGAAATGAAAGAGATCCCAGATTAACCCAAAGAGTCTTCCAAGAAAGATAAAATGATGCTATGATGTGGAACCTGTCCCCTGTGTCTCACTCTTTTCTTTCTCATTCCTGCCTGCACATCTGGGAGGATCAGAAAAATAGCTCGGGAAACTAGAGGAAGTTTTAGAGAAAACACAATTGTTCTCAGATTCAACCCAAATAGGGTAGGTGTAGGGACCTCACTCTGTCCCATATTTCTAGATTACTTCAGGAGCTCACTCTTGCCTCAGTGCTTGGGGTGAATCCCCATTTCTGCTCTGCAGGTTAACAGCAGACACATGGCCCAAGAAAGCATAGATGAGTGACTTTTACTTCTATTGGTCCAAGTCTTTCTCCAGTTAGAAATATTTGCATCCTTCTGGATCACAGCTTTCAGCAACAAATATCATCTGCAGGGAGGGAGGCAAAACAGAAGAAATAATTTGATTTCTGAACTTTGCCAAACTGATCTAAGGCTATTTGTGCCTACATTTGCCTAGATCAGAACTAAACTTCATCACCAGTTTGAAATCTTACTTACTGGTCATGCCTGGGTGGCTGGAGTCATCTGCAGAACAGGGGCATGCAGACACTTGGAAAAACATCCAAGCAGAGCTCAGGGAGAGATCTTGAGTTTCACTGTTGGTTGAATAAAATGGGCTGATTTTGCCAGTTGTCAGGCAGCAATCACAGCACTGATGAATGACAGAATAAACCAAGTTCCTTCTGCAGCCAAATTCCATGACACCTCCACAAAATAGACTTACACCATCCATCACGACATCTGCTGATGTCCACGGGAAGGGGAGAGGGTGTAGCTCTCCATCCCACCCTGGGTTATTTTTACAGCTGGGGAAGGAGGTGGTGAACCTGGATGAGAGGGTTGGAGACTTTTCTAAGGCATCACAGAAAAGCTGTGAAATGAAAGCCAGAACTTAGAAGGCCCCAGATCTCCAGATCAGCAGCTTCAAATGTGTCACTGGCAATGAACCCAGAAGGGCTGTATTCCCCAGAAAGGAATTTCCCTGGTTCTGGCCAAGCAGACAAATAAAATCCCCCAGCAAAGTACCTGTCTTCCACTGGTGTATAAAGTTGAAATAGATGCTTAGAACACAGAAGCATCTCCAGCTGTCCTGGAGGACACAGCTGCAGGGGGTAAAGGCAGGACATTGGGACACAGAGATCACCTCTGACACGCAAACCTTTCACCTTCATTGACACAAGACTTTTGGAAAAGACCCAACCAAGCAAAGATGATGGAGTTGTACTGATTTATATCAGCTGAAGATGGGTCTCTTGAAAATCGATTCCAGGTGAGCTATGTGGACCTGCCCAGAAGCTGTTTGCCAGTTTCTCTCCCTCTCTCTCCATTCCTTGTTGCCAAAATACATTGGAGTGAATATTCACAGGCAGCACAGAATTGTTCCCTTAGGAGGAGTCATTCCACACATGCCTTCTCAATAAGCAGAGTGGCAATGTTTAGAAACCAAATTGGTCATCGTTGGCAATTGTAGAAACAGACAAAAATAGCAGAAAGAAAATTTCACAATTTCCTGCATATTTCTCCTGATTGTTCCACAAAAAATTGTTGGGTTATCCAAAAGAAAAGAATGACTTAAACAAGCAAAACATCAGTAATCACCTGCTTTGCTAAGTGTTTGTAAATAACATAAGCTAGCTTTCTTAGCCAAATGTCATTCCTTTCCACAACCAACACTCCCTTCTCCCAGTTACTCATTGTGACTAATGGGAGGGGAAAGAGATTGTTGACCTTTTTTCTCCCCAATGGATTTTAATGAAAAAAACTTTCATTTTAGTTGGAACGCACTCTCCTCGCCCCCTCTTTGCCCCCCAGGATGGGTGACACCATCCTGTCTGCAGCACGAAATCCTTTGGCTTTGGTCACTTAAACATTCTACAAAAGTAGACGATAGCATCTAAGCCCCCAATGGCAAACTGTAAGTGTTGAGACAAGACCTCTAAGTTTATAACACTTCTCCAAGATAGCCAAGGTTCCTCAGCACATCCTTAATCAAATTCTCAGTTCTGCTAATTAGGCTAACAAATTCGTATTGGAGGGGACAATTGTTTATGTTTTTGGGGTTTTTTTGGGGGCTGTAGATCTTGCCAGTAGAGTCTTCAGAACAAGAAAAGAAAAGCCCTCTGAATCACTGCCCAGAAACTCAATCCCAAAAGCCTCCTCCCAACCTCTGTTTACAAAATTATAAGCTTTCTTTGTCCTAACCATTTTTCTGTTACAATAATATTCTTCATTTTCTATCTGACTTTTTTTTGGTGCATGGAAAATGTGATTTCATTGTGAAAGGATTTCTTATGAATCAATACAGCAAAGAGAACACAGAGATGTTTGCAGTAAATCACTCTCAAAGTAGAGACACATAGAAAATGAGTTACAAGAAAAAGTAGATAATCTCAAGCCATTTCCAGATGAAAGGAGGTTATATTTTCCATACTGTGTATCTGTTTTTGAGTCACAAAATATGCTGGTATTTATTTAATGTATTTTTCCTTTGTACCGTGGAGTTATGATTACATGAAATGAGTTTCCAAAAATGACAAACATTGGCCTGGTTTAGGTAACAAATGGAAGAACTGTAACACTGAGTTCAAATCAGCTAAGGCTCAGCCCCTGTGAAAGCTAAGAGCCAAGTCCAGCAGCAGAATGTTGACTTTTATCCCCTGAGATTCCCTCCACTTCTGGGACAGTAATGACAAGGAGAGACGTCCAATTTTCCAGTGCTTTGCAGTTTCTTTCACCCACTTCCCTGTGGCTAGCAGGGATGACATTTGGAGGTAGGCTGGCTTCTCCCCTTCAGTGAAGTGAAGTGTGTCATCACCATCTCTTCAGAGAAGGCTTGGCAGGACTGAATGCCCAGCAACTTAAGGAAGTCCTGAACTGCTGACTTCTTGGAAGCACTGGAAAGGAATCAGCCCGTCTGAGCCACGCATCAGAGTGTTAGGCACCAAGCTATTCTCCTAAAGGAGACATCTGAGAGCCATTTAGAGAGGGAATCATTGTGGCTGAGGGAGGCTGAGTCACATCCTCCTAGTGGTTCACTCATGCAGTGATCTAAAACCTAGACAGGTAAATAAGGGAGCTACATCCCCCTTCCAAAAACTCCCTGAGACCTGAAAATCTGGTGGAAAATCATGGAACTGTGGTTCATCAACACTGCTGAAGTACAGCATCCACAAGGCAACTTAGAGATCTGTGACCCTAGTAGATACAACCCCAGACATGCAACCGAACAAGCAGCCTATGAAGAAACAAAAGGAAAACCAGACTTTTCAAACTGAGTCTAACTGTGGGCAGACTGTACAGGAAAACTCCTGTGCAGACAGCTGGGGGTAAAATGTTCTATAAAGGGGAGAGAGATCTTGAATTTTAGAAACTGGTGAGGAAGACCACTGTGGTGTTCACATAAACAAAGCAGTGTGGGTGTGGGCTGCCTATGGCAGTAGCCTGTCTCCATCCAGTCTGGAAGGTGGCTGGGTGCTGGCCCAAGAAGTCACTTGCACTCTTGCTGATGTTTTCTGCCTCATTGTACTTAAATTTCCGGCTCAAACAGAGCAGTGCAACTCTGCTGGTCATGTCTCACATGTTATTTAGATAAAGTGCCAAGAAAAAGAGCTGGGGTCACAAGAGCCAGATAGACAGAAGGATGAGGAGGGTAGTACAAAAGATGGTTTCAGGGAGTAGTTGATGTAGCAAAGCTCACCTCCTTCATTATCCAGTTAATGGAACATTCACAACAAACCTGTTGCTGGCTGTTCACAGCTTTGTTGAACTGGAGAAGGACTACAAATACTACATATAGATGCTCCATAGAACTGAGCAAAGGAGGAGCTGGATCTTCATTAGAGCCCCTGGCTGTTCCCCTGCTATGAATTCCTAATCCTAATCGCACCGACAGGGGGTGGAACCCAGAGCCGATGGTTGTAAGAGTTTCATGCTCAACGAAATGTCCTGAGGGCATGACCAGGTCCTGAGCTGCTGCAGGTCACTGAGCAATGGAGGAGCACACCCTTTTCCATGAGGTCGGGGGCAACAGCCTTTGCCTTCACGATGGCTGGGTCTGCCTCTAAGGCTGCCAGAGCTCTGTGTGTCCAGCTGCCTGCTGCTATTTTTTTTTTTTTTTTTCAGGAAAAAGTGGCACTCTGGCTATTCCAGCCCACTCCTGCCCTTAAAGACCTGAGTTTTTTTCTAGCGTGTCAAATAAATACACCAATCTATAAGAGGAGCAGTACCAAGCCTGGAGAGCTGGCCCCAGGCCGGAGGAAATGCCTACAGGAGAGGAAGTGTTGGTCACAAAAGACACGCACACACGCACACACACACGCACACACGCACATACACAAAGCTCCATTAGCCAAGCTGTTCGCAGTCATTTTTGGATTGCTGCTCCCTCCTCCTGCTTTCAGCGATCCCATCGGTGGGGACCGGCCGACCTCTAGTGGTGTGAACACAGTGCTGGCAAGGAGGAGCAGGGAAGGAGCCTGCATTCTGCGGGCATGGGTACCGCCCCTGAGTTATGAAAAGTCCCACAGAACTGGAGAAACCAAAAAGGGTGGGAGAGTATCTGGGAGACCAGAGGAAAGCAGCCACAAAAGCTCAGATTTCCAGCATCACCCTGGGACTTGTGTGACCAAAGCCTTCAGCACCTCAACCACAGATGCTCCCCAAGGACTAGTGGCTCTGAGAGGACATTTGGTTAAGAGGAGGTTGAAAGAAAGAGCAGAAATGGGGCAGCAGGATGCTGACTTCGGAGGGGGCTTGTGAGACCAGGAGGATTATATTTAGGGTCCCTGAGTTCACACTCTCTACAGTCATTTTTTTTCCCCTCATGCAGCAGTTTCTGACTCGTCTAAAGAGGGGGCGTCTCCCTAGCTCTCAGCAGTGTGAAGAGGACGAATGAGCACCAGAGCTCTGAGAAACCTCACAGACAAGCATTTTCTCCTGTCTGGAAGGTATTTAGGATATTCCTCTGAGGGGGTCCTTGGGAATGAAGGACAGCCATTGCTTGGCTGAGGCAGAAAGCAGCCTGACAGGGCAAGGCTGAGGTTTCTCTCACGTGGAAGTGTGAGCTATAAAGATGTGTGAAACCCTATCTCCAGTGCTATCCATATCAAAGATTTCAAGGGGGCTGCTTTAAAATAGGACTCTGGCACAGGTTCCTGCTTCTCCTCACGTCTTACTGAACGGCACTCTGCCAAAATATCAGCTTGGCTGCTCCACATGTCCCAGATATCCCAGGCATGTCCTACAAACCTTTCCGGTGCTCCCAGGGAGATCGCTGCCTCCACAAACAGCCTCTTCTCACAGCTGTGGAGGGTCCCAGTGGCCCCTGAGAGCCATTCCCCCAGCTGAGGAGCAAGAGGACTGTCTTCTCTGAAGTGCCAGAAACAAGGGCTGAGAACTTATGTTAAAAGGTCTCTAGAAACAGCATCAAGCAAATTTTCCAAAGGGACTCACTTTTTCCCTCCTACCCTGAGTGAGGCATCTCCTAGGGACCCCCCAAATACCACAGTGAAACACATTAGAGGGACCACAGAGACTCCCCTCATGTCCAGAGATCAATCCAAGCTGTCTCAAAGGGAGAATAACCATAATGATTTTCTCCCATTCCACCCGGGCTTTCCTCCTTGGTTTTGCCCTTTTCAACCTAGTGCACTTGCAAAATCCAAGCCCAGAGAGAGAGCCCACAAGAGCAGAAGCCTTTCAAGATTACCCCAAGGCTAGTTGGGTGAGTGTTTTCCCCTTGTTCTCCCAGCTAGAGGAAGAGGCAAGATTAATTCAACAAAGATACCCAGCAGCACTGGAAAAACTGAGATCTCAGCAAAGCCAAAGGCGTTTGCTAGGCATCTCCTATTAGGGGAGTGCTCTCACACAGCTGCCCCACAGACAGCCAAGACAATGAGGTGCCTCAGCAATAAACCAATCTTCTCTCCCCCCCAGCCCTCTTGACTGAGTGCAGTGCATCCCAGTAGAGCTGCGCTATGCCAGGGCCGAGGTCGCTGCTGCACTCTGCCTCAATTCAACACAATCTCCCCTCCCACATGCTGTTTTCATTAGAGCCTGGATCTTCTGGCAAGGGCACTATGCACAGTCATGAGAAGCTGCTCACTGATGGCTTGTTTGATCCAGTTTTTGGAGGCTTAAAACAATGAGCTTGCAAATATTTCGTTCCTCCCCCGCACTCAGTTGCTTGCTTGCTTGCTTGCTTCTTACTTTCTTTCTTTTCCTTCTCTTTTTTTTTCTTTTTTTTTTTTTTTGATAGGAGA